>CM046867.1:24048704-24491622 GCA_025617745.1 Heliocidaris erythrogramma
TTGATTTGCGGCGTAACTTACGGGGATTCTGTACCCCAAATAAAACAACAAATGAATGAAGTATACAAAGCTAAATGTTTATATCGAATAGAAAATTAGTTCGGCGCATAAATTACAAAGAATCTAATTATAAATTATGAAATGAATGAAATATACAACGCAAAATGTTTTTTCATCGATTGGAAATTGATTTGGCGCGTAACTAATGGATACTATATAACTCCCAAAAACATGAAATGGATGAAATATACAACGCAAAATGTTTGTATCGAATAGAAAATTGGTTCGGCGCTTAAATTACAATGAATCTAAAAACCAAATGAAACAACAAATGAATTCGAAATAAGACGCAAAATACATATATCGAATCGAAAATTGATTTGGCGCTTAACTTAGGGATGATTATATGCAACCCAAATAAATTATGAAATGAATGAAATATACAACGCGAAATGTTTTTTCATGATTTGGAAATTGATTTGGCGCAAAAATACATTTATCGAATCGAAAATTGATTTGGCGCTTAACTTAGGCATGATATGCAACCCAACTAAATTATGAAATGAATGAAATATACAACACAAAACGTTTTTTAATCGATTGGAAATTGATTTTGCTCAAAAATACATCTATCGTATCGAAAATTTATTTGGGTGCTTAACTTAGGGATAATATACAACCCAAATAAATATATGAAATGAATGAAATATACAACGCATAATGTTTTTTAATCGATTGGAAATTGATTTTGCTCAAAAATACATCTATCGTATCGAAAATTTATTTGGGCGCTTAACTTAGGGATAATATACAACCCAAATAAATATATGAAATGAATGAAATATACAACGCAAAATGTTTTTTAATCGATTGGAAATTGATTTTGCTCAAAAATACATCTATCGTATCGAAAATTTATATGGGCGCTTAACTTAGGGATGATTATACAACCCAAATAAATATATGAAGTAAATCAAGTATACAACGCAAAATGTTTTTATTGAAATGAAAGTTGGCGCGTAATTTATGGGGAATCTACAACGGTAATAAAAGATGAAATGGATGAAGTATACAACGCAAAATGTTTATATCGAATAGAAAATTGGTTCGGCGCATAAATTACAAAGAATCTAAAAACCAAATGAAACAACAAAAAAAAATCGAAATAATACGCAAAATACATACATGTATATCGAATCGAAAAAAAAAAAAATTTCGCCAAACTTAAAAAAAAAAACGCTCAGTAAAGGGGTTAAGGGGCCCAGTTCCCCCCCCCCCCCGGATCCGCCAATGGCTTAACCTACGCAACTTCAATTCTATTTTTCTGTAGGCCTATTTACTCGCTTTATTAGCTGCAGAGTGGAATTACTCAAGGATCATGTAGTTTCAATAGATTCCCCCGATTACACTCTCCTTGATGTGTCTCCAAATAATAACGATAGCGAGAAAACATTGAATAAAGAACTGGAAACATCGTCTAAACATGTTTACGCAAGTTGGCCTCAAATCACCGTAGGTCTTCTTAAACAAAATGCAGTCATATATTTAGTTTCCTACTTTTTATGATGTGGACAAAGGATACTTGTTTGGGGATTTTTAATGAGTTTTCTGTCGTATCATGTGTGCACTTAATGTCAAATCCCCGAATTTTTTATGAGTACCCCCCCCCCCCCCACCCGGATATAGCATGCATGTATTGTTTGCCACTCACTTTCAGTTGGCGACCCTTTTTTGTTAAACGCTTCAATATTATATTCCTTTTTTCACTTTTAATTCAGTTTGAATATATCTTGTTTATATAAACTGAATGTGCATGAGCCCCCCGTAATGTTGACGAGGCTGTAATGCTCGATGTTTGTGTGACGGCCTGTACATTTTCTGAAGAAGGGAGAACTGAAAAAGAAAAAAAGTGCAGGGACAATTACAGATCACGAAAAGCAAACTAGTCAAGATCATTTGTTAGTTATTTTACTACAGGTACAGGTATTGTGTCCTTAAGTTCCCATGCTGGGGGTGCAAAATTCCGAACATTTGTTGCATTATTCCGAAGGTTTGTTTATCCAAAGGTTCCAAGGCCGTACGCAGAATTTTTTTCCTGGGGGGGGGGGGGGGGGGGGGGGGGCAAGATGATCGCTTTCAATATTGGATCATTTAAAAGTCTAAAACCCGATTTTTAAAAAGTATGATTTTGAAATTTCTGGGGGCAACTGCCCCCCCCCCCCCCCCGCTGCGTACAGCCTTGAAAGGTTCATAATTCCGAAAAAGGTTCATATTTGACCACAAAAGGACTGTCCCACATTAGGGTGATGTCATTTTTGCATAGCCGGGTCTACGATCTGGAGGCCAGAGTCCAACAGTTCGACAAGAAAAACGCCGTCAAACCAAATAGTCTAAAAAGTAAAATACAAGCATATTCAGGTCTGCTTCTTGACCTTCTTTATATTTCACCTCTTGATTTTTCACCTATATTCTCCTAGTATGCAGGTGGCATATTTTGCCTCTTTATTTTTTGTTCCTGACATCACCCATCGCGTGTTTACCTCTGGCATTTTTCCCTCTGGCATTTTTTCCTCTGGCATTTTTTCCTCTGGCATTTTTTCCTCTGGCATTTTAACCTCTGGCATTTTTTCCTCTGGCATTTTTACCTCTGGCATTTTTTCCTCTGCCATTTTTACCTCTGGCATTTTTTCCTCTGCCATTTTTAGCTCTGGCATTTTTTCACCTGGCATTTTTACCTGGCACCGCCTCTTCAGATCTTACTCAATCCATTTTAGATGATATTGCATGTCAACACCTCTAACGATGTTTTAGAAACAGATGGATCATTTCTCTCATATTTTGTCAACGTATCAACGTAAATACAATGTACAAGTAAACTTCCTTCAATATCATGGCTTGTGTTACGCTAATTCGATTTGGTTAAAAAGAAATTGAAAAAAGGTTGTTCACATATTTATCATTCTTTCTTAAAACATAATATAAAGGAATGTAAAAGTCTTACAAAATGGAAACAGGAGTTTGACCTTGACAATATCATAATGGAGTTCTTAATACCAAAATTCCCTACCATTCAACTGTTGATATAAACACGAGGTGGTTTCAAATCCAGATACTGAATATAATTCTTTACATGAGAGATGCTTTGTTAAGATTTAAATTAGTAACAGATAACCCATGTACATTTTGTAATAACAGTAAAGGAACAATTATGCATATATTTTGTTCCTGTATTTATTCAAACGAAGTATGGTCAAACTTGAGCTTTGGCTGTCCCGTGATACTGTACACATTAAGCTCATGGACCAGTGCCCTATAGAGAGAGAGTCTGGCCAACTCGGTTTCAGTTGGGTAGCAACATGGCGTATATTCCTTTGTTATGCAAGCTTACATAACAAAGGAATATGCGCCATGTTGTTACCCAACTGGAGCTGAGTTGGTCAGACTCTATCCATATACGGCACTGTCATGGACGTAATAATAGTGCCCTCAACTGTATTATGATTGTAGTAAGGAAATAATTTTTTGCAGCCAAATGCAAAAACAGTTTGCCAGTTTTTGAACACATCATGTCAGCGATAAAATGTTATTATGATATGGAAAATATATATGTAAACCAAATTTGAAAGAAAAGAAATTTATGAAAAAGTGGTTTCAGTTCACTAACTGTTTCTGATTATGGCCAAGTAAATCTGTAAGACTTTGAAAAGAATTTGCTATACATATAATTTATTTTTTGCAAATGTATGTTCGTATTGTATTTAAAATGGCTAAGAATATCATTTAGAAATTCTGCATGTATACCTTTTCTTGTATATTTTTATGTATGATATATTTTAATAAAGGAACCCTTGTGAAAGACCTAAAAAGGAAGAGAAAAAAATGTTTCAGTGGGTAGAAAATAATATGGCACATAGTGCATTTCTTTCGTTGGGCAAGCAAATAGTGATGGGCCATATTAAGTTACTTCCCACTGTGAACGAGTTGGCCAACCTCTGTGTATAGGCTCTGGATCATTGTTTTGAACAGACGATTAGATAATCCATGAAAAAGTAATTTTGCATGTTTTCTAAACCTTGTTCATGTTGGAGTCGCTCTGCATCTCGTTTCCAGTTTGTGCTCCAGGCCAGGTGTCTATCTTTGGTGCGAAAAAAAAAATCCTTTTCAAACACGTCTGCTAGTTCCATGACAGAAGGCAATCGATCGCTATCGAATAATCGTGATTTTGTGATAGTTTAAATTTGACAGGGGATTGTTTGGATGCACAGAAATCGTGCTCATCGGGTGTATACTGATGGCCGATCTTAAATAATCGTGTTAAAATGATTAACAGTCTCTCTCTCTCTCTCTCTCTCTCTCACTTAAAGATTGCGTGAAACTTACTTTAGCATCTACAAGGTGACTAAACTAAGGCTGACCAGATGAATACTTGTTTCCGCGTAATAATCATCAGACGACTTTGCTGACTTGGATTTTTACTTTGTCTAATCATATTTTATAACGGAGATTGTCTTTTATCACAGAGAGCATAACACTGCAAACTGATCGGTTGTCAACGGGACCTGATGTCAGATTATAGACTCTTTCACAATAATATATGCCCAAGGGAATTTACATAATGATTATGTTAACGATAACTTAATGAGAGACCCTGGTTGTCACAATGACTTTACGGAAGAAACAAGGTGGTTTCACAGGTAGCATGTCGTTTTCCCGAAGGTCCGTTTACTCTAAAGGTTCGTAATTCCGAAAATGTAATAGGACTCTATTATCATTTTTTTGGAATTACGAACCTTTCGGAATAACGAACCCGTGCGACTCATGGTCCTCCTCGATCTACGCCACTTCTTATGCATATATGGATCACCCTGTTGTGCTAGGAATATATAGATTTATCCACTTTCAGTCCCAACACCTATAACTTTCCGCCCTATACACACCGCCTTTAGAATTATTAAAGGGCTATAAGCTCAATGGAGGCACCAGACGATGTAGTCTTGGGGGCATGGGGCATGGGGCATAGGGGCATCCCCTCTAATGCCCTCTGCTCCCCAAACTTATCATGTCTGTATGGAAACTGGAAATGTGTTTTGGGGTGATGGTTAAAACAAAATCATTATATTGCCGTCCCGGAAGCAAATTTTCGAGGGCTAGTGAAATCTATCTGTATCCATCCCCTCCTTCTTCTTTTCAAATCCAGATGCCGCCATTGCCAAAGAAGACTGGTTTATGACCCCAACGAACTTATCATTGTCTAGGTATATCTCACTAAGACCAAAGTTGCATGGAAATATGCATGGGGAAAAGTCGATCAGACGTTAGGAATGAAATGTTACCTTTCATAACCATGGGTACGTTCTGTTATAGGCCTGATTGAAGCTTATTATAATATTCTTACATGGTTGAAACATATTTTATGATATTCTTATTTGCTACAAAATGTCAAGTGGCAAGTGCAAACACTGACCGCAAGATGGAAACGTGCCTTTGTACGGTTACACTGAATGGCATTTGATCATGAATAGCACGTCATGCCAAAAACTCAATTAAACTCTAATGGCAAGGAACGTTATTCGTTTCTTAATATTGAAGAAGTCGACACAAGTTGGATCGTCTGGTGCTTGCTTTAAATTGAAATACCAAGCTAATCAGGAAGTTCGTTTGAGAATGGCGTATCCAGTATTGGATGAAGCCGGCGTAACCCCCCCCCCCCCCCCCGGTTTCGTTTGAAGGTTCATCATGGAACTTAATCAATACTCTTTGAAATGGGTCGATCTACAACACGAGGGCCCATATGTCTTACGCCCTTCTGTTTAAATTTCTGGGCACGCCACTACCTAAGATGAGAACAACCAGTCGATCATAATCATATAGATTAAGTGATTTATATAGGAACTAAAGAGTGGTCACATTAATTTTGTCCGATAACGATAACGAGATTTTCAATTAAAGGTACACCCTTGAACGTGTAAGTATACTCGAGTCCGTTAATAGTAGGGCAAATCTAGGGTGTAACTTTAATTTTTTTAAATATAATTATATAAGACTGTAATGACAAGGAACGTTTCATTTCTTTTAATCTTTTTTTTCTTATATATTTTGAAACACACTTACACACCTATTAATATGGCAAACACCATTTATTTAATGTACGATAAAAGAGCAATGTAGATAAAATGCCTTGTTCAAGGGCATAAGTGCCGCACCGGGGATCAAACCCACGACCCTCGCAATTTCCAATAGAGTGTTTTTAACCACTAGGATACGACACTTCTACTTAATATTGAAGAGGTTGGAACAAAAATGTCATAATCGTTATCGGACAAATGTACCCATTCCTTAATTCCGAAAGAAGGCCTGCGCTGAGTTGATTCTGTTTTCCTTTAAAATTCTTGAATGGTGTTTGAAGAATAAATGTCACAACTTGTCTTTACATTGTGGCCTCAGAAAAAATATCAGTATTCACGTGGCGAATCATATTTTGGGATGGGCTGGGGGGGGGGGGGGGTCGCAAAAGGAATGCAACATCTAATACTACTACATGTACTACTATTACTACTATTACAACTACAACTACTACTATTACTACTACTACTACTACTACTACTTCTACTACAGCTACTACTACTACTACTACTGCTGCTGCTGCTGCTACTACAATTACTACTATACTACTACATGTACTACTACTACTACTACTACTGAAGAGCATAATGTTTGCTTATGACGGTATTACTCATATTACTAATACTAATACTACATCTTCTACTACTACTACTACTACTACTACTACTACCACTACAACAACTACTACTACTACTACTACTACTACTATAAATTACTACTACTATTACTATTACTACTACTACTACTACTACTACTACTACTACTACTACTACTCCTCCTCCTCCTACTACTCCTACTTCTACTCCTACTGATATTATTCCTACTACTATACTACTACTACTACTAATACTACTACTACTACTTCTTCTTCTTCTTCTACTACTACTACTACACTCTTAGAAAAAATGGTGCTTATGGGGTACTCATTAGCTCCAAACTGGTGCCGGACTGAAAAGGTGTCTACAAGTTCCATTAAAAGGACCTTAGCCATTAGCCATTGAGCTTAGATTTCTCCACCTTTTGTTATGCGTATTAGTCTTTATCATAATCTGTAGATATTATTTAAACATGTACATGATAATATCTATCTACATTCGTCATTTTCAAAATACTTTGGTTTGATACAAATTGTATAAATGTGTTCTATTGCATGTTGTTATAATTTATTGATTTCAGTTACTATGGATATATTGTATTTTTTTTCGAAGGACGATAAAATATTGCTCAAGAGTAGGCTACCTCTTTGCCAGTGCTCTGGGCGTTGTGACGTGCCACAGCGCCACAACTGGGCGCCCAGTGGCGTGAGCCTGTAAACCAAGCTGACGGGGCAGTTACAAATTGACTTGGGGTGCGGGTTCGAGCCCCGGTCACGTCTTTCGGATGGTGACGCTAAAGGTCGGTCCACACAGACGTAAATAATCATATCTGATTGATACACGTCTTAAAACGTCTTAAACTATTCATTCATTTTCTTTTCGTGATGAGCACCTTTAAAGGTGTCGATGAAAACCTTTTCAAAAGGTGCTTAGGGACACCCTAAAAGGTGGCACTGGTGTGGCAAATATAAGCACCTTTTAAAGGTGCTCAAACAAACCTTTTTTTCCAAGAGTGTACTACTACTACTACTACTCCTACTACTACTACTACTACTACTACTACTCCTACTTCTACTACTGATATTATTCCTACTACTATACCACTACTACTACTATTACTATTACTACTACTACTACTACTACTACTACTACTACTTCTACAACTCTAGAATTTGGACTTCCGCAGGGGTCAATAGCGGGACCCATAGCATATTCAATATATACTCTCCCTGTTGGTGACATCATTCGATATCATGGTATTAATTATCATCTTTATGCTGATGACATACAATTATATATTTCTTTTGATCCTAAGACTCCTGGAGCTCTTGATAATGCCCTTGTTACACTTCAGAATTGTATATCAGATATAAGACAGTGGATGGTGGTGAATAAGTTAAAATTGAACGATTCAAAGACTGAAATTTTAGTTGCTGCTTCTGCTTACAACCTGCGCAGTCTTCCAAATGTTCAGTTAGATGTTGGTGGCACACTCATAAGACCTTCAGAAACAATAAGAAACCTTGGTGTTAATTTTGATCCGTGTATGTCGATGTCACATCATATCTCTTACATCTGTAAAACAGTTACTTTTTATTTAAGGAACATTTCTAGAATCAGAAGGTTCGTCGATCAGTCTGCTTGTCACAATGCTGTCCGTTCTCTAGTTTTATCTCGTATTGATTATTGAAATGGGCTACTTTCTACGATTCCCTCTAATCAGTTGATTCGTATTCAACGATTACAAAATTGGGCAGCACGATTAATTTTACAAGTTTCTCGAGACCACCCTTCTCAACCACTCTTGAACTCACTACATTGGCTTCCTTTGAAGCAAAGAATAATTTTCAAATTACTCTTATTTGTCTACAAAATACTTAATAACCAGGCTCCAGAGTATTTGATTAACTGTCTGAGTTTATACAACCCACTACTAAGGTCCGCCAGTGACCGTCTCCGCCTCACATATTCAGTAACTCGAACATTAGCTGGTGATAGAACGTTTACTGTGTCAGCTTCAAAATACTGGAATAATTTGCCACTTTCTATTAGACAGTCTTCATCAGTAATAATTTTCAGAAAGGCACTAAAAACACATCGTTTTGATAGTTTATAGTTTGTAGATGATTTAATTTATTGTAAGCGCTTTGAGCCTAATGGGAAAAGCGCGTTATAAGTACACTCTTAGAAATATTGGGCAAAATTTTACCCAAATTTTACCCAACATGAGGGTCCTTATGAGTCCGACCAACTTTTGGGTAAACTTTACCAATTTCATTCTTATTTTTGACCAATGTTGGGTAAATGCATGTAAAAGTTGAGAAAGATTTAACCAACCTATGCCCAATCTTCTTTTACCCAGTGGCATTTACCCAACATTTCTAAGAGTGTAATAATAATAATAACTACTACTACTACTGCTGCTGCTAGTACTACTATATATTACTACTCATCCTCCTACTACTACTCTAACTATTCCTGCTACTGTATCGCAATGTGCTACTACTACTACTGCTACTACTACTACTACTACTACTACTACTACTACTACTTCGCCTATACTACTACTACTCCTACTACTACTACTCCTACCACTATTCCTACTTCTCTTCCTCCTACTCCTCCTTCTACTACTACTTCTGCTACTAGCATTACTACTAGTACTACTCCTACTACTACTACTACTACCACTACTACTACTGCTACTACTACTTCTATTTCCCTCATCCCTCTCGCCTTATATTATCACGTCCCTTATCTCTATGTGTGTCTGATATATCTCCCTAACCATAAATGATTTGCACATCCTAAGCAAATTGTGATAATATGCCCTTGAAGACCTATAATTTATAGTGCATGTAAAAGTGAACAAACTCATTAGAACCCTTTTTTTTTTGTTCTTGTCTGTTTTCTTCCATCGTCTTGTACTTATACTTCTCGCCTTCTTACGGTAAAATGGGAGAAAATGATTAATGGGAAAGCTTAATGAAATGTATCGCCTTCTCTATACCCGAATGACTCATTTACTATTGTAGAGCATTCATCACATGAGTCTAGCTAGCACCTCGAGTGTCTGTCGGCGAGACCTGGGGTAGGGTGGCGTGTTTACAAATCGTTTAATCTAGCGTACCGTTGACATTATTTTGTCATTTAGGGGAGTACTCTGTCATCCTACTCCAAGATCGATGTCTCCCGCCATCTTGCTTTCTCTCACTCAACCCCTACCCCTTATAAAACATGAAAATCATCCCACCTTTCTTACTGCACGTAGTATGGGGAAACTGAGGAAGGTGTCTTCAAAGCGATCTCTCTCTCACAAAAAAGATCAAAACCGGGCAGCTCGCATGATAATAACACACTGTAAAAAATAACTGTAGATTAACAGGTTTTTTTGACGTGTAAAATTTGGGCCGTTTTTCTGTTAATACGGTATTTTTCTTGTGAAATGGCAGGAAAATTAGCCATTTCACAAGAAAAATACCGTATTAACAGAAACTTGTAATTTTACAAGTCAAAAAACCTGTTAATATACAGTTACAAGTCAAAAAACCTGTTAATCTACAGTTATTTTTTACAGTGCACCCCTTTGGATACGTCGGTAAGTTACAACCTAAATAAACTTGAATGGGATACACTTGAACAGAAAAGGAAATAAAATATTTCTGTAATGATGTTCAGAATACTAAATAAATAAGCCCCTTCTTATCTAATAGATAAAATTTTCATTCAGAGAAAGGCCATAAAAAAACGGGAAGTGGCACTCTCTGTGTTAAGACAATCCAGCCTATTAAACTGATTCTGCTAAACGCTCAATTTTGTATACAGGCGCTTATACTGTATGTGGATGTCATTAACCCATGACCAAGCACAGTTTCAGAACAGGTTATAAAAGGATAGTAAATTTGTCATCATTTATACCGTGCTCGTATATGTCTATGAAACTTTGATTGTTTGCATTTTTGTGTTGTTTGAATTTTATATTGTTCATGCATCTGCTCGTGTATTTTGATATAATATAAAATAGTTTCATTATTGTAACAGTTTTGAATTGATAGAGTTTGTCTTTTATGTGATTTTTAGTGCTAATGTTGTAATATTTTATATTTTTTATTCAGTTATTGCTATTAAATTTTGAAGATGTTCATTCTTTATATAATACTTGAACTTGGAATTATTCTTATTTTTTAATTATATTTGATTTTTATTTGTTATATATATATATATATTCTTCTACGGTAGTATAATTCTACTAGCAGAAGCAGCCGTGGACATCCACGGGCGCTATCTGTGTTTATGATTAATCACCGTACCGTTATTTGTCACAATAATGAAATGAATAAAAAGAAAAGTCGGGTAAAGTGTTATTTTTTTTTACCAAGAAGTATTTACAACATAGAAATATGTGTTATATATCCAAATATTACATGAGTTCTGAAGAAAATAAATTTTCATTTTGATGAAGACTAAATGACGATTGTTTTGTCTTTATGAATGACTTAATAATGATGCTATTTATGTTACGTCGGCCCTGTGGCCTGTGGATGACCCACGATCTCATTTACACCCGGGCGGGATTCTCGCACATAGAGCATGGATATAATTATAGTAGTATATCCGTAGTATACCCACAGGCGTAGAAAGGATTTTTCAATAGGGGGGGGGGGGGGGGGGCAGACGTGAAGCATCAAACCGTATAGCCAGGACTTCATTTTACGGGGGCGGTTGCGAGCACGCGAAGAGTGCGAAACTTCACCGACGCGCGCCTACGCGCACGCACCCTATTTTCAATTAATTTCCTTTTAAATTAACTTGCATCATGCCAAATATGGTTATGTTATGACTTTGTATTGCAGAGATATAGCATATGTCGGAATTTTACAAAATGGCACCTAGATGACGTCACGATGCATTGACGATGTTGGAAAATATTCTAGACTTTCCCGTGTTAAAGGACGCGGTGCGAAGTGCGCTGAGCAAATGCATTATAGTTTTTCATGTCATGTAGGATCAATTAAAATGCTTAAAAAGTCCAAGATAAGTCATTTTGCATGCTGTATACGGAACATAAAGCCATTGACGCACCCAAAATGTTGAAATGTTTAAAATGGCCTGAAACATGCCTAAAATTAATTTTAGACCATTTTGAGCATTTTCAGATTTTGCTCGCGAGCAACTTCACCGACGCACGCGTATGCGCACGCACCCTATGTTCAATTAATTTCCTTTTTAAATACCTTGCATCATGCCAAATATATGGTTATGTTATGGCTTTGTATTGCAGAGATATATAGCATTTGTCGGAATTTTACAAAATGGCGCCTAGTTCATATTTTTAACCTGTCATTATCTCACGAAATATTTCCAGATTCAATGAAAATTGCGATATAACTATCGACCCATCTCTCTTTCACCCTCCTTTTCAAAATTATTAGAAAGGGTAATATACGTTAGAATTATTTCCTTTCTGAAGAAATGTAACATCTTTTCCAGCTCCCAGTTTGGATTCAGAGAACAGCATAACACTGTCCACGCGTTGATGTCTTTTGTCGAGAAGGTTGACCACGCAATAGATAAATCCTCACACAATGGGCATCTTCCTTGACCTCTCTAAGGCCTTCGATACCACCAATCACAATATTTTGCTCTATAAACTTTCACACTATGGTGTACGTGGGAAGGCCTTAGAGTGGTTCAGGAGTTATCTTTCAAACAGAAAACAATACGTTTTTTTAAATTAACATTCATCAGATTTTCGTCATATCACTTGTGGCGTCCCACAAGGAAGTTTATTAAACCCGCTGTTGTTTATATTATATATTAATGATTTCTATGGATCATCCCAAGTTCTTTCCTTTATTTTATTTGCGGATGACACTCATTTATTTTGTTCTCACAGTGACCACAAAGTTCTTCTAGATACTGTTAACAACGCATTATCGAAAATATCCCAATGGATTAGAGCTAACAAACTATCACTCAATCTCCAAAAAAACAAATTATATGTTCTTCAGTAATTCATTCGATTCCTTACCCTCTGATATCATTTTTGATGACACTCATTTACAATGTGTTTCCCACCCCAAGTTTTTGGGTGTTATAGTAGATAGTAATTAGCTCTCGTGGAAATATCACATTGATAATATATGTACAACAATTTCACGCAATATTGGCGTGATCTATAGACTTAAATCAGTTCTTCCTCGTTCGTTATTATTAATACTTTACTCTTCCTTGATCCAACCATATTTGACTTACAACCTTTTGGTTTAACAACATATTACCAGATGCATTTCTTGATATGTTCGTTAAAAATGATTTAATTCACAAATATTCTACAAGGCAATCGGATAAGTTCCATCTACCCCTACTTAGATCATGTTTCGCTCAAAATACATTTATTTTTGAAGGCCCTAAATATTGGAATGCACTACCCAATGAACTGAAGCCTGCCCAATCCCTTAACGTTTTCAAGAAAAGATTAAAAGAGTTCTTGCTTACTTCATACACAGCAAAAACGCTGTTTAAAATTTCGCTGTTTAAATTTGTGTTGTTTAAATTTTAAGCAATAAAAGACGGACCCTGCATTTCAAACAAGCGCTGTTTAAGACATCAATGATACTCTTTTAAACAACGTTGTTTAAAGGGGTACTCGGCCTAAACATAATATTAATTGAATGAATAGAGTAAAATTAAACAAGCAAAACACTGAAAATTTCATTGAAATCCGATAAAAAATAACGAAGTTATTGAATTTTTAAGTTTTGCATTATTTTGGGAAACAGTTCTATGCATGTCATCATGAATATGTAAATGAGTGAGCTGATGATGTCACGTCCCCACTTTCCTTTTTTAACTATATTATATGAAATTCAAATTCAAATTCGTATTTATTTCATTTCCAACAGAAAGAAAAGACAATGGCATTACAGATATTGTTACAGAAAATATGAAAAATATATGTACAAATTCAATTTACCTTGATAAGTGTAGAAGTACACTGTACATATATAAATACATTATTATAATGAATTATTAAAATTCTTAATTTCTGAGGAAATGTGGGGGATCCACTAAAAAGCAGTGCTTGTAATTTGTGGATCCCCCAGGGAAAATAACATCGTTTCAAATTGTGCCTACGAAGACTTGGAAAACACAAAACAGTGTTACAGAACAACAAACAAACACGAAACGACGAGGAAAAGTAAAACAGATAAAAGAAAAAGGAACATGAACGATGGACAATGGGAAAGCAGGACAAATCATGACCGAAAAAGGAGGTAGTTATGTTGGTGATTCTGGCAAGTTGAAATCATAAGACCAAATAGAAATTCAGTAAATTGAGCAGATGATGAAGACCCAAATGGCAAAATAAGAAGATACCAGCTGTTATTAGGTTATTATTGTATATTATTATAAGACTTGAGCAAAAATATTTTTAGTTTTTTCTTAAAAGAATTTAGGGAAGGACTACTTTTGATATCTTCGCTTAAAAAGTTCCAAAATCTAGGACCATCGTACATAAATGACTTCTTCGCCAATAAAGTTCTAAAAAGTGGTAGATGAAACTCGTTTGACCGTCTAGTTGGGTAATCGTGAAATGACCGATTTTGGGGGAACATGGCATCAAATATATGTGGAAGGGTCTTTCTACTGTAGTTATACATAAATTGTCCCAAATGATATAGATACAGATCATTTATTTTTAATAGTCTGCTATCAACAAATAACGGGTCTGTGTGTGAGAGTATAGCAGAATTGCAGATAATACGGAGAGACTTCTTTTGTAATAAAAGTAGTCTATCTATTAGAGTTTGTTGGGTATTGCCCCAAGCAAGTATCCCATAATTCAGATAAGGTAAAATTAAAGATGAATAAAGCATCAATAGGGATGATGTCGGAAAATGAAATCTTAATTATTTCATTTTTTCATACATGTCTATAAAAAATATCTCCCTTGTAACAAAATAAGTTACAGCAATGATAAACTTAGACATTAAATAAGGAGTCAGTCCCTTTAGTTATAGGCTTGGAGCAGAAAATTTGAATAATTGCAATTTCATATAATAATACAAAAAAAAGTGGGGATATGACATCATCAGCTCACTCACTGCATATTCATGATGAGGTGCATATCACTGTTTTACCAAAATAATGCAATACTTAAAAATTCCATAACTTCATTATTTTTCATCCGATTTCGATGAAATGTTCAGTGATTTGTTTGTTTAATTTTACTCTATTTATTCAATTCACATTAATTTCAGGCCGGAGTACTCCTTTAAAAAGATTGAAAATTCGCGCTAGACGGGTTTCCTTCTCCGCCAAACACGGCCGGCTTCATCATGGCGGATGCCTTTGTGGTTACAATGTTGCAGAAGTTCCAAATTAATACATTCAGAGGTAAGCATTTAGACTAAATATAATGTAATCTGATTGAGTTTATACTCAAGGCATATTTGTTCTGCCATGACATCTATATGATGTCTAGATCTAAGCCACAGTCACAGAATTAATTATGATTTAGACCTAGCTGCAACTTTGCAAGTCGCCCTTCCAGCGCAGCGCAGTTTATGTTAATGTTGCACGCACAGTGAAAGCGCGCGTGGGTCCGGTCCTATAAGGTATGTGTGCAACTAATTCAAACTGCGCTGCGCTGCAAAGTTCCAGGTCTACATCATAATTTATTTTGTGGTTATGGTCTAGATCTAGACATCATGTAGATGTCACGGCAGCACAAATATGTCTTGAGTATAACACAAGTCTCTCTACACACACAAAGACACAGCTTCTCCCGACAGCAAACCAGGAGTGTACCGCATACCATGTTCCTGCGGTCATATGGCAAGCCTTATTACTATTTAAAGTGATTTTGTGATATCACAAATTCGAATTTGTGATATCACGAATTCGATTTTGTGATATCACGAATTCGAATTTTTGATATCACAAATTCCCATTGGTTTATCACATAAACCCAATATTTGATATCAAGAAATCGAATTTGTGATATCACAAATTCAAATCGTGATATCACAAAATCGAATTCGTGATATCACAAATTCGAATTCGTGATATCACAAATTCGAATTCTTGATATCACAAATTCGATTTCTTGATATCACAAATTGGGTTCATGTGATAAACCTATGAGAATTTGTAATATGATATCACAAATTCGAATTCGTGGTATCACAAAATCGAATTCGTGATATCACAAATTCGAATTCTAGATATCACATATTCCATTTTGTGATATCACAAATTCGATTTTGTGATATCACGAATTTGATTTTGTGATATCTGGAAATCGAATTTGTGTATCACGAATTCAGCTGTGTATTCGAGCATTAATTTAGTGCAGAAATTCAGCTGTGTATTCGAGCATTAATTTAGTGCAGGAATTCAGCTGTGTATTCGAGCGTTAGTTTAATGCAGAAATTCAGCTGTGTATTCGAGCGTTAGTTTAGTGCAGAAATTCAGCTGTTTATTCGAGCGTTAGTTTTGTGCAGAATGTAGTATAAGTTTGAATAAAAATAGCAACAGAGTTTTCGCATCCCTATCCTTCACTGGAACCGATTTTAACATAATTTTAGACGAATTGATACATGTAAATTGATTGGCAACATATCAAGAATTCAGTTAATGATATGTTGTCAATTTAAATGAAACCCGCAATGCTCTTTCATATATTTTCGAGTTTGCATTGTTTAATTATATATAACTGTTTTTATTAAAAATATCACGTACAAAGAATTAATGGTTTCACTTGCATTCCTTAGATTTATATTTAAAGCAATTAAATGGTCGCAAAATCAACTTATTTTTTTGTAAATTGGCAACATATCAGTAATTCATTGTTTAATGTATATGTATTTGTTTTTATTAAAATATCACGTAAAAATATAGAATTCATGGTCTCACTTGCATTCCTTAGATTTATATTTAAAGCAAGTAAATAGTCTCAAAATCAACTTATTTTTTTGTAGATTGGCAACATATCAGTAATTCATTTCGTGATATGTTGCCAATTTGTTGTTAGTCGGATTGGAGTACCGTATCATGCAGTTGCCCACGAGCAGGCATAGCCACGTGGCCGCGCGGCCCAGCCCGGCGCGGGCCCGGTCGGTAAAATAAACACTGACTGTCGGGGACTTGCAGCCATCACCGTACAGCTACAAAAGGCCTGTAGAGACGGAGAACTCGAGCTCCACACGTGCGAAATGCAACACGTGCATGCATGCAATTCATGATCAGGGCATGGAACGTACCACTCGTAGACAGGATCTCTATGGCTAGTATACGGTACATGAAATTGGCAACATATCACGAAATGAATTACTGATATGTTGCCAATTTACAAAAAAAATAAGTTGATTTTGAGACTATTTACTTGCTTTAAATATAAATCTAAGGAATGCAAGTGAGACCAAGAATTCTTTTTACCTGATATTTTAATAAAAACAAATATATATACATTAAACAATGAAAACTCGGAAATATATGAAATAGCTTGGCGGGTTTCATTTAAATTGACAACATATCATTAATTGAATTCTTGATATGTTGCCAATCAATTTACATGTATCAATTCGTCTAAAATTATTTTGAAATCGTTTCCAGTGAAGGATATGGATGCAAAAACTCTGTTGCTATTTTTATTCAAACTTAAACTACATTCTGCACTAAACTATAAAGCTCGAATACCAGGCAAGTGAATTCGAGCACTAAACTAACGCTCCAAATACACAGCTGAATTTCTGCACTAAACTAACGCTCGAATACACAGCTGAATTTCTGCACTAAACTAACGCTCGAATACCAAGCTGAATTTCTGCACAAAACTAATGCTCGAAATCAAAGTGATTTTTGCACAACATGAGTGCTAGAATTCCTTTGCCATTTTGTGATATCACAAATTGGAATTAGTGATATCACGAAATGGAATTAGTTATATCACAAAATGGAATTCGTGATATCACAAATTCAATTAGTGATATCACAAATTCGAATTTGTGATATCACGAATTCAATTTGTGATATCACAAATTCGATTTCTTGATATCAAAAATTGGGTTTATGTGCTTAACCAATGGGAATTTGTGATATCAAAAATTCAATTCGTGATATCACCAAATCGAATTCTTGATATCACAAATTTGAATTCGTGATATCACAAAATCACTTTAAATAGTAAAATGGCTTGCATATGGCAAGCCTTATTACTATTTAAAGTGATTTTGTGATATCACAAATTCGAATTTGTGATATCACGACGGTCAGGTCTACATCGGAGAGACTGGGAGGGACATCAAATCTACTTGGTCACTACGACCAATCTGCCATTATCAATCATTCTGTCTCTCGTGATCACCAGATTAACTGGGAAGACACCAAACTTGTAGCCCCCGCTTCCAACTGGTACACCAGGAGGGTCCGTGAAGCCATCGAGATTCACAAACATAACACAGTTACACAGGACAAGGGTTTACAGATCAGCGACATTTGGTTTTCACTCTTCCAATAATAACTAGTGTTATAATTTTTTTCGCAGATGTTTTTTTCAACAGAATTTTGTGTTCTTTATTCTTTCTGATTTTGTCTTCACCCCCTCTTTTTTTTCCCCCACAGGTTATACATTTTTACCATTGTTCATCACCTCTCCCCCCACAGGCAACTCCTGATGTCATCTTTTATCAACCGTTTTTTCCACATGTATTTTAACCACAATATTGCTTCCCTCAACAGGATTTCATGTTTCTCTCCTCAACTTGTTCATTACCTTTGTTTTGGTGTTTCATTCATAACATATTCATCATTAGGATACTCATTCTGATGTCATTATTTTACCCTTTTTCCACATGCATGCTTTAACCTTAATGTCTTTCCTCAACAGGATGACTTGTTTCTCTCCACAGATTATCTCCAACAGGATTTCATGTTTCTCTCCTCAATTTGTTCATTATCATTGTTTTTTCACCTTTTTTCCACAGACACACCGGTCCACTTCATTCACAACATTTTTTATTAGTATACTCATTCTGGTGTCAATATTTCACCTTTTTCCATATGTATGTTTTAACCTTAATTTCTTTCCTCAACAGGATGTCATGTTTCTCTCCACAGATTACCTACTGTCCTAATCCCCCTTTTGTTTCCAGCTTATCCAGACGGTTAATCGGTTTCTTAGTCCTATTGTTCACTTGTTTTCAATGTTTCTTTTCAACGCAGGATTCGTTTGATGTTACTTATCCTTTCAATGCAGGTACCTTGATGTTATTTATCCTTTCAATGTAGGTACTTTGATGTTACTGTTACTATTTCTTTCTATACTAATTCCATGATGTTATTGTTTGCCTCCATTTTAATAAGTGAATTGCTGCTTCATATGTAAATTCTGCTGATTTATTCGCTCTTCTCATTCTCCTGACGACGAAGGATGTTATTTTGTTTAAATTAGCACACGAAGCTATGACCATTACACATGTTTTATCTGTGTTTAGTACAAGGCGGTTTTGATTAATCCATACCATTAATTCTTCCAATGCGAAAGATTTTGTTCAACCTCAGCTCCGCTACCTCCACTTACAGTTAAAGTGGTATCGTCCGCATACATATCAACATAACCATCATATATACAATTTGGTAAAGTATTTACATAGATGGAGAATAATAACGGACCTAATATAGATCCCTGTGGTACGCCCATCAATACAGTTAATGGATTAGAATTAGCACCTGTTCATGACCTGTTAAATATGTTCTGAACCATGAAGATTGTGATCAACTGTGTCAAATGTTTTACGAAGATCTATGAAAGCGACTCCAGAGATCTCTCCGTTTTCAATGTTCCATGAAAAATTATTCACAAATTTCATTAGTGCTGTTCAAGTAGAATGTTTTCTCGAAACCAGACTGACTGGAGTTCAATATATTATCACCAATGAATTCAGAAAGTTGGCGATGTACAGCCCTCTCTATGATTTTGCTAACAACAGACAAAATAGAAATTGGGCGTTAATTACTTGGATCGGACATATCAACAGCTTTAAAAATTGGAATTACTCGAGCTTTTTCCTAACCCTTGGGTATACACATCCCGTGGTCAAAGATGTATTTATGATATCGGTTAACGATTCCGCTATCACATGTTTCGTCATTTTTAGAAGACGACAAAAAATGTGGTCATCTTCAGTAGCTTTATCTTTACACATGCGATCAATTTCCTTAATGACGAAATCCTCAGACACACAGTCCATATCAAATTGTGAGATAGGATTATTCGGAATATCGTCATAGATATGAGATTCAGTTCTAGAACTTCAGGTTTTTTGTTATATTGGCAGCACAGGGAGTAAAAAAGTTCTTGAACGCATCAGCTATTTTAGGTGGATCTAACATACAACATGTACAAGCACCATCAATTTCCATACTATGCGGCGATATCTTGCTGAATTTTGGAATTACTCGTTTCAGACACTTCCATATATTCCGAGAATTTCCATGATTTCCTTTAGTAAAGTAACAATGTTATTCTTTCTTTCTTTTTACAATAAGATGTGTCGGAAAACGGCGTTGAAGAGAGACATACTGAAGCTTTTCGTCTTGCACTCAGCAGAGTATACCGCAAGAATGTACCGCAAGGTATAAGGCGTACGACCAAAGAGTTTAAATACGCAGAGTGCTCAGTCCCGAAATAAAGCACGCGTATATATTGTGGTACATGTCCATATTGATATTGATATTGTCCCTTCAAATACAAACGTATGTCCCAAAACAGATAGGAATCAAATGTAACTGCACCAGGGGGAGAGGGAGAGAGTTGGGAGGGGGGGGGGGGGGGGGCTAGGACTAGATGTTTGTATTTTTGTTAAAGTTATTTGCTGTGAAATTTATTGAGCTCTATATGAGCAAACACTGCGATATCTGACGGGAATGATGAGAAAAGTTATTTTAAAAATAATAAAATGCTATCTTTATTTTTCTATTAAATCGGAATATTTCATTTGATATGATTTATGGAAATTATAGGGATTATACACCTGTAATGTAAACTTTTTAGCCTTCTTCTTTTAAAAGTCAAGACAGAAAAGGCTTTAATAAAATGATATTGTGTGCGAGCAGTTCCTTATATTAGAGTGGCGTATCCAAGATTATCTTATTTTTATTGGTAGCGTATCCAGGAATGCACGTGCCCCTACGAGCCAGCCAAAACCAAATCTGACATATCTTAGTTACACATCGAATGAAAAGAAATGTGTACAAGGGGGCGAATCGGCCGCGGCCCCCTTTTTGAAACCCAAGTTGGCATACGGGCTCTTGCCTAAAATGTTGAAAAACCCGGATCGAGCACCAAATTTAGTTTGGGAGCCCACGAGGCTAACAATGTCGTTCTATTAACCCTCCAATAAAACTTGTATAAAGGCCCACCCCGCAAGACTGACGTGACAGTCCGGGCATGGATCGGTGGCGGATTTAGGGGGCTTTTTAAAAAATTGTATACCCCCTTTTAGAACTGATAACCTTTTTTTTGCTTGACAGAGAATTATGGAGGAAAACTGGACCCATAAAATCTGATACCACACCCCATCCACTGAGCAACTTTTGGAGGGCTGGCGAAAAATCCCCCCAACTAATTTTTGGAGGGCTGGCGAGAAGAAAAATACAAATCTCCCTTCAATCAGTTCCCCAAAGTTGACAGCCCTGCATTAATGTTGTGCCTGCCCCCCTCCCTTTTACTACATCCTGCATTCGCCCTTGTCATAGAATGTCAGTGTCATAACAGGGTTCAGAAGCCCCCTCCCACTACATTGTCGGTCTCTCGGGGCCGTCGCTGCCAAAGACAAGTAAACGACGTACAGCAAGCAAAAAACCTTGATGAGCCAAATTTTGGCAAACTGACATAAGTTCAATTAGGAAACGCCACCGGCAACGCCACCTCCTCCATCGGGATCGCAGAGGGGTAGACCGAGCCTAGATACCTATCATGGTCCATGTACCTATTCCGCTCAGCTTTTCCATGCTGCTTGCATGATCTAACATCAGCCATTAGGCTAGGCGTAATGCGGTGATAGAACATTGATTATACAAATTTATGATCATGAATTTAACATATTGAATTGTGCCTCTGGTACATTAGAAATATAATAGTGAACTGGAATTTAGTTATAGTTTCTTCTAACCGGCCGGGTAGGCTGGGCTTGCCTTCGGGCGGACGTACGTCTGCTACATGGTCGTCTACTAGCGCACGATCTCATTGGATGTCGTCGATCTCACGTGATCGGTACGCGCCCACATTAGGTCATCGATAACAAATACTGGAATTCACGACTGGGCGTGAATACTGGAATTCACAACTGGGCGTTGTGGCGTCTGTAAAACGTCTGTAAAAACCCAATTACACACACACACCATCAGGTATGGATAACGGACGATAATGTTCATTTAATGATGAAACAATATACTTACACAAGACGATGAGTTATGGAATAGTTACAAAAACCCCTTAAGAATAAAGTTACACATCTTTTTGAACAGATGTTTAGTACTACAGAATCGGTACCATATTCAGAGACTGATAAGAAGAAGATCCGCTCAAGGAGGGGGAGGGGGGGGGGGGGGAGGGGTATAGTTCGGTAATGCGTTCCGAATTAACATTTCTTTTGTGGTTCCTTTTTGGCTAAAAAGAGGTCTATGATGATTGAGGCCTAATCCTCAAATATAGGATGTAAAATACCAAGCAAGATATAAAATCGCCGTTAATTTTATAAAAGTCAGAGATAGACGGGTTTCCCTGTTTAGGGTATCAAAATCTGCCCCTACTTCAATCTGCTTTTTAATTCAGCAAGTGATTTACGCGGATAATGTACAGGTCTCAATGAGACATCCCCCGGGGCGGTCGTCGCGATCGATTCGTATCGATTCAGAAGCCCGTAAAATTTTCTACCCTTTATTTGTGAAAATTCGACTCCTTTGGAACTTTCATTTATGTAAGCATTCCATTACTTTCTAAATTGAATTTTCAACAGTTTTTTATTTTTTTTATCTATTTATTATTTTACTTATTAATTTATTTACTCCTTTATCTCTGGGGGTGAAGCGGTGAAGGGCAGGAACAGCCCTGATAGCAGAAAGTGTGAAAAAATTTACGTCATGGTTTTCGTCTTTTTTACGTCCTGTAATTACGTCAATAAGACGACAACTTGCACCAACGCAAGACGTCAAGAGAACGTCTTATTTTGACGTCATCTCTACGTCTTCATTCCTCTTCCCTGATAGCAGAAAGTGTTAAAAATGACGTGATATTTACGTCGCGGTTTTCGTCTTTTTTACGTCCTGTAATTACGTCAATAAGACGACAACTTACACCAACGCAAGACGTCAAGAGGACGTCTTATTTTGATGTCATCTCTACGTCTTGTACAAAAATGCTGTTTATAGCACTTGTAGTGTGCTAATTTACCAGCAAAAAAAAATGTGACCGTGGCGAGCCTCGAACCAGGTTCCGCTGATTGAGAGCCGCTGACGTTACCGATGGACTAACAAATGCTTCTTGCAATCCAGTTTAGTCATGGGAGTCAAGTAGATAACATGAATTATGTGGTGTCGTAAATTCACTATGTAACAATTTCTGCTCTAAATCGTACAATGTGAGTTAGTCTAGCGGTAATGCCAGCAATTCTCGATCAGCGGACCCTGGTTCGAAGCTCGCCCAAATCATTTTTTTTCCAGCTCCCGTGAAAGTGCTGAAATAGCACGTTGTGTGCATTCAATAGCACTCTGAGTGCAGTCCCTATGCATGCCTTCACAAAGTGCTCAGCACTTCAGTTTTTGCAGTGTACAGATGACGTCAATATAAGACGTCCTCTTGACGTCTTGCGTTGGTGCAAGTTGTCGTCTTATTGACGTAATTACAGGACGTCAAAAAGACGACAACAACCACGACGTAAATATCACGTAATTTTTACCACTTTCTGCTATCAGGGAGGAAGGGCAGCAACTAGAGTCAATTGGAATTTGAACGTAATTATGTGAGGGAGCGAAGCGATCGAGTTTTAGAAAGTTTTCGCATTACAAACCCTATAAAACACAATTTCTTACGCCTTTTGTCCTTGACCGGGGCGCAAATAACCCCAAAAGACCATAACATTTATTTATTTTCCCCCTTTTCTTTCTCTCTTTTGCGTTTTTTGCGCCCCCCCCCCCCTTCAAGTGCCGCCCGGTGCACGTGTCCCCTCTGCCCCCGTAAATACGTCACTGCCTCATACCGTTGGAAACATGTTATTGTATATAATACATTTTTTTTTAAAGGAAAAAAAAAGCGGGGGAAGAGGGAAACTCTGCCCTTCCTGCACCCATCCCTGTTACAGTGCAGTATTACGCCCAAATAACTAAAAAGCAGTCCGGACGTTGAAATAACTTTCCTCCTAAAAAAAATGTGCTACGAGCCGTTATCTTTCTCTCAAATTTGCTATAAAACGTCAGAGCTTTCGCGCTTCGCACGGGAGGGGAAAAAAACTTCCCCTCCCTGCAGCCATCCCATGGGGAGCACGCTTTGTGTGCTCACCACCAACTTCGCACTCTTTGCGTGCTCACAACCGCCCCCTAAAATGAAATCCTGGCTATGCGGTTGGATCCTTCACGTCTGCCCCCCCCCCTATTGAAAAATTCTGGCCTGTGGCTATACTATGGATATACTATTTTAATTATATCCATGCTCTATGTGCGAGAATCCCGCCCGGGTGTAAATGAGATCGTGTGTCATCCACAGGCCACAGGGCCGACGTAACATAAATAAAATCATTATTAAGTCATTCATAAAGTAAAACAATCGTCATTTAGTCTTCATCAAGATGAAAATGTATTTTCTTCAGACTTCATGTAAGATTTGGATTAGTAACACATATTAATATGTTGTAAATACTTCTTGGTAAAAAATAACACTTTACCCGACTTTTCTTTTTATTCACTTTATTGTTGTGATAAATATACGGTACGGTGATTAATCATAAACACAGCTAGCCATGGCTGCTTCTGCTCGTGTGTATAATTATATATATCTATTAATATAATACACTAAGGATTTGGGGCTCCTTTTTTTGTTCAAATAGGCTCCTCCCCTGGCCCTTTCGGTCCCTACTTTTGGTACCCATGGGTGGGGAATGGTAATTAGAGTGGTGGGAGGCACTTCTTAAGGGCTGACGTCCCGTCCATATTTCATAAATTCATTTTTAAACCTTGAATTTCCGCAGGGAGTAGGCCTAATCATTCTGCCAACCCATGAAGCGGGTTTGTAGCTTCATGCCCAGCCAACCCATACCCTTTACCTGTGAAGGGGAGGTATGACAAATTAGAACAGCATGGCCATAATCCGCATGCATGGGTGGCTTCAATGTACAGTACAGTATTATACACACGTGTTAGATCGTTCGCACGTGTATAGGTCATACAGGTACATTACGCATAGAGTTACATCATTTGAAGCTTCATGGTCACACACACAGTAAGTGTGTATGCAACTTTATGGTTTCACGACGTTCGCTACCGCTACGGTATAGTCTGCAAGCACAGAACCTAATTTGAAGAAGAAAATTCCTTCGAAAATATTTCCACTATGATATCTTCTCCCTCGCTGGGGGTGATGGGATGACAGTGGAATGGGGGGGGGGGGGGGGGGGGGGTAGTCGGGAAAGTCAATCCGTCGGTCCTCCCAAGACCCATCATAGGGGGCCATAATCCCCCTGAAAATAAAATGACAAATTCATTTTTTCTCATTTTTGCATCCTTTACAGGGGACGTACCGCTAATTATGGATGTTATTTTTTCATGGCCTTAATTTCTCTGAGTATTAAACCACAGAAACATGGCAAGATCAAATCGCTCCCTCTAGGTCTATGCATGGATATTCTACTCGAACATTATTATATCCATGTCATTAATTTTCATCAAGATGAAAATGCATTTTCTTCAGAACTCATGCAAGCTTTGGATAAATAAGACATACTCACATGATCAGGGGCGGATTCAGAATTTAGTATAAGGCGGGGAACACAAGTGCAAGTTTGTCAACTTTTGGAAAAGGTAAACCGGGGGGGGGGGGGGGGTGACGATAATTTTTTTTTCGTCAGACCTACAAAATTCGCTCAGGAGGGGGTGGTTATGGGGGTCCCTCCATAATTCTCTGACAAGAAAAAAAAAAGAAGGTTTCATTCTAAAAGGGGGCGGGGGCACAATCTACAAAAGGGCGGATCGTCTATGGTCAAAATGCATACTTTCCTTCCAAAAGGGGGGGGGGGGGTGGGGAGGGCACGGGCCGGAAGTACCCCCCCCCCCCCTGGATCCGCCAATGCTCATGTTGTAAATACTTCTTGGTAAACATAACTTTACCCGACTTTTTTATTTATTCACTTGATTATTGTAACAAATATACGGTACGGTGATTAATCATAAACACAGCTAGCGCCCGTGGATGTCCACGGGCTGCTTCTGTTAGTATATATATAAAGAGAGAGTGAGATGGGGGGGGGGGGGGGGGGAGCAACGGATTTAAAAGACATCAGCGTTCGACCAGTAGCCTATTTGCGGGTTTAAAAAAAGGTAAGTATCTCAAGTGTGTTGACCAAGAAATAGACAGAGAAAGAGGAGAAAGATAAAGAGAGAGTAATGTATTAAATCCACATCAGTGCTCGACTCATGTTTGAGTTTTTGTTGAATGTAAACTTCGCTCAGCAAACACGGAAATCTGCAATCCGGAATGGGCTGATCCGACCGACCTGGGTATACGTTTGTTTAAACTCGTGATTGTATTTCTGCAAACCCGTGTGACCCCCTGAGGGCTTTCGTTCCAGAATAGACGGATGTATGCGTAAGAAAATATCGCATAAAAGCAGGTTATGGGTTCGGAAAAATCATGTCAGCTTTGACTTGGAGTGAAAGCATATCTTTGAAGGGGTTTTGGAATGAGGGATCGAGTACCATGCATGGTTTGAGGGGATCCTCAGTGTTACTTTCATCTCAACTCCAAATCAACAGCAGAAAAAGTGGACTCTTGATTTTTAAAGAGTATTGGGAAACCAGTCAACCCTAAAAAGTGCAAGCTATATGGAAATTGTCCAAGAAGTAAAAGGAGCGAGATCCCTTTTAGGTACGATTATACCCCTCTACAGGGCCGGGAAAATAAATGTTTAACTAAAACGGTTTTGTCAGTTTCATTTAGGTATTGTGTCCAACCCACCCATCAAAGGATAAAGGCCTATATATCATATTCTTTTTTTTTGGGGGGGGGGGGGGTGGGGTAGTTTTAGAGGATTCATTTGGTATCTCTCACATTTGATTCGCACATGTACAGATGTTTGTGCGCCAATTCCTTGTCTGCCTATTTCTTTGGGCTGCATTCCCCCTCTATGTTCATGTACGATTTACGCTGTTGATTTTTATAGGTACGATTATACCCCTCTACAGGGGCCGGGAAAATAAATGTTTAACTAAAACGGTTTTGTCATAAATAAATTTATTCAATTTGTCTCCAACGGCCCACAAGGGGGTGACACACGCTACTGCTGTGTGATAGGTTGCCCGGGTGCTGTGAAAAAAATCACAGGCGGAACCGGGCGGGATTCGAATCCGCGACCTCTGGATTACTAGACCAGTGTCATAACCACTAGACCACCGGAGTGCCCTGAGTGATCAGGTTCAAACTATCCCAATATGGGGACTATCAAGTCAAAGGTATTGAATTAATCCGTCGGGTGATATAATGTCATAAATAAATTTATTCAATTTGTCTCCAACGGCCCACAAGGGGGTGACACACGCTACTGCTGTGTGATAGGTTGCCCGGGTGCTGTGAAAAAAAATCACAGGCGGAACCGGGCGGGATTCGAACCCGCGACCTCTGGATTACTAGACCAGTGTCATAACCACTAGACCACCGGAGTGCCCTGAGTGATCAGGTTCAAACTATCCCAATATGGGGACTATCAAGTCAAAGGTATTGAATTAATCCGTCGGGTGATATAATGTCATAAATAAATTTATTCAATTTGTCTCCAACGGCCCACAAGGCCCACGGTTTTGTCAGTTTCAAGGCAATACCAATGGTAGGTATTGTGTCCAACCCACATCATCGTGAAAATAACTGGAGTGGATTGTTTTGACCATGCGATATCCGCCGCACACAATATCTAAAACAAATTACAGTGGTAAGAATCGACCAATCCCTCCGTTTGAAAATGTAGCCCTACTAAAAGAAAAAAAGTCCTGAAAATGCTTTCTTATATCAATTGACAATTCACCTAAAGCCTTTTATGGTGTACCTTTGGGTAGGAATGTCTAAAGCCAAATGATTTAAGAGAGAGAGAGAGAGTGTGTGTGTGTGGGTGTGTGTGTGTGTGTGTGTGTGTGTGTATATTATAAAACGAGCTCTTGCTAGATGCGGCAGTTAATTTCTTCTGACCTGGGGTTTTATTACTAAATCCCGTATATCTTTCCGCCTTGACTCGAATTTAGACGTTTTTATAGTCTACTTTTTCTGGGGCGGCCATATTCGAATCTTTCATATGCGGATTTAATATTGGTATACTATATAAAGATATCAGCTTGAAGCATTACTTCAATATAGAAATATTGCTAGTTTGAATACTAATATTGCACTCCAAATGAAGGTAAAATCCACTTGTAAATTGTATGAACTTATGCATTCACAAGTTTGGCGCTCTTGAAAGTGAACCAAAGTAAATTTCCTTGTGGGCCTTAAATCATCCGGTCCATTTATGACTTTTAATCATGAACCATTCCGATGACTCAGGTATATATTTTTGTACATTTTAATCTTTCATAACGATACTTTTTTACCTTCAGTGATTGCCTGGTTATCTATGACGAACGGAAAGTTTGAGTCGAAGCTGAAAATGATTTGTGAGCCTTTGCAGTCTTTTCATCATGTTTATGCATAAGTGAAAGAATTCCATAGCGGCAATGTCATATATTAGAACTGACCTTGAAATGCCCCCGTGTTCCACATAATATATGACCAGAAATAGTTTTAACTTTGAACGCATTCTGATACCTCATGAGAGCACAGTCCCATGCACCCATCTGTGTGTCGTGTCAATTTATTTCCATTTTGATGATTCAAGAACCTCACGATAAAAAATTATTCTCGTTAACTACATGGTGAATCATTCCCGGTAACTTTTATTCACAATGCAATGGCATGACCTTTTTACTCAATATTCTCTTCAAGCATTTTATAACAATAATCACAACTGTGATATATGGCAGTCCTAGAGGTTATAGTAAAATAATGTCAACATTAAGCACCATATTCTAAATTACTCTATCATGTATACGTCCCGTTGTCAAAGTCATTCTGGCATGTGATTTGGATTACATCATTGCTTCTCCATGCTTACATTGACGCATTTGGAAATTTCTCTTTGGCTCACATTGGTCGAAAGGTATGGAGCTTGAGAGGGGGAATGGGAGTACGTTTGAGTGCATGTACGTCGCCAGGGGGGTGCGGAGGGTTTTTTTTTTTTTTTTTTTTTTTGCTTGTCAGGAGGGAAACTGGACCCCCATAACCCCCCACTGAGCGAATTTTCTCTCAAAATTTGCTAATCGTCAAAGATTACACGCTTCGTGCGGGAATGGGGAAATAACTCACCTCTGCCTGCACCCACCCCTGAAATGTTGCGTCCAAATAATTGACAGGCAGTCCGGGCGTCGAACTAAATTGTTTGCTATGAGACGTTATCTTTCTCTCAAATGTGCGAAAACGTCAGAGCTTTGGCGCTTCTCGCGGGAAGGGGGGAAACTCCCCCTCCTTGCACCCAGCTCTGTTACACTCAGTGAAATGTTGCCTCCAAATAATAGAAAAGCAGTCCGCACGTCCAAATAATGCAGCCAGGGCGTCCAACTAACATTCCGCCTAAGAAAAAGGTGCTAAAACGTAAGAGCTTTCGCGCTTTGCGCGGGATAGGGGAAACTCCCCACCCCCCCCCCCCCTGCACCAAACCTGTCACATCCAGTGCAGTATTGTGTCCAAATAAGTGAAAAGCAGCCAGGGTATTGAACTAACCGCCTCAAGAAAGGTATTACGAGCCCGTTATTTTTCTCTGAGATTTGCTGTAAAACGTAAGCGATTTCGCGCTTCCCGCGGGAGGGGAAACTCCCCCTCCCTGCACCCACCCCTGATACAGTGCAGTATTACGTCCAAGTAATTGAAAAGCAGTCGGGGTATCGAACTATAACTTTCTGCCTAAAAAATTGTTTGCTACAAGCGTTGTCTTTCTCTCAAATTTGCTAAAACGTCAGAGCTTTCGTGCTTCGCGTGGGAAGGGGACCCCCCCCCCCCTACCTGCACCCATCCCTGTTACAGTGCAGTATTACGTCCGAGTAATCACCAATTTCGCACTCTTCGCGAGCTCATAACCGCCCCTCCCCCTAAAATGAAATCCTGGCTATGCGGATGGATCCTTCACGGCTGCCCCCCCCCCTATTGAAAAATCCTGGCTACGCCTGTGGGGGGGGGGGGAGAGGTAGAGACTGGGGTTGGGTAGGAAAATTATTAATAGAGATTGGTTAGATAATGAGAGAAGGGGGGGGTAAAAGAATAGCGAGAGAGGATTTTTATTAGAGATAAAAGAGAGAGAGAGAGAGAGAGGGAAGTGTTAAAAGGGTGAGATATAGGCAGAAGATTGGAGATATAGCCAGAAGATTAGGAGAGACTGAGAGAAATAGATAGAGACACCGAGATCTACCTGGCAGTCATCAGCTCCTTGCTTACCATGCTTACAAGTGCGTCACGGATTTTATACCCATCTACGCTCTCTATTATTTTGTGATTCCCGTAGGAATCGTGTGATACGAGATTGCTGATGAATCAACGAGATTTCCCAGCACCCTCTGACGTCACAAGATCTCATTCATTAATGCTCCGCCGTTTCACTGCCTTTCCCGCCAGTTATTTGGAAAGGCGCCATTTCGACTTAAAGTGGTGCGTATTTTTAGCTGGCTTGCACTTGACGAGTGTTACGCATGTTAGAAAAATGACTGATGTCAAATTAAAATCAACAAAATTAGGAATGAAAGTGGTTTGGCATATTCAGTAACGGATTCCTTGCCTTTACGAGCAAGTTTATCAAATCAAAATGGGGGAGGGGCGGGATTTAAACGTAAGAGACAGCATTGGTTCACGATCAGAAGACGTTGAATATTTTGTTCTTCATATTGACATGCAGATAAACATTTGAGCCCAAAGTTTGACATTTTCTGCCTTAAATTTCGTGTTTATTACATGATTGCTCATCGCAAATCAAACATGTATCGTCGACAGCCGGCAATATTTCCTGTTATTAGTAGACCACCCAAATATAAAAAAGGCTCTAGAAAAAGATTCGACGGCATTTTGGGGTAATGCTCGGCTTCCATGGTAAAACTCTTCCAAATATATTGAGGTATAAGGTATGGGCGGATGGCGCATTTCCGTTTTACACCGTTGCCTAGGCATTTTCGCGAAAAAATCCAAGAAGTGCGCTGGTGAAAGAGTCTAAGTCGTCAGCGCCCCCAGTGAGGTCTAGCAAGCACAGCATCTGCACAGACAGCAAAGATATGCATTACAGTAACTGTACAGTAGCTACACTTCATCTTGTGCGCAAACGAGCTAAAAGAAATATATAAGGAACGATAAAAGCAAAAAAATATATAAGAGAGACAAGGGGGATGAAAGGAAAAGCAAAACAGAAGGAAGCGTGAAAGGGCCGTCTTCTTTGTTTTTTTTTTCTTTCATGCTGATGAGGCTTCCTCTTCTCTAATTGGCGCACAAAGAGTTACAGCTAGATACATAGTTATAGTTATAGTTGTAGCAAATATAACTATATTTCTTCAAATCAATTATTATTATTCTTATTATTCTTATCTTCTCGATATTAGTAAAACACCTAAATTTTCTTTTAAATGTATGATCCTGGGCTATAATTATTATACGTATATTCCTCGTCCCCCACCCCTTCTGTTTAATTCCCTCGCTTTCTGGTAACACTGTTTCAGCTTAGCTGCCTTTCAGCTACATTTTAAAATTCTTTTACCTTGCAATGCAACATGAATTAACTCTAATGTTATTCTTTATCGCCATATAGACAATCCGAGACAGTAGACCAGTGCAGTAGACCCTATAGTACACGTACACATACACCCGATCGCCGCAAACATGCAGAGTAGGAGTACGTGTGTACATTCGATTTCATACTTCGCGCGTGCAGAGCAAGCTCGAGCTCATAGCGCATGAAGCGAGCTGAAACCTAGACTTTGAAACCAGCACGTTCGAAGCGATTAATCGAAAAAATGCCTAGGCAACGGTGTAAAACGGAAACGCGCGGGCGGATGCTACGTACATTTTTGCCTTAAAATGCCATTAATTTTGAATTAATGAAAAAGATCACAATTTTTAATTTTCCAGCGGGGCCCTATTGATACACATCTAGGACTTCGGCCCCCTATTTTGGTGGCAAAGGCCTTTCTTTTTCTCTTTTATATTTTTTCGCTTAATATCGCTCTTTCACATCGAGACTTCACCCCCCCCCCCTTTATGAAAAATCCTGGATCTGCTGTGACATCATATTTTTTTTCGGGGGGGGTGGGGAGCAGGTGCAGAAGCAAGTTATAGAATCATTTGTTCCCAACCAGTGCCAACCGTGAGTTTATTTTCATTTAACAAATATAATTCGAAGACTTTGTTTTCTTGCCGATTTCGAATTAAAGCAAGGCTTTTTCCATTCCAGCGAGCGAGCGGAAATTCCTGCCTACCACCACTTGTTGATCAAATGAGTGTTTATTTCATATTCGCGAGCGATCAACTTTTTAATGTTCTATTTCAATAATCATCGTATTTAACGGACTGTTAACTTTTGACTGGGTGAGCGAACGTAGAGAGCGAGCGGAAAAAAACTAATACTTCTCGTTGAAATAAATTGGTAGCATAAACGGAATCTTCTTGGCAAGGGCCAGGGCTGGCACAATCGTATTTAAGGGAATGTAAATTTTATCATTTTATCATTTTTTTTTACTAATAATTGGTAGCATAAACCGGATCTTCTTCCTACGAAGCGGGGCAAGTCCAACGTATTCAATGGAATGTTAATTTTATTTAAGCGAGGGAGTAAAAATTAACTCCTCATTTTTTATACTAATTGGTAGCATAAAATGGTGTCTTCTTCCTGCGGGGCGGGGCGGCACACTCGTTTAATTTATTTTATTTTAAGGTGATGTACCGACAAAACCAAACAATGTTCTTTTGGTCACAAGGGAATTTTTATTTTGTTTTGTTTTTGTTTTTAACGGAGGTTTTATATTCTGACTACATAAAAGGCCTAATGACCGATTTTAGGACAACTATACCTCTGGAAAATTACCCCGGACAGCTAAACCCGGACAGCTACCCCCTGGACAACTACCCCCTATGACAATTACACCCTAGGACAACTACCCCCAGGGCAGCTAGCCCCCCTCCCCCGACAATTACCCCCAGGAAAACTTACCCCTTAAAATGATGATTACCCCGACAACCCCCCCCCCCCCCCGGACAACTATTCCCTGGTCAATTATCCCATAGGCATAATCCAGGGTTAGCTGTCCTGGGATAGTTGTCCGGGAGGGGGGTAGTTGTCCTGGGGGTAGTTTTCCAGGGGGTAGTTTTCCAGGGGGTAGTTATCCTACAACCGGTCATTGGAAAAAATATCCTTTTCCTCCTGCCTAAGATTGAATCCTGCCAAAGATTGAATCCTCCCAAATTTGGGGTAAAATTCAGCCATGCATTTTTAGAAGAAGGACGAAAATTGAAAAGATTAGCACGACGGACAACAAAGATGGTGAGCGAGCGCAGAAGCCTAAATGAATATTTTGACTCAGGTGAGCTACAAGGCCAACAATCAGAGGCGAAAGGGGCACTTCTTGCATATCATAAGTGATACTCACCAGCTATGAGTATGAGAATGGAAAAGGGAGACTGAAGTATTATCATTAAAAAAAACGGGGCAATTATTGCAGAAAGACAAAGGGACAACAATTAGATTATGATTAGGGTATTATGATCAGGGACAGGAGCTCTTATTAAATAACGAGGGCACGTTTCATAAAAAGTTACACTTTTTAGAGATCAAAAGGGCACTTAATGGAAGGAAAACGCCATGTATCAGAATGAAAGGGGCAATATTATTGAGGATAAATAGGGCACACAACAGAGATGAAAAGGAGCACCTATTAGAGGGAAAGTATCACTTTATTGAAAAAAAGTACTTATCAACTTATGAGAATTTTTAAAAATGTTGTTACAAAGGAAAAGAAGCATTCATCGAAGGAAAAGGGGTACATAACAGATTTGAATAGGGGTTTTCAGAGCTGAAAAGGGAACATTTGTTAATAATTAGATGAATTTATATAGTGTAGCTACTATATTAGTTATTTTACTGTGCTGTGATGTAATGTTAACAGAACTCTCAACAATTTTACTGAATAAACACACACTATAAAGAAACTATTGAGAGGGGAAGGGGTACTTGCAAGGGGTACTTGTCATCTCCCCAATTATGAACACGGATTGACACCCCTATTCCCGAGGAAAGTTACAATAAATGACCTTAACTCCATGTATACAAATAAGGATTTATTTTATAATAGATACGATTTATTTTATAATAGATACGATTTATTACACGATAGTAATCATCTCTGTCTTTCATTCTGAAAACATAAAATCATACCCCAACAAAGATTAAATGTTTTCTCTGTAATTTTTTTTTGCACAGATTTGCACATTCATTGAGGGGGCACTTATCAGAAGGTGAAAAGGGCATACAGTATACCAGAAAGAAGAAGGGGCGCAGTTATACAAGGAAAAGGGGCATTTATCAGAAGTGAAAAAAGGCACTTATCAGAAGGAGGAATTGCACTATTAGAACTGGAAATGGGGACTAATTAGAAAAAAGGGCAATTATTAGATTTCATAAAGAGCAGTAAATGTCTGAGGTTAAAGGGGGCAGAAGGAAAAAAGGCACTAATTACAAAGAAAAGGGGGCACTTTACGAAGAGAAGGGGGCATTTATCAGCTATGAAATGGGGCACTTTTCCCGGGGATCGCCGTCTCTACTTGGAACCATTTTGAATGTTGCTGTTGTTCTATATCATCTGCTTCAATTATTGATGTTAATTAAGAATAATTACACATTTTCTGTTTTTTTTAATTATTATTTTAATGTATCTGTTGTTTATTCTCTTCATAAATTCTGGATAAAAGTATTTTTCATCTCTCTTGATCGCTCGTACATATAATACATCTATTTTGATGGCGTTAATCTGCCCGTCCAGTGAGTCGCAGCAACACTGACACGAGCACCTAAACACGTAATCCTCTGTAAAGGTAATTAGCAAAAAACTCCTTAGCAAAAAAAAACCCTCCTTAAATTTCAGTTCTGTTTGGAAACCGTTGCACAAATCAAGATGCTTGGTAATGAATAAATGAAGTCCTACATTCATCCCATTTCATCTATACCTCATAACTATTACACAGATTATAAAAAAATATTAATAATTTATTCATCTTTGTTTATTTGTTAAGATCCAAAATCCACAAAAGATGATAACTGTAGATGATTTATGGTTTAATTTCAATATTTACAAACATTCAGTTTTACATGATATAAAAGGAAACACAAATTTTAGCTACAAATACAGTACATGTACTTAAAGTAGCAAAGACTTCTCAGCTGGGAAACTGCTAATCCACAGGATATGAATGCAAGGTTATAAGTCCAGAATGTTCTTGTAGAGTAAGTTGGCTGCTAATCCACAATAATAATCCCGAATAAAAATCTAAATGTTATGTTGTCCAACTGGTAAAATAACATTCCAGAATATCCAGCCGAAGAATGTCCAAGGTAATTCAGGAAGTCATCGATGTCGACGATGTCGTTGACGATGTCGATAACGATGTCAATCACGGTGTCGCTAATGATGTCGATCATAATGTCGATAATGATGTCGACTGCGATGTCGATGTCGAATATGTCAAGGATGATGTCCAAGATGAAGTCCAAGATTAAGTCCAAGACGATCTCCACGGGTTGATATCAATATGATCAATATCAGATGGTGTTTAATGAGAACTTATGCAATATATGCTCCACAATGTTAGTCAGGGTATAAATTCTGAAATTTCTGTGCAAACTTCCTTAATTAGCATGATTAGAATTTTCTACCTTCTACTACAACATTCATGAAGGTTTGGAACTGCCTTGTAAGTTCTACATAGTTCTAGTTGCAGCACCAAATAAGGGGATTCCAATGATCTATTTTTAGACTTATTGCAATGCTACACTCTTACTAAGAAGTTCATGGAAAGGTCAGGATTACATACATGTAATTACATTGTTATTATCACACATTATACACAATGATCTAGAATGTTCTTCCCCTACTGGATGTGCATTTTTTACTATGTAATTGATGATTCTTTCACTATTACAGAGTACATTCACTTTTCGAATACGAATAATGATTTCTCTTCTGGAAATTTCTATGTTCATAAAATCATAAAGAGAACTGGAAAATAACTTCCTTCAAGAAGATTCCTTAATTATATAATATATTACATTGATAATTTCATCTAGATGAATTTAAAAACCCGATTTCAGTATTATTTCGATACTTCAGCACATACATTACACACTTGTTACAAAATTGATATGTATTCTCTGTACATTTCGACAGTAAATGCCATCAAAATCAGGGTGAATTTCTTATTACGCGACGAATATTATAACGAAATTGCCTTTATAATGAGCAAAGACCATGTCTTTAATATCGATACATATTCAATACCTTGAGAAGTATTACGACGCATGGTGACGCATGAATCTTGCTCTTTTAGGTATGCTAAGTCATATGACGATAAATCACCCAGATTTTCAAAATCTGAAGTATTTGTAAAAATATGAATGATTTATTCATCAATGATACTAGAGTCTATAACATGGATTATTTTTCTCCTATAAATAATTGAAGTTATGTTATGGATACTAAGATACATGTATTACGCGTTTGTTACAAAATTGATTTGTATCCTACGTACATTTTGACGTCGAAAACAGCGAGAAAGAAGGTGAATTTCTCATTATGGAGCATTGAAGCTAAGCATTTACATTGCGGGTAGTAGCTAAGTGTAGGTACTTCATCTTCATTTACAAATTATTCAAATTATTCAAAATGTCCGTGCAAACTAATCAAAATGACCGCGCGCAGGAAAATAATTATGTCCATTCATTGTGTAGTGAGCGATCGTATCGGTGTCCCCCTTCAGCTATGCCCGAAAAATATCTTTCGTGACTTACATTGGAATGAGCACAATTAATTTACCGTCTCGAGTGTAAGGCATACATAATTCATATTCAACAATGGTCAATTATTATTTGTTTGCTTTATTTCTTGAAAAATCAATGCATTATTTTTTGATTTGATTTATTTTCTTCTGCATTCATATTACATTTTTCTATAAAATAAATACAAGAGTACTTTTTGACACTGAATCATAAACAAGTACATGTATATGTAACAATTATTTTTTACACGAAATGATAAATTGTCAAATTATTGTAATTCATAACATATAAAATCATTAGCGGAAGAACTGCCATTATAAGCAGTTTGCTTGAGAATATGCCAGACTATTATCATGTATGCTGAGAATGTTAGTAACATGTGAGACAAATTACCCGTCAACTTGTTATCGAAAATGATAAAAATTATCCTTTTATTCTGTCAAATTGATTATTTTCCGTACTAGTTGAATTGGAAAAAAATAAGTAGAAAATATGAATAAGTTTTTTTATAAATCATTCCACAGATTCGACAATAAAATTTGGGTCAGATCACACTATTGATCAAAGTATTCATATAGAGTTCCCCCCCCCCCCCCCCACGACTAGACCCGCACTACGCCACTGACCCCAGAGGCACTCTGAAGTGATCTATTAGCCTCACTGCATTTTTAGCATCGGCAAGGGCACAATTATTTCTAACTTTTTCAAAAATTCGGTTAAATCGATGTCTACTGTCTGTCATGCAACGCCATGAGTCATATAAGGCATAGTTTCCTTGATAATGGATGGTAGGAAAAAGAGGTTTAAAGTCAATAATCTAGAGAGGAAAATTTTGTTGCTTTTCCATTTGTTTTTCATATAAAAATAGAGTGAAAATTTACTCTTTTCTTTTATTGAGAGCACTCAACATTCACTCGATATTCACTCATGAACAAGTGATCACTGACGTGACTCCCAGGGAAGTGAAAATAGAGTGATATCATCTTGTTCCACTTGTGACAAAAAGATACATATGCCAGATAATTTGATGTTTTTCGTCCATGAATTCAGATCAATTTAGTGTACATAAAAATTCAGCAATCTCACTGAGGTTCATTCAAATCCATGCACATATATCTATTCGGTTTTTCAATTTTTTTTTATCCTTGCCGTCGCACGAGAAAATTTAAATCCCGATCAGACATGTTGACTTTCTTTCAACTGTAATTTCTCTGATATTCCACTTAAAGATGGGAAACAGCTGAGAATTGTCAGCATATTGTTACTTATCAAGAAAAATCAAACAAATCTGTGTTTGGGGTCATGGCAAAACTAGAAACAGGGTTTAAGATTCGCATCGGTACTAAAATGAAAAAAAAAAAAAGACACTAAATGCTTTCTGGATTATTAGAGCACTTTACTCGTACTGGAAAGGTCAGAGGTATTTATTTTCATCAGATACTATGGGTACTTATGGGTAACAGCGAATTGCTTCTTTCCTTTCTTATATTGTTTAAAATAAAAAATAGGTAGGCATATAACTGTTCTTATGGCATAAATATGTGTATAAAAATCTCATGGCATCATTCTAAGCTAAGGCTATTACTTCATAATAACTGTTTACTTCACCTCTAGCTTTTTTGAAAAGATAAATACTTAATAACTATGGAATCTATTACTCATGTAGATCAGAAAATACTACTTTGATAATATTCTTTACCAGTTGATTTCTAAATCCAAAGCCTTTTGTTTTTTCCGCTTTTTTATAATAATGATTCTGAAAAAAAAATCGCGATGGGGGGACGGGGTGAGCATGACACCCTTTTACAAAATTAAAATGTTCTGGGCAAATTTTAGGGTTCTTTCCAGCCCCCCCCCCCCGATCCAAAAGAAAAAAAATAGCCTTTTTTTTTCTTGTCCGCAAATGTGAAAATCTGACATTTTTCATATTGGAAAATTTACCCTCCCCATTCAAAATTGTCTTGAGACGCCGCTAGCGGTTGGTCATTCAGTACCTTTGAGGACTTTTAAAGGGCTCCTGCAACCAAAATGCAGCAAAATTCAAGTTTATTGCTGTTTGATTTGGTTTGATTTTATTTACCAAATATAAAAGAAAACAAACATACATATAATAACATGCATGATAACATGAGAAAGTAATATTGAGAATCGCCCTGCTCAGCTGTGCCATTGCAGCACATCTGTTCTACCGAGGGTCCAGTTGATAAGATAAAACAGACGAGAGAAAATAATATATCACAAATTGAATGATTAACATACTGGTACATGTGTATAACAGAAACATGCCCCACCCACCCAAAAGCGAAACCCCATCACCCCCACCCTATTAGTCATCAATGTTAAATTCTACAATTATTAAAGGGAGATACAACGTGTGTTCATTTAATGACCTCATGAATTAATTATAATTTAAGGATGATTTTACATTAGAAGGTAAGACGTTAAAATTCGATGCCCCACGATATGAAAACATTCCACGACATGATTCGGTATGTGGTTTTGGTAAATATAAATTTCAGATGGAACGTAAAGAATAAGAATGATAAGCCAACTGAAAGGAGTCATTTAAGTATAAGGGGCACTGAAATCATGTAGAATTTTGAAAACCATCGAATTTGTATGTTTTAAACGACGACAAGCCAACGATTCCCAGTTTAACATCTGATGAATATTATAATTAGATATGTGTTTGAATGGACTTATCCCGAGTATAATTCTACCTGCTCTGTTGATTGCTAGATTTTTTGTTACAAGAATCATACACTACATCAGATCAGCCTAATCAAATAAAGGAAGAATTATGGATTGATAAATCAATTTTAAGCTAGGTTCATTCAAATAATGACGGAGACGGCCCAAAAATTTAACAGGTTTTGTGCATATATATTATAGATATCTATCCCATTTCAATTGCTGATCTATAACAACTGCTAAATATTTTACACTTTCTTGTGCTTGGATGTGCAGGGATGCATACAACTAAATTTCTGTTATTAAAACATCTACAAATGTGTCATAGAGTTTTAAATGTTTTTTAAAATATTTTTTATAACCTCCTAAGCTTCACCCTAAAAAAAAAAGTTCCAGATCTCATTCCTGCAATGACATCATATGTCAATCATCAGACAGCTATACTAACATTCTACAATAGACAGTGGAATGTAACTTCCCCCAGCTCAGCACATGCTCACAATAGGATTGCATGCTTTCAAACAATACTTCCTCATTAGACATTACCATTCTTTTCCTAGTGATGCTACAGCATGTCTGACATAACAACTCCTATGTAAGCAATGTATGGTCTATTAGAACAGATGGTCATCTCTGGCAAAGCTACATACCACTGTCTCTCCTTAGCTCACTAATGATTGACAGATGATGTCATTGCAGGAATGAGATCTGGAACTTTTTTTTTAGGGTGAGAAAAAATATTTTAAAAAACATTTAAAACTCTATGACACATTTCTAGATGTTTTAATAACAGAAATTTAGTTGTATGCATCCCTGCATCCCTGCATTTTTTAGGGTGGAGCTTAGCATGTTTGAGAAAATGATTTTGAAAAACATTTAAAAATCTATGAAACATATTTAGATGTTGGAATAACAAAATATGAGTTGTATGCATCCATGCACATCAACAGAAATAAATTTGCATTAGGGTTGCAGAGGATCTTTAAGCATTTCAATGATTCTTTGTTTAACTTCTCCCCGGTAGTTCTACATCTCGAAGGAGAACCACAGACCCGGATAAAGACGCTCATCTTAAGTTTCATACATGTGCTCAAGTCCATGTCTCCGAGATTAAAATAGAAATTCGGTGGCGCTTTGTTTACATGCGGTGTATGCCTGCTTTGGGTAAAATGCACAGTCAATGCACTGATTACACAAGTGACGTTTACAAGTACTACCAGGATGTATTCAACACATAACGTTTTGTTGAGATAAGAGATTTGAATGGTCGTGCATGGTCAAATCTGACATACGACAAGGTCTTGTTTTACATATTCTGTGTTGGAGATTGTCAGGTATAGATGTATTTGTCCTTTGTCACCATTATGGCTTTAAATCGGCTGTGTTAGGTGATATTTAGCTGATATCCGTAGCCATATATATCAAGATTAGCATGGTTAGTTTGAATTTGATAAAGGTTGAAAGAAATATAGATGAAGTCATTGTCTCGATCATGCTTTTTAATGGTTAAAACTGCGAATGAAAGCATTGCAATTATCTGGAGATTTTCGCCGTGCCAAAAAAAGAAAAGAAAATGATATTAAATAGGCTTTTTCATACCGAAAATACCACACAATATAAAAAAAAAGAATTACTGGTTAAAAACTGCCAAACATAAGGGGTTATAATATGTAGGAAAAGCTTTAAGGCGATTATGTACCTATCTCGGGTGATTTTAGCTTAACATTACCCAAGTTGCCAAAATTGGGCATAAAAGTGGGCAAAAGTTGATTGGACACATAATTACACCCCCCCCCCCCCCATATTGGGCAATATACTCTCTAACTGATTTGAATGTTTGTTTGTTTGATTGATTATTTTTTTATTTCTGCGTTCAATAACATGATACAAAATAGTATGTTATTACCTATATAAGGCATTTTAGTGGCGCATTAAAAAAGCATATTTTTGTCCGCTTGGTTTGCGCGTGCAATATGAGAGCATATTGCACGGAACGCTGAATTCCCCATAGGCTACAGTACTAAACTTGCCGTGCAATATTATGCCGTATTTTGTCTGGTCTGTTTGTGTGCGCGCAAATAATACAACGCATACACACATACGCACATGACGTCATAAAGAGGTTAAGTGAAACTTGTGTGATCATAATGAAGTATGATGGGGCTCTGTTAACTGAATGTGGTTGGTTAAAATGCTTTTTATTAAGTTCTAAATCATTTTCCTGTATGGTATAGATAATAATAATTATATTGGATAGCTTTATTTCATGGAATACCAGAAATATTCCACTCGTTAGGGCCAATATTGCACTCATCTTCGATTCGTGCAATATTGGACCTAACGAGTGGAATATTTCTGGTATCCCATTCAGAGCCATCCAATATAATATAATAATTTTTACCTATATGAGGCATTTTAGCGGAGCATTAAAAACGCATATTTTTGTCCGCTATTCGATATAATATAAATATTACAGAAAAATATATAAACACATTTTCAGACATTAATAGCTTACTTCTAAATAGAAAGAAACTAAGTATACGGGAAATTAACATATTTGTGAAAGCAGAAGACCGTCATCATGAACGAGTTGCTTGATGTCGATGGTGGCCTCAAATTAAAATTGAAAACATGACAGCTTTCTCTGTAAAAGTACAATCTGGTATTACATAAGATCATATCAATGTGACTAGGGAAACAAAACCAAAAAAGAACAGCCCATGCACCAGCTACGTCGACAGGTAGACACATAACATTTTTGCTGCCCATGCTTTGTCAAAATCCCACAGTAAAATGAAACAACATAGTTGTCAGTTTGAAACTGGTTACCACCCCTTTATTTTCTACAAAAACGTTTTGCAATACCTGTTTTACGAATTACGTTTTATTTCGGAGGAACATTCACGGAGTTTTAATTTTTTCGCTTTGAAAGATATTTTAATATAAACTATAGTGCTAAACCCCCACTATTCCTATTTACAGTTCGTTAGTTTCACATTGTATTTACAGTATGACATAGACCAAAGAAATCCATGTGAGGAAATGGCCATTAATATTTATCAGCCCCTGTCTCACGCATCGTTCTCAAGTAATCGGTGTCTGGTGTTCAACAAGAGAATGCATTAACTAGACAAACCCTCTTTACTACAAGTGACATCTTCATCCTGGGCGATGTTACGGAGGTGGGACAGGGGTGTTTCCTCTATGATTGCCTTTTAATTTGCCAAACGTGACTTTCAAACAATTTGACTATTTGTGCCTGTTAGAGGTTTGTGTGAAACATATTGAACGCTTCCGAATCTATCAGCCCCCTTAAAAAGAAATTTCTGGAGCCACTCGTATCGTCATCCCGGTCACACATCACCCTTAGAGCCTCCAGTCGTATAGGATGAATAGAAGGATTTGGTTTGGATTTACTTTGGAGGAGGAGTAGAGAAATGGGATGGAGTGCGGAAGCTTCTGTGGATTCGCCGCAGGTATGCAGACAATGATGACGTATAGAGAGGAAGCATGGATGGACGAATGGATGGATATATGAATAAAGAGATGTATAGGTCTACGGGTGAATTAGTGTATTGGTGAATGGATGGGATATAAAGAATAAATGTAAAATTTTAAAAATTGATATTATTTTATTAATGTGCATCGACGGATGTATATGGAGAGGGATGGATGAATGTTTATGGATTGGATTTATGAACGGACTGCTAATAATAAGGTGGAAGGGTATAGACTTAAAAAGAGTTTTGGTATTACAGTCGAAAGTTTCTCATAGAATCCATGTCATAGCAAAGTCATAAGCAAAGAGAGGTGAAGATATTGGATCTAATTTTCTGTTCATGTTTGCAGCAAAAAGATTTCACTTTTTTTGTTTGAAATGTTTCAAAGCACAAAGAAGAACTTACACCGAACCCACCTATAGGGCTGGACGAATATGAGGTGATGGCTACACGAATTGTTAAAGTTTCACAATGTAGGGGGTCGGGGAGGAGAGAGAGAGAGAATGTAAGAAGATACGATAGAAGTGTCCGATAAAGCAGCTTTTAATTCCAAACCCTATTTTTCGACATCCTATGTTTCGACACCCTATGTTCCGATACCCTATGTTTAGACACCCTATGTTCTGACACCCTATGTTTCGACCCCCAATGATCCGACACCTTATGTTCCGACATGTTATATAATTATGTTTCGAAACCCCATTTTTCGACAGCCTATGTTCTGACACCATATGTACGGACAGTCTGTGTTTCGATACCCTGTATTTTAAAACCCAATGTTCCTACATCCTATGTTCCGACATCTTATGTTCCGACACCCTATTTTTCGAGATCCTTTTCATGCTTATGTTCTGACACGCCAACGTTCAGACCGGCGAAGCCAAAAACACTTACCAAATAAATTGTAACTCATGCGTGACTAATGTATTTTTAATGATATTGTCAATACTCGTGGGTCGGAATGAAAACCGCTTCGAATATTTTTTTTTCCAGATTACTGTTTTCACGAACTGCGTCTGAAATTATCTCGTTAAGTAACAAGCCACAGAAAAGGTATTTTTTGGAGTATTTCTCTATAATCGAAGAATGAAATAAATGTTGCCTACATAACTTTGACATGAAATTTTGTATGACAACCCATTTTCAACTGAAAATCAGTGAGGGTGACTTTCCGTAAAATTCTTAACTTTGCACAAGGTTGATGAAACCTTATATATTACATATTTGTTCGAAATTCTAGTGGGGGGGGGGGGTGGATTTTTCACAATATTTTATAGGACCTCGTCATTTTGTAAGTGTTTTTTTCATATATGTGGATATAATTATCAAACAATGATTTCAAGAAGTTGATGCTAGAGTTGATGAAAATAATAAATATTCAACACATGCAATATAAATGTGCGAGTAACTGAGCGAAAATTCTCACCTTTTTAAAAAATACTTCAAAGTGCCACTTAACTTAAAGGGATACGCCACCAGGCCGCCGTGGGGAAAGTCGGATTGCGTAAGCCCAATTCACACGTACACAAAGTTTGTGCGTCGAACGCGTCCGTTGGACTAAGTGGGATTACATTTCGACTGCACGAAGCCGACCGAATCTCGCACGAGAGCTCGAGCTCAGGCGGAGCGTGTATGTTGTGCGGCGACCAGCCTGTCCGAAGGTTGAGCCCCGCGGGGTAACGGCATGATCAGGTAACGATCACGGTGCCCGCTCGCGGCATAAAAACATCCACAATATGCGGTTGAGTATCCCTTTAAATGACTGTACGCAATTTTCAAAAAATAATTCTGGAGGGAATGGGGACGACCCCAATTCCAGTGAACAATTATATAAATGTAGATATTAATGTATTATGTTATCTTCCAGTAGATTTTAACATATTAAAGGGCATGAAATACTCTTTGTAGTGCTATAGGGTGGATCTTGTGTTAAGGGGGGGGGGGGATTAAATTAGTGTGTGCATACTGTGGGAGGGGGAGGGGTACTATTTATAGATAAGCAACGAAAGAGTAAGGCAACAGACTGGGGTAGTGGGAGGGAATTGTATCATCTTATTTCTATATTTCCTCAACAAGTGCTCATTCTGTCCTTTCATATCCTTTTCTCTCCATTTTGTCAATTGATTGGGCAGCACGTGTCTCTGTGGGTGAGAGCGGCGGTAAAAACATAAATGTGAGCGCAGATTGATGACTTTGGGCAAGAAGGAACATCCGCGAGGTAAGATCTGACATGACTGACATGCTGTTGAATATGTTGAATGATAAAGGTGCCTTGCCCGTCATGGCGGGATTAAAAGAACACTTGAGTAAGCGAGGAAGAGGATGTGGGGTTATAATAATTATGCATTGGAATTTAAGGTAAGAGTTTGTATGTTGAAGAGAAGACCCTTTTTTGAAGCACAAGTGATGTTCATAAGATACATGGGAAGGGTCAGAGTTACCTATTATGCCTACACAGTATTTTCCCAACTTGGTTTCAGTGGGTAACAATATGGCACGTGTGTGATTTTTTTCGCTTGCTTGCCCGACAAAGCAAAATGCGCCAGCTGTTCACATCTCTGATACCGAGTATATAGGTTCAAATATGTGTATAAATATCACTGAAAAGGCTATATAGCTGTATAGCTCTATGAGAGAGAGACAGAGAGAGAGGGAGAGAGAGAGGGGGAGGATTTGGAGAGGGGGTGGGACAGATGGAGATGTAGAGAATAGGGAGGGAATGAGAAATTGAGTTGAATGCAATATGCACAAAAGTAAATATATATGGATAGATTAGTCGACTGAGATAGATAGAGAGAGAGAGAGAGAGAGAAAGAGAGAGAGAGAGACAGACAGAATGATCATGGTGATGGAGGGGGAGAGAAGAGGAGAGAGAGGGAGATGGAAGATGGGACATCGTGCGTAACTCCAGACCTTATTCATATTACGAATCATAATACTCTTGCATGTCACTAATTCAGATTGATTCCACGCGCGATGCTAAATTCAAACCCGTTCTTTTTTTATTTTACCGGATGTCACAACATTAGTACATGTACAGAGTATTTTCTGTAATTATTGATCACAGTGAAATGGGAAACATTTGGTGATTGACACGGCTATTTTTGAAGCTTGGGGCGACATGAGCAGCATAAACGAAAAACAAACATCGAAGGAGGAAAGAAGATATGGGAGAGATGCTTTCTCTGGATTAGAAATAAGTAGAAAGAGAGTGAGTGAGGGAGATAGATCATTTTTGTAGATAGGAAGTAGGGAAAGAAAGGGGAGAGAGATGGGGGAAGTGCAGAGGGAAAGAGAGAGAGGGAGGGGGAGAGAGAAGACAATACCTGTATAAAGGGATAGATAGTGTGAGAGACAAAGACAGTGTAAGAAAGAGAAATGAAAAAGAGCAATGAGACATGTTGTTCTTCTATCTTCTTTCAATCATTTAAAAGTTTTTCTTTGTTTTTCATCTTTCTATCTTCCTTTTTTTCCTGATATATTTCTTTGTTTTTCTTCTCTCTTCTATTTTCCTTATGTATTTCTTTCTTTTTCTTCTATTTTCTTTTTTCTTTTAGTGTAACATTGTTTTTATTCTCTATAATTATCTTCTTTTAATTGCTTTATGTATTTCTTTGTTTTACTTCTCTCTGTCTTCCTTTTCCCTTATGTATTTTTTTTCTGTCTTCCTTTTTTCCTTATGTATTTCTTTGTGTTTCCTTTCTCTTCTTTTTTTCCTTATGTATTACTCTGTTTTTCTTCTCTGTCATCCTTTTTTTCCTTATGTATTTCTTTGTTTTCTTCTCTCTGTCTTCCTTTTTCCTCATGTATTTCATTTTTTCCCAGCTATTTTCTGTTAATTTCTTTATGTATTTCTTTGTTTTTGAGTAAAGGGAGTCAAAAATACCCTGTACATATAATTGGTGAGTGCAAACTATTCTCCACTCGTACCAAAATACAAAGAAAAAAAATGACTCCCCCAAACCCCTGAAGGAAGTATCTCTAAATCATTACCGTATACACACAGGCTGTCTATAATATAGCTCAAATACCTCTGACATACAGAATGTAAAATAACCTTCCTTTGAGTGTCACAGTTAAGCCAAGCAACCTACATGTACATCACAACTATGTATTTGACATGTACTGAACAGAGCCCTAGACAGGACTGCATGTATTCAATCATGCAAACTACTGGACATGCACCAAATCTTGATCCCAGGGTGATAAACATAATGAAATTTACCCCAAAATATGTTTAATCTCCATAGAACATAGCAACCCAACATTATGAACATAATTAAGTAGTATCTCCATATGATGCCAAACCGGTGCAAGCTACACACATGCGAATACCAGCCGACCAGATCAAACTGAAACAATTCATAAACAAAACAATATTAAAAGCCTCTGACCCACAGGGCTATTAACTCAGACACATTAGTTAACATTCCAGAAAAATTGGCAATGTATAAACAACAAGGTAAATGCCTGCAAGGCAGAGAACTGTGGTATGAATCCACCGCATAGATTGTACAGCAAAAAGCGATGAACAAAACAAAAATCATTCAAAACGCGGTTTAATCGCCACTTCTCATGGCCTCAGTTACACTAGAACTCGCGAGATCGTCCTAGAGGCGTTGAAGCCAATTGTTCCTGATGTGTCTAAGTTCGGCTTGCATAGCCTCCGGTCGGGTGGAGCTTCATCCGCTAGTAACAATCGTGTATCTCCCTTTCTGATCTCACAGCATGGCCGTTGGAAGTCGGACAAAGCTAGGGACACTTACATTAAGTCTGATGCAGTATCAAATCTTCTTCCATCACAGTCTCTCGGCATTTAAGCTTAAAGCATATTCCTTTATTTTATTGTCAACTGTTTTCCTTGACCGAGTTTATGCTAATTTATCTTGTTGCAATTATCAGAACGTACTAAATCTATTAAACAGCGAGCTAATAATCATTGCTCAGCTCTGACCAACCATGTTCAATCTTTTGCCATCGTTTGTTATTTTTCAGTATTTGTCTTACCCTGAGGTAGATAAAGAAAAGAAATTAACTTTCTGACGTTGTAACACGAGGAAGAAAGGACATTTTCCTCAAACTTTTCTCTAATGCAACCTCGCAAAAATTAAATTATAGATGATCAGTGATGAACTTAAAATATGAAGAGAAGGGAAAGCTGGGTTAAAGTTTCTCCAGCAAAGCCCACTGAAGAAAAACTGAACGCTTTTCGTATATAATGAAATGAAATCTGAAATATCTAATCAATGTAATTATAATTAATGCACCTGTTGAAAAACTGTCATCCAAAAGGAGGCCTGTGCCAAAACTTAGCTCGCTCGCTTTGCTCCCTCGCAAAAAACTATACAATGACTGAATACCGATGTTACTAACATCGACAAAAATCTTTAAAATGGGCCCAGAAAAGTGATTTTCATACTGATTTACAATGATTACAATTTGCCCAGGTGTCCTCCTCCCCTGACACCAAGATACAGATACGCCACAGGTCCCTATAGCCCTCAGTCCTCACTGATACAGGCTTATGAACGTGATGTGAGAATTTAAATTATGTAAATGTTCTCTACAGTGTCTTGTGACAACCACAAACTTTTTTTTATATTTCTAAGGGAACTACATAATAAAAGTCATTTACAATAATTATCGACAATAATCTTATCGACAATTTACTCGCGCCAAAGCTCGGTCTATTTTTCTCTATCATTCTTTTCTGCGTATGTCATTTGGGGAAGTTTTACGAGAATGTGCCTTTTTGCACTTCTTTAATCAGATCGATCGAAAAAAATCGATATGTGACTTTCACGCAGAAGTGCTCTGTCAATTTTAAGTCCAAGATTCGCCCAATGCATTCGTCTTGTATTCCATGGACTGACGTCACTTTTCTCGAGCCATTTACAATTCCTGGTATACGCAATTACTGTAGGTTCAGCCCTGCTTCTATTTATATATCCTTATACAATTAGATGTAGGGGTCAACTGGCATTGAACTATATATACAATTGATGGAATTTGTTATTCATTCAATTAAATACAAAGGCAAAGCATATTCATTAGTTTGAATGTATATTATAGTACCCTTATTTACAGAAGGTTGGTCTAATATTTTTCTAATATTTTTCCAGGGCTGTACATGTACATGTTGATGTAGACTGTTGCCTATAAAAGAAAGAAGAAGATAGAGAGGGAGGGAGAGAGAGTGAGTGATAAGATAAGGAGAGAAGAGAGAGTGTGTGTGTTTTGTTTGTGTGGGGGTGGGGTGTGTGTGTATGTGTGCGGGGTGAGGATGCGTGTGTCATAGAGAAAGAGAAAGAGATAGAAAGAGAGGGGGTAGAGGAGGAGGAGGAGGAGGAGGAGAGAGAGAGAGATTTTTGTATAGAGTGGAAAACCTCTTATAGCCTCTAGTCAGACGACATAAACAAGACAAGGAAGCAAATGGGAAAATTGCCCATAACGTATCTAACTAATTCAATGTCAGAAAATATTGGCATATTGCTCAGAGGCTGAGGAACCTGAGGCTAGTTGAACATGATTTGATTGGAGGAGTACTTCGTCAATTGTGTTGAAAAGGAAATCACAATCTAGTGGCGCATCTAGAGATTGGTGAACAGGATGGTCCGAAACCTTCTCGGACCAAGGTGGGTGAGAGTAAATACCCGCACTGCTGGCTTGCGACAGACCCTATGCACAGGGGCCTGGGAGCCGGGGGTGCGGGGGTGGAAAAAATCACTGATAAAATTTTCTTTTTAAAAAGTAGTTAGAGACCCTAAAGCGCTGAGGACCTTTTTTTTTTTTTTTTTTTTTTTTTTTTTTTGCGTGTCAGAGATTTTTGGACTTTAAAAGAGACACTAAAATGCTGAGGACCTTTTTTGGGGGCTCACAGCACCCCCAGTAACAAAACCGTTCCCAGGCGCCTGCCTGTTTAAAAAAAAAAACCTTAAACGGAAAGGAGGAGGGGACGCCGGTTTCATGCTATCCTAGATATACCACTGAAATCAAGCGCAAAAAGCAGCCAACCAGCTATTTAGAATGACGGACGAACCAGTGGCATCGGAAGTAATGAAAATTGGTGAAACGTGGTTAATGTTGCGGAAGAAAACGACATCCAGTCACAATTAAAGATCGTGACATTGATTTCCTTACGACTGCAGTTTCGTCTTGAACTATAACCTCTTTTCCAAATCACTCTTACTTGGTGCATATCAAACGTCAACGACAATAATAATTCAAGTTCCAATAAAGGCGATTTCAGGACAGACGGCCCCTAAAAATTGGAGTAATTTTCCCCCAAAAGTACCCTTTTACATCTGAAAAAAAAAATCCCCCTTTCTCTGATAAGTGGCCTTTTTACTACTAAAAGTGCCCCTTTTCCTCTATAATAAGTGTTCTTTTCCATCCTAATAGGTGCCTCTTTTCAAATCTGATAATTGCCTCCTTATCTCTCTAATAAGTGCCCTTTTCTTCTGATGATAAGTACATTTTTACTTCTTATAAGTGCCCCATTCCATCTCTGATAAGCATCCTTTCCTCTTCTGATAAATGCCCCCTTTTACTTACATTTCCCACTGTTTCTTACAAAAAGAGATCGTGAAAACATCGTGCCATTCTTGCGGGCATCTTAAGCCATCGTATGACCGCCGGTGGAGTTTCTTAGGCTCCGGCAGCAACTTCGTGTGCGGTGGCAAAATCTTTGGCATGTCAAAAAATTGCCCGAGGACCTTGTGAACGTTAATTTTCGTGTTGAATTCATGTGTCCATTTTGCCCTTTGTAAGGCCATCGTGAGGGCATCTTGTCAAATCGTGTGATCTTCGTCTTTACTTCGTGTGATCATCAGTGCCGTCGGGCATTTTTCGCCTCACGAAGACAATAGGAAGGAAACAAGAAGCTGTCCGATTGTCATAGGAAGGCAACACGATTACGTGAAGCCCTCGCAATGCCTGCGTGTAGCCTTCGTATTATAGTCCGATGACATCGCGATAGGATCACGGTGTCGACGAAGACAGCCGAATTTGAGTAGCTCAAGCGTTCCCCATATGTACGGAAGCTTATGTGCCAACCAGATGACGAGATAAGAAGGCGAGAAAACAGGTTAAATGACTAGAAGACGAGATAAGAAGACGAGAAGACAAGATAAATGACGATAAGACGAGTTGTTGCAACTCGGCAAGTCGACTTCTGGACAAGAAGTCGAAAAGACAAGTTGTTGGAACTTGGCATGCCAACATATTTGAGATAAAAATCGGAGAAGACAAGTTGTTGGAACTCTGCAAGTCGACATATTTTGGACAAGAAGATCAGCGAATCGACTTGTTTAGGACAAGAAGATAAGATGAAAAGCTAATTCAACTTGGCAAGTCGTCATCTCGTCTTCTTGTCCCAAACAAGTCGACTTGCCGAGTTCCAATAACTCGTCAACTCGTCTTCTTGTATCAAACAAGTCGACTTCCCGAGTTTCAACAACTCATCATCTTGTCTTCTCATCTTATACCAGTCGAGTTGCCGAGTTCCAAATAACTCGTCTTCTCGTAATTTTAACTTGTATTCTCGTCTTCTTATCTCGTCATCTGGTTGGCACTTATCAGCTTCGGTAAGTATCCGATCAGCAATTGAATTCAGGGGTGTTGCTAGAGATGTGTGTGTGCGTGTTTAGCCGTATGTCCGAGAACATTTTCGGACAGAGAACAAAAAAAAATCATGAGAACGGAACCAACACACTCGGCTTGCGCCTCGTGCGTAAATATAGTACTCCACGATAAAAAAACCTTTGTGTTGCCAGATCGCACCAACGCAGTCCCCATCATGTATTAATAGTATAATAACTTACTATGGAAATATTCTCGCTGCCTGAATCTCGTTCCAGAGTTTTGTGAATGAGCGAAGCGAGCGACGGAAAACGCACTTTACTATCTCCCAAATGCTTCTAAAACACCCCAATACTCTCATGGCACTGCAGTTGAACAGGCTGTATTAGAGGGCCAAATTAAAGGAGCTGAATGACTAGACTGGGTCCGCCAGGAGTACTCCATGCAACTTGAGAGCGGGAAATTTTTCCATTTTAAAGTGAACAGACACATTAAATACCCCTCTCTCTTTTCCAGTAATATTTGGAATTCTACACAATGGTAGTATATGTTCGGGCTTCACATTTGACCCCCCCCCCCCGTCAAATAATTCTGACTACGCTCATGCCCATACCCTTGGAGGGGCACACCCCCTGACTCCCTCAGAAAGGTCCACTTTTTCCAATGTTAACCCCCCCCCCCCGCCCCCGCAAAAATCCTAGTTATGGGCCTGAGTATGATTTCTATATTTCACTTTTATATTCCATTACCCAAATTTCATTTGAGTCTTCTCATGCTTATCACGTTATCTTTGTATGGTGTTTTTAATCTATCTTCTTGTATTGTCAGGATTTCCTCTCCAATCTAACATTTCTCAAAGATCAAAATGCACTTCAATTTCGTCCTATAGGCTGATAGGAATCAATAATCATACAAATGTCACATGTCAAAGATAATTAAAAATAATTAAAAATATCATTCAACCAGGGGCGGTGGAGCGTCTTTCAAAGTGGGGGCACCAAAAATAAGGGGCACTTTTGGAGGGGAAAAGGGCACCTACTAAGGGTGAAAACAAGGCGGAAAATGCCACTTTGAGACATTAGTATACCGCTACGTTCTGATTAATACACTGTCGAGGATCATTTTTTGACACATTATTGTTTATATCTTAACATGGTTCGAGATAAAAATTGCTTTGCAGTCAAGTGTAATGGTATGATTATTCATTTGCGAGCGAGCGAAGCGAGCAAAATATCAAAGATATTTTGAATAGCAGCGATTTTCCTAATGCTATCGAGCTTTGGTCAAATTTTAGAAAATTGTCCTCTTCCTTTTATGATCTAGGGGAACTGCTCATTCTTGTATAATTTATGTAATTGTGCCCCTCCTGCCCCCTGATCCACTCCCTCTCATGGTGCTGATATCAGTAGGGTAATTTATTATTATGAAGTCCTCTGATTATTTGCAGCTAGATATATGGCTCTTTTGTAGACTTTAGGGCACAGTTTGTAAGCGACATCGGAGTATATAGGTATAATATATTAAATATATTATAGGTAGGGCATTTATCAGAAGACAAAGGGGGCACTTAATATCAAAAGGGAAAATAATACTATTAGAAAGAAAAAGGGGCACTTAAAAGAGGCATTTATCAGAGGTGAAAAGGGCACTTATCATAAGGAAAAATTACACTATTAGATCGGAAAATGGGAACCAATCAGAGGAAAACAGGTCGGGGACACTTGTCGGATTTCAAAGGCGACACTTATCTGAGCTTAAAAGGGGCACTTATTAGAAGGTGAAAAGGGCATTCATCAGAAAGAAGAAGGGGCGCAGTTATACGAAGAAAAAGGGGCACATATCAGAAGGAAAAAATGCACTATTATATCTCCATTCATTTTCGTCAGATTTCATTCGAATTCGTCCGACCTGGCAATCCGCTGCAAAATTTTATCATCAAATTGGGAAGTCGATTTCAAGAAATTGTCATTAAAATTCGTTACATAGACAAGACCTTACAACGAGCGGGTGACGATTTTGAATAACTCTTTGAACTCTTTCAGTCTTTGACAAAATCGATACCAAAATGAAAAATAAATTCCGAAAATGAATGGCCAAAGACTATATTGACTAGGCCTTATTATTAAGTTGCAGGACAAAAACAAATAAAAAAGTGTTCAAATTGACTGGAAACCCGGCTGGAAACCCTATTATTTGACATTATTTTCCACTTTCCTTCCTCTCTCCCCTTTCACGTGATCCCCTTGTGCCCCCCCCCCCCCCCCCCCCAGTTACGGGCCTGGAAACTTGGTGTAAACGAAATGGTGCTAGTCATGGTGGGTATAAAAAGAAGAATTTGTTTTGAACCGGATGTCAATGAACTAATTGGCATATGTTGCCTGTCCATATAGATTCTTTGTGTCTTATAGGTAGCCTTTCGTAATAGACCTATACTAAATGTATTCAAATTCATGGGTATTTCTTGCAAGAACCGTTGCAATTTACCTCACCTGACATTATGATAGCATTTGCATGCACACAGAGAAATTTTTACAAAAATTATGTAAAAAATTATGTTAAATAGGAACTCCATAACTTTTTTGTAAAATTTACTTAACAAAATGTTTTACAAAAATTATGTAAAAAATTATGTTAAATAGGAACTCCATAACTTTTTTGTAAAATTTACTTAACAAAATGTTTTACAAAAATTATGTAAAAATTATGTTAAATAGGAACTCCATAACTTTTTGGTAAAATTTACTTAACAAAGTATTCGACGATAGTTATGTAAAATGTCATGTTAAATATAGGTACTTAAAATTCATGTGTAAATTTTACCTAACAAACAATTCCACACATGTATTATGTTGGGCAAATTCAGTTGCCCACCCAATTCAGTTTCCTTTTCCTCCAACCTAGGTAAAAAATAAATTAAACCTGCTTGTTATGTCTTTCTGGGTCTTAAACTTATTAACTTACCAATCCTATCCTACTTTAAGCTATCCTATCCTATCCTGGTTGGTACATGTGTGTGTGTTTTTACAGACGTGTATCAATCATCAATCAGATATGATTATTTATGTCAGACTCAGTCTCGAACCTCAATCAGTTTATAACTTTCACTGGTAGCACGCCAGGCGCACGCCACAACGCCAAGTTATATACAGTTATACACAGTCTAGTGCAAGCTCTTAAATACCCCTTATAATTTTTTTTATGCATTTGGTGACAGTTATTAAAATCGGGCCACCCCAAACCATACGCTACTGAAAACCATGAATATTCATATAAGTGTTTTCCCCAATATTGAGGGAAAAATACGAAAATGCATTTTTTTACAAAACCGTTTGCAAAACATTTTACTTAATGGCGATAAATTACATTGTGCATGTTAAATAAACTTAACGAAAAGGGCAATATTGCAAAATCTTTATGAAGAAATATCTTACAGCGTTATTTTGCAAGATTTGTCAGTTTTACATAACTGTGTATAAAAATCATGTTAATGTCAACTGACATTCGTAAAATGTATTTTATACACAATAGTTTACAAAACATTTCACTTAATGATGACTTATAACATCTGCATGATAAAATTCCCTTTAAAAAAATACCTGTACTTAACACATTTTACATAATAGGCATTTCTTTTGCAAAATGAATTTTACTTAAATAGTGCTAAGTAAATGTTACATAAAATTTTACATTTTGCATGACACATTATATGCGAAATGTAATTCATTACAAATATTTTTACAAAAATTATGTAAAAAATTATGTTAAATAGGAACTCCATAACTTTTTTGTAAAATTTACTTAACAAAATATTTTACAAAAATTATGTTAAATAGGAACTCCATAACTTTTTTGTAAAATTTACTTAACAAAATGTTTTACAAAAATTATGTAAAAAATTATGTTAAATTCCCTTTAAAAAAATACTTGTACTTAACACATTTTACATAATAGGCATTTCTTTTGCAAAATGAATTTTACTTAAATAGTGCTAAGTAAATTTTACATAAAATTTTACATTTTGCATGACACATTATATGCGAAATGTAATTCATTACAAATATTTAGTAAAATACTACATAAAACATTCATTCGAGACAATTTTACATATATTAAGTAAAAATTTTACAAAAGGAAGTTTACATAATGAAATATTAAGTAAATATTTCTCTGTGTGTGGTCTGAATCCAACTGGCATACGTTATTTGCTGCCACGTGGGGTAAGTATCTGGAAACTTCCGGGACGTCAAGAGCAACTTTTATTTGAAATAGTTATGCATTACATTTTAAGACATTAGGAAATATACGATTGATTCAGGGATAGCGAAAGTCGTGTGAATACTATGCAGGCACACGACTGAAAAAGAAGCATAATGTGCGCAAAAATATTAAATCTTACCAGGATGCATTGTGTCTTTAGGGAAACATGATGGATGTTGGATAAAGCTATGTTGGCCAGAATGCTTGAATCCGAACGGAATGATATTGGATTTCTCATGAGAGCCTTCGGGGAATGAGCGATGCATTAATGTTAATGCGACTCTTTCTTGTGTGTCAGGGAACGCTATCAGTCAAGTATCGGCATGGCAAAGTGGCAGGCATTAGCGTCACCGAAGGGATAGGCGTGGCGGATTTGTTGGTTCATTTTAAGGACTTGTCTTTGCGTTTATATTATTGTTAACATTTCGTACCGAGATCAAAATTTCTCGTTCACTTTACTTGTCAGTCTAATTATTATATTAAGAATATGAAAAATGATCATTTCCTATCCATAACAAACTAACCATTACCCTAGATTCCTCTGCCATCCAGTATTAGATTTGTCTCATTTTTCTCATTAAAACTCTGGTTGTAAAATAATATACATGATGTGTTTTAAATGTATTTAAAGTGTATATTTACAAAGATGTTTAATAATATACATGACGTGCTTTAAAGGTATTTCAAATTTATATTTACAAAGATGTTTAAAAGTCATTTATATTTGGAAACTGCTTTTTTTCCTGCCAGTGCTATTGGCAGAAATATATCGCAATATCTTTGTTTAAATGATTGAGATTTGTATCTTCATTGATAGCTTAAATAAATAAATCCGATAATCAACCAGGTTAAGGTATGCAAGGCCGTACGCAGCGGGGGCAGGGGGCATGGGGGCAGTTGCCCCCCAGAAATTTCAAAATCATACTTTTTTTTAATCGGGTTTTAGACTTTTAAATGATCCAATATTGAAAGCGATCATCTTGCCCCCCACCCCCCAGGAAAAAAATTTCTGCGTACGGCCTTGAAGGTATGTAAGCACCTTAGAGCGATAAATACGTACACATAACACATGTACGCACACAATGTGTGCCCCATCTCCACTCGCTTGCATTAGGAAAATTCAACCACAATGGCTTTTATCCAATCAGCTCCCAATTTCTCTCCTGAGTAAGGAGAAACAAGTGCAGATTATGAATAGCCATATGACATTAGAACCAGAGTTCTAAACCCATGACCGTATTATCTCAAGCCAACTTTTTAAAACCCCTTTATTCCGTTTAGAACTGTGCCGCATTATACTACCTTAACAATAATAACGATAATAATAATATCATAATTATTATTATACATTATTTAACAAATGATTATAACAAAACGGAAAAATATGTCACAATCCCCCTTGATTGGGAAGATTTGAGGGCTGGGGATAAATATCGCGAAAGGTAACATTTTTCCTCAGTGCGGGAGCAAGTTTCAGCAAGAATTAAAACTGGGCAGAGATTTAAAACAAGTAGAAAAAATGGAAGGGTACTCAAAATTTCATCGAATAGATGGCAAATTAAAAAAAAACGAATAATCATCGTTTCTGTGTATTTACTCATTCCCATGACCTGTAGAAAGGAAAACGGTAATTTAATACACTGGGATTGGCGTCCCCAAACAATTTTTTTTTTGTTTTTTGGGGGGGGGGGGGTGATCAAAATAAACGACCGACTTTGCCAACAGTTTCCTAGCGAAAGTAAATAAATCATCAATATTTTTCATTGTCGACAATTTCCTTAGATTTATGAAGTCTATTGAAACGGGGTGTCAAGATTGCAGACCTGATAAAAATATTGTCGTTTTGATTTTGACCAAGAACAGTATGCAGTCAGTGGCTGATTTTGTTTGTCTCGTGTTATCTCTTTACGCCATTAGCACAGCTTCACATAATATACCATAAAGCCACATCACATATATTTTCAGATTGATTTCGAAAAGGTATAAGACACAAAGGGATCACACTACTTGCACAGCATTAAAGGCTACCAATCACCAAAAATATTTTGTTCTGTTTGGTAGGGGTTCAATGTCGCTATATTATACTCAAAACATGAACTTCAAATATTAATTGTATGAAGAGTTATTACAAATTTAAATACACTTTAAATAAACGTTACGGTGACTTGTGAGTAGACCAGTCGACGCACCTGTACGTGCTCGCACAGATTAGAGCCTGCCAGGAACAGAACGCGCGAGGGGTGTTAGGTTTTATTTTCTTCATGTTCCTTAACCGTTAACCCTAGGAGGTCAGATAAAGTGTCTAGAGGTTAACTTTATGCACTTTAGATGTACACAAAGTATTTTTCACGTGATTTGTACACTTTAACTGTGCTTCATCAATGTTCTAATGTCCCAATGAAAGTGGCGAAGGTAAAGTTTGCATACAAACTCGACGACAAAGAATAAAGGGAATATTTTCAGGCACTACCTGTGCTTCAAAAGTGGAATACATTTCAAAAACATAAATATAAATGGGAGATAAAGCCAGCCGAAAGACGTCCATTTCCAATGCTCTTATATCCGTATTTGTGTAGGGGAGATTATAATAGGATGGTGTGCTTTATAGCTAGTGGGATTCAAATCGTAAGCTTTATAGATGGAAAGAGTCCCCTAATCCGCACGGGTAATGGATGTTAGCATTCATAAGTGACATATGCGACTCTAAACCGCGGTGGCAAATGGGACTTAGGCTTCAAAATGTGACACTAATGACTCCACGAAAGCTCTTATCGTCATCTCAAGAGCGTCTACCTCAACACACTTTACATTTTTATGCTTGAAATGTTGCGACCAGTGACATTTTGGTCTTTTCACAAATGTTCCAGGTCATCAGTGTTTTTTTATTACAATTATTGTGTCTAAATGTAATTTCGGTGGGCCTCGATCATGTTATTCGGTCTCAATTAAATGTTCCGCGTGCGGTGTTTCTCAACTGCTTCCACTATACATTCTTTAAAATTTGAGGTATAAATTTCCCCAACGCGAGGGTAATTAGTATGTCTCCGACCAACTTTGGGCATTTCTTTAAACCGAACTTTGGTAATGTACTCTCGAAATTCCGTTGAAATAAAACATTGATTACTTAAAAATGGGCAAAATATTAGAAAAGTTGGGTAAAATAAAACACCTAAACTTGGTCAGACACATAATTACCCTCGTTGCAAAATTTTACTCAATATTTATAAGGGTGTATGTTTGTAGAATAGAAGGGCATTACACTATATAGTGTCATTATACTGGCAGCGGTGAAAAGCAGATCGTTATCACTATTGATCCATATAAAATATCGATACTACAAGTAATTAAGAATAGTAATTAAGGAAAGTAATTAAGAATAGAATGGACTAAGCGATAGCGGATAAAACTTGCATGTGTGGCAAACTCACTTGGATGATTTTTTTAATCGTTTTATTTCGAGTTAAATTAGAAAAAATAGAATCATACGCAGTGCCATTCGTTACTTGTTTCTAAACGAGAAATGTAAATAGTTATGTGTACGTTTTTTGTCAGAAGTGACGCAGAGTTAAAATTGCAAAAGATGGGAGGGGCGAAGTAGGTGCGGAGAGCGAAGAAATCTGTATAGGAAAGTGAAACAAAAATATTTTAGTTTCCATATACCTTTGCATAAGGGCTGACTGATGGCAGATGGTTGGACGGGGGGGGGGGGGGGCATTCACCCCTCCCCATGATGTGCTGCTATACAACGTTATACATTTGCCTTTGGAATTAATGAAAATAACCAATAAGTCTTTCTGACAAAATATATGCTCTCAACAATAAACAAATTTAAACTATTAAGAAAGAGAGAATGGAAATCCCTTAGAAGAGAAGCGAGGGGTATTAAATCAGATTATTTTCGCAAAGTGAGATATACAAAATGGAAACTAGTGAGCGAGAGAGAGAGAGAGAGAGTGTGTGTGGGGTGTGTGGGTGCGTGAGTGTGTGTATGTGTGTGTGTGTTTTGACCGTGCGTTATAGGGATAGAAAGAAAGAGCGAGAGAGGAGGGGATAGTATGTTTTAGTGTTATATGTTGTGTGTGTGTGCGTGTGTGTGGGTTTACATAGATTCATTGTGGGGTATAGAGAACAGTAGAGCACAATGATGGCCTTTATTCCGTCATGCTTGTGGGGTACAAAATACAATAGGAGAAGTGCTTGCGGGGTACAAAATACAATAGGAGAAAACAATAAAGTTCCCCACAAATCAATGTGCGTTTGTTTAGCATTATGTCCGAGGACATTTTCGGACAGAGAACAAAAAAAAAATCATGACAACAATGGTCCTCGGAAAGCGGACAATAGTCCTCGAACGTCGAACAATGAATTTATGCCTTATTCAGTCGACTGTCCGAGGACGAGTAACAATAGAGGAACAATAGTTGTCCTCGGAAGTAAAGCCATGTAAACCTGTGTGTGTATGTGTGTGTGTGGGGGGGGGGGTGCGTGTGTGTGTGTGAGCGAGAGAGAGGAAATAATTATATGAGGGGTTGCCTTGATGAATCTGGATCGAATAATTGGGTATGATAGCGGTATGATCTAAAGATAATTATTATTGGCATCCAATTAGGTCTAACGTTAGTTCACGCTCTAATGATGATTGAGTTCATGATGCTCGTGAAACAATGTTCATTTGCATGACAAATTTCATCACAGTCGGATCAGAGTTGCTATTAATAACAATAGCTATTTCTTATATAGCGCCTTACCAGTACCAATGCAACCGACCAAAGCGCTTACAGCATTATTACCCCGGTCACTGGATGCAATTGCGATTCTGCACATTACAGTGCACATTCTCCACTCCTCTGGGGAGCATTCCAGCCAGTCGCCTGTTTCCAAGCGCGCACATGCTAAACCAACCACAATGACGTTCGCATCCTACCGGATACCCATTTAACACCTGGGTGGAGAGGAGCAATGTAGATAAAATGCCTTGCTCAAGGGCATAAGTGCTGTGCCGGGGTTCGAACCCACAACCTTTGCATTCCCAGTCAAATGATTATAAATCATCGACTACGACGCCTCTATTTATCAATATAAATTAAATTGTCATTATTTATGCATCCTCCAATATTGCGTTTTACGTTCACCATTTAGGTGTATGAAAACGAAACTGCCAAACCTATAAATTCGTTTTTATTACAGTTATACATGTATACTTTCTTTCCACAATGTGCTGATACAGTTCTTTTTTGTGTGTGTTTGGTGTGAAAACGAAATTGTGTAAGGTTAATCATGTATCCATGAACAACAACAACAACAAAATTGACTATAGTTTATACATTTGTGTGTGCCAGAATTTTATACTGCGGCCTTCCAATTTACATGTCGTAGAAATATCACATAATAGGAGTAAGAGGCCTCTGCTAAAACTATCATGATCATTTCATATTTATTTTGAAGCCCAATACTGCCTTGCAATGAAACAGAAGTCAATAGGCAAGCACTATAAGTGGTGAACACCCGGGAGAGAAATACACTGACGATGTTTCGAAACATTTACAAATCGAGAGCATCCCACCCCCAAGAAGAAATGAATGAGGAACGAGAAGAATTAATCTTTATATTTGAAATAGGCTTCGGGGGAAACCGTCAATATATTCAAGGACATGAGATAATTGAGGTGGGGACAGAAAATGATGCATTCGTCGGATATCTGCAAGAATTAAAACCGGCAATTTAAGAGAGCCCCTTTTCCGCGGTCAAGTCCCTCTAAATCCCTTTGAAGTCTTCGCGTGCCCGAAGACATTAGTTGAACAACTCTTACTCGCGTCGGATTTCCTTGATTAACATGCGGAGCAAGACGAGTTTTGGAAAGGTTCGTAAAATCTGCAGCCACATCTTTGACAAATGCCGCTAGGGGTAGAATTAACCCAAGAGTTATCACTCTCTTGTGGGTATTTTACTCCAGCATAATGTTCGACAACAAAGTTCTTCGCCCCGTGGTAGTACTGCAGACTGAGAGTTGGCGGCATTTTGGAAGCCGATATTGATGAGGCAAATGGACGCTAAATACCTCTTCATTTATTTAAATTCAAAGTAACCTTCATCATGTATATATTCTTCTAGTAATTCTTTCACATTTTGCAAAATATTCAAATAATCTGATGTTTATAGCGTGTCATAAGCATATTACAAGGGAATGGTGATACTGTCATGCTGCTAGCCAAATGTTTAATGTTTCGAAGCAGCCCAAGCCAATGCGCTATACAGAACTATGGATTATTCACCAAAATAATGATACATAATTATCATTCGCAATTGTGCGAATCCATCGAAACTCACGTAATAATCGAGGAAGCTAGGATATATACCATAAATACATGTATAAACACAAAGGATGATAATTCGAAAAATGCAGGCGTTCCGTGCGAACTTTCAGGGAATTTGTCCACCCAGTGTTCCGACATAATATGCTCTGGCGACAATAATATTGCTTTATTATTTCAAAGATATTGGGTTAGCGTCAGGCTTGCAATTGGATTGTATGTTAGGGTAAGCGTTAGCGTTGGGTATATAGTGGGGTGGCTTAGCGTCAATTTTATGGATTACCGTTGCAAGGTGGATAAAAGCACCATTTTTGGTACAGAGCTTCCTTATGGACTAACTTTTGATTTTAGAAGGGGAGCCACCCAAACCGGGTTCGGGATCAGGGTCAAGGGGCATGGTGGGGGTGACCCCCCTTCTATAGTCCAGAAATGTGGATTTTACGCACATGAGCTGTATGATGGAAATTTAAAATGACATTTTATTTCATCTTTCTCGAGAAATTAAGTTTTATAGTCCCCGAAATGATAATGCGAATCCCCCCCTCCCTCCATGAACCCTATTCATGTCCTCTCCATCCTGTTAAATGGCAAATGCTATTATCTATTTTGGCTAGACACCTATCTACATGGCCAAAGTGTGTGCGTGGGGGGGGGGGGGGGCAGGAAGGGGAACTGGGGGTAGGGTAACACACCGGGGCCTTCCTGTCCTGTTTTAAAATACATCACATCGTAAATTAATATATTTGTGCATAATTTCCATCATACAGCTCACATATATGATACAATGTGCTTTTATCCACCTTGTAACGGTAATTACGCTAAGCCTCCCCACTAATAGTGTTTTGTCCAGGGATAAAGTTAAGGACTCTGTTGTACAAATTGAAGCGTATATAGCAATAGACCTGTTTACTAAGTTATTCAAATTTTATGCATACTTTTGAAACAAAGGTTGTTCTTGACAACCTGAAAGCTTGCCAGAGGCTTGTCAGACATAGCAACAAGTAATGTATGCAAACTGGATTCCAAGTATTGTAGTTCATTCGTTAATAGCAGGTTAATGGAATACCTCGTTACTAGGTCCCCAGGAAAGAAACATCCATAAATTTGAATCACTTAGTAAACAGGTCTATTATCGCCAGAGCATGTGCCGTACAATCGATCACCCAAATTAGTCAGTACATGTATAGAACTCAGAAAAAAATTTGTTTACTTCTTCGACAGACTATTACTACACTGTGCATTATCTTTATGCTAGGCAGTTTCACATTCAGTCTGCATACTTACAGACTATGGTGGCACACTTATGACGACGTTCAATTCTACATTTTTCCGGCAAATCAATACTCATTTGCCATCAATATGGCTCAGTGCCATATCGATCATAAATGCTATATAATACACTAATGCAATTCTTTCAAATGGGTGTTCTTTTGTTAGCCGGTGCGGTGGGGGGGGGGGGGGGCTGTATGGGTTGTCCGCTTCTCTGTTCGTCGTGTTCATGGTGAAAGTACAGGTTTTCAAGCCATATGTAAATCGCTACGTCGATTAATCTTTCCCTTCTCGTAAATAATTGTTCTTATATACTATCTCATTGTGTCTAAACTCATTTATTTGTATGCAAGCAGGGTAACAACAACTAATGTAAATGAGACTCCTTATTCGATTCGTAATACAATGCCTTTGTCCATTTTGTCATTCTCGACCGGTACACTACGCCTATCTTTATGTTATATTTTCTCATCTCCTTGGCAGGAACATTATTCCTTTTTGAATGATTGTTAGGAAAAAAAGATATGCGATTTATATGTAAAGTTTCCTTTGGCTTCAATTGATTCTTGTTTTTTACAAACTACTATTTGTGTATTTCGACCGTTGTTTTGGAAACCAGATCATCTGAACAGGTGGTTCACATGGATATGATTGTTATTATAGGCTTTCTAGAGCAGATAAAACGAAATGTTAATGGAAGTCTATTGTGCGATGCTGGAAAACCTGTTTGCCTTTATCATCCCTGTTTTCCGTCTCAGGTCGCACTATTTTAATGTACAGCTTATAGGCCTACCAGTACTAAAATGTAATTTCAATTGACTACATAGAATTATCAACAATGTAATTTAGAGCTTTTTCCCCCCATTAAGTCTATAGCTATTTGTAAATTTTTTCCCCCTTTTTCTCCCCCTTTAAAATAGAAATAAAAAGAAGAATAGTGTTAATTGCCACCAGCCCCGAATCTGTCAGATTGTCACACATACGCGAACATGTACACACACACAACTCGACACATCACTACATGCACCTCTCTGCACTTGCACGCACCAAGCACTCCAAATTCATTATATCGTACTGCATACCAATTTGTTCTTCATTCATGGATCTGGATGATATATTAAATGATGAACTATTTAATTCCCAGAGCAAATACTATACTGCAAAAGAATTCATTTCTACTTTTAATTCAACAAACCAAAATGGTAAACGAAAAATTTTCAGCGTAATACACATAAATATCCGAAGTTTGCAAAAGAACTTTGATACTTTCAATGAATTTTTATCCATATTAAATTCATTTCCTTTTTCTATAATAGCTTTGACAGAGACATGGTTACACTCAACGACCCCTCCCATATTTGATATTGAGAATTACACATTTAACCATATAGATCGCAAAAATGGTAAGGGAGGCGGTGTTGCGTTTTATATTCACAATAATCTCCATTATAAAGCGAGGCATGATATTATAATTAACGGCGTAGAAACCCTATTCATAGAAATTATTGACGATAACTATAAAAATAAAATGGTCGGTGTAATTTATAGACCACCTAACAACATAGCTGATATATTTTTAGATAAATTAGAATCATGTCTTGAAACCGTATCTCGAGAAAACAAAGACATTTACCTCATGGGTGATTTTAATATAGATCTCTCTTTGCCTTACACTGCCCTTGGGCAACATTTTACAAATTTATTATCATCATTTTCTTTCAAACCTCTTATTGACAAACCTACGAGGATTACAAATACAACACATACAATAATTGACAATATCTTCTCAAACGTGCTGAGTAGAGATAGTAATGGAATAATATACTACGATATTTCAGACCATCTACCAATTTTCACGATATGTTCAGATAATAAACGCTTACATCAACATTCAAATAAAGAACACATTACTCGACGAAAAGAAACCAAACGCAACATAGAGTCCCTAAAAACAGATTTGAGTACAGAAAGTTGGCAAGATGTTCTTCATGAGACAAATGTTAATAGTTCATATGAAATATTTATAAACAAACTTCTTCATTATTATGTTAAAAATGTGCCTCTGATAAGAATAACTTCCAGCAAAAAGAAGAATAAACAACCGTGGATCACTCAAGGAATAATAAAATCAATATTTACTCGTAATAGATTATATAAAATATCACTTAAATCACCTACTTTGGCACATCAAAACAAATATAAAAAATACCGTAATAGGTTAACTTCTGTTATCCGTTTAGCACGAAAATCATATTTTTCTGACAAAATTGAAAGCAATAAAGACAATAACAAAACATTATGGCATACAATTAATAAAATGTTAGGTAAAAAAAGAGAAAATGTACAAAATGTTGAATTTTTAGAGAATGGAAATTCCATTAAAGACAATGGTCTTATTGCTGATGCATTTAATACATATTTCATCAATGTTGGCCCAAAATTGGCCTCAAAGATTGTTACCAATGATAATGATTTTTCACAATATCTAAATAATCATACCGAGCACTCATTATTTTTTAATCCAACGAATGTTCATGAAATTTTAGAAATTGTTCGATCTCTAAGTCCTTCTAAATCTAGTGGCCATGATGGAATAAGTGTATATCTATTAAAACAAATTATTCATTTCCTGGCTTCCCCACTGGCACATATTTTCAATCTATCTCTTTCCCAGGGAATTTTTCCTGATTCACTAAAACTTGCCAAAATAATTCCAATATTTAAAAAAGATGACCCATGCCGTATTGCAAATTATCGCCCAATCTCGTTGTTACCAAGCTTTTCTAAAATACTTGAAAAAATTGTTTACAAACGTTTATACTCTTTTTTGGATATGAATAAATTATTAATTCCCAACCAATATGGCTTCAGAAAAAATCATTCGACTGACTACGCAATCTTACAACTTTACGACAAAATAACCGATTCATTTTCAAAAAAGGAGCACACTGTTGGGGTTTTTATGGATTTATCGAAGGCATTCGATACAATGGATCATGCTATATTATTATGTAAATTAAAGACATATGGCATCAGAGGGATCGTACTTTCCTGGTTTAAGGACTACTTAGATAATAGACGTCAATATGTTAATTTCAAAACCAAATCATCTAATATATGTACTGTGAAATGTGGAGTACCACAGGGCTCAATCTTAGGGCCATTGCTGTTTTTAATATATATGAATGATATTGTCAATGCATCACCTTTACTAACATACGTTTTATTTGCAGATGATACTAACATATTTTATTCACACCAAAATTTAAACATGCTTGTTACAACTCTGAATCTAGAACTAAAGAAATTATCATTGTGGTTTAAATCCAATAAACTCTCCCTCAATATAAACAAAACAAATTTCATGTACTTTAAACACATTAATTCTACACATGTATTTCGTAATAATATTTTCATTGATGACATGCCCGTTACCGAAAAACATGAAACAAAATTTTTAGGTATATTAATCGACTCAAATGTAACTTGGAATAGTCACGTTCGTAACATTAGCATGTTGGTAGCAAGAGGCATAGGTATTTTACATAAATTCAAATATTATCTTTCTCAAAGATCGCTATTAATGCTTTACAACTCATTTATTTTGTCACATGTATCGTATTGTAACATAGTATGGGGAAATAGTAACAAAATGAATATAGACACTATGTTGCGTCTTCAAAAGAAAGCTCTCCGTATCTGTTCTCATTCTCATTATTTAGCCCACACCGATCCTATATTTCATAAGTTTAAAACGTTGAAAATTAACGATATTCACACCTACCAAACTGCTATATTTATGTATAAATTTTCCACCAACGCTACACCAATATCCTTTCATAATATTTTTATCTACAACAGAGATGTCCATTCCTACCCGACACGACATTCATCAGATCTTCATTTAACAAATCCAAAATTAATAATAGCTCAAAAAACGATAAGACATCACGGTCCAGATGTTTGGAACAATTTACCTCATGATATTAAACACGCCGTATCTCTTTTTTCTTTTAAAGCTTCGTTAAAGAAGTATTTGCTATCCACTTATTCGTAAACTTCTCACTGCACGTGCACCCACTTGCACACACTTCACTTCAACCCCTTTCCTTCCCCTTTTTGTTTGTAGTAATTTTTTTTTTCCAGTTAGTGACATCGCTTTTATGATATAGACATTTATATTAATTATGGTTTCCATGTACCCCTTTCCACTGGCTGCTATTCATTCAAGCATTTTGCTTAAGATAGCTGGCCCCTGCATTTCTGTTATTTCTACTTGTTCATTTCGATTTATAATCTTGTCTTTATTCTGTTGTCATTGTTATTTAATTGTCACATTTTTGAATTTGAACAATTATGTTGTATATTTATTACTATAATTGTTTGTAAATTTGTTATTTGATTTGACAATAAATGCAGAAACTCCTGCAAAAAAAAAATGTGATCGAGAAAACAGGTTTCTCTATTTTCACAGTGTTTTAGAATAAGCTGATAGGGAAGGTTATGCTTAGTTAGCACATTCTTATACAGGATCCATAGCGTTTAGTTCTCTCAAACATAGGGCGCCCTATATACATTCCAATGCTTGGCTTGCCTCGTGTTACAATAATTGCTGATCCTTTTGGAAATAAACGAATTCTACATCTTGATGTCAAAAGAGGCAAAACTAATCTGTCTGCGAATCGTCTAGAAACGCAGGCCAAAGCTCCTATCTATTTTTTGTTTATTTGAGACTTATTGGATTTCATCATCGCGGTGAGAAAAGTCTGGATAAAGTAGCTCGCAATAGTTGAATAGTTACGATAAAATATGTACACCACGTGACTGACTATTGATTCAAGGTAGAGCTGACATTGTATGGGAGAGACAGAGATTGATAGGGAGAGAGAAAGAGAGAGGAGAGAGGGAGAGAGAGAAGAGAGAGGGGAGAGAGAGATAGGAGAGAGAGAGAGAGAGGGGGGGGGGGTTAGAAGTCGTTAACGGGAAAATGCATTCCCATTTGCGTGTATTTGTTTGCAAATAATTATCCATGCATCTGACTTTTCTCCCCGTTTTTGTACGTTTTGTAACATCTTGTTGTATTAGATATTCATCCTATTACATTATACGTGTATATAACAAATTCATATTGACTTTGAGGCAATCTGTCTGATGATGATTCCATTATCACAACGACGATTAGGCTTCAATATATAGTTAAGTTCAGGTCATGCGATTACATTGCGAAAGAAACTGTCTCACGGCAATTGGGAAAGGTTGATCATGTCTCCATAGGAATTGGTGTATACTGTGCGGTGTTGAAAGCATCAAAATGATAAGAAATTGACAAATTATCGATGAAGAGCGCATGCAATGCACGCAGTAATGGGTATATGGGACTGAATGACACACATTGGCATGAGTGACCGAGTACCAGGCTGGTAACATTTTCATGGTAGTTTCGGGAATGATATAGGGCTAATGTCACCATCATAGCAAATAAAATTGTTGTTTTCATTTATGCAATGACTTGTATGAACGACAGGGTGTATGAAATATTTTCTTCTTTATACCCCGTAATTATCTAAATTTCAACATTTTCGTGACGCATTTCGATCGCAATCCAGCGATTTTCGGACAAGCTGTATACGTAAGAGTTGCATAGCCAGCCTTGTATGAATTCTGAGTGAGTGATCGAGTAGCAAGCTGCATGGCACTGGTAATATTTCGTGGTAGTTTTGGGCATATAGGCCTAAAAACACGACCACAGCGAAAAATATATTTACCAAAAAATATAATAATCCGCACATATTGCTAGAATGAAAAGAAATTTTATTCGCCGTGATCGTGATATTGGGCCTATAACATGTCCCACTAGTAGCATGAAAATATTTCCAGCCTGCAACTCGATTTATATATACTCACGGTGCACAGCTGTCTGCCCATTACGTATGCAGCTTGTCCGAACGCTGCAACGCGTCACGAAAATGTTAAGATAATTACGGGGGATAAAGAAGAAAATTATCTCAGAAACCTGTCGTTCATACATTGCATAAATGAAAACAAAAATTTTATTCGCTACGATAGTGACATTAGCCCTATATCATGCTCGAAACTACCATGAAAATGTTACCAGCCTGCTACCAGTGGCGGCACCAGGGGGGGGGGGGGCATGGGGGTATTTGCCCCCCCCCCCCCCCTGTCAGAAGCTTTGCCCCCCCCCCCAGTTGCCCCACCAATAATTTTCGCAGTGAAAAAAAATAAAAGGGTGGAAATTTTTTTTTGTCCGCCCTTGCCCCCCAACGTTTTCTTTTGCCCCCCATACTATTAAATATCCTGGTCCGCCACTGCCTGCTACTCCATCACTCACTCACACAGCTATGCTCCCGTATGTGTAGAACAGGTACATCTTGTTCAACATCGCTGCATTGCGATCCAAACGCATCACAAAAATGTTAAAATTTAGATAATTGCGGGGGATAGAGAAGAACACCCCCCCCCCCCCCCCCCCGCGAAACCCGTCGTATAGGCTTTATTGTATGCAAGCTAAATTGAAGAATGTGAAAACAGTGCATTGTGAAGTTTACGAGCAATGAATTTTGTCGTACTTTGTGGTATTTTGACGTTCGCGAGTACTGCGTGAATTCTAATGAATATGCAGATAACTGTAGAGATCAGTGCGTCCATGCGCATACGTCATACTCGACATTTTCATCGGCTGTCCTTCCCCATTGCTTCTTTCCAAAAGTACTATCTTCACTGTGCTTATTTCACCTTTGCGCTTTTGTCTCAATGCTTGATGATAGAATCATTTTATTCCTGGAGTTTTAAGCTTTCTGATGATATATAAATGTACTATATGAGAAAATGAATGAATTTCTACTTTGAAAGAAAATCTATTAACAGGTATATATAGCCTATAGGCAGAGAGAAATCTTCCTTCGAAAATGAAAGTTGCTAGAACTTAACGATGAGTTTAAGCTGCCTATCCCCATAAGAGAAGAAAAAAAAATGGGTGGATATTGAGCTCAGACTTTGCTCATGATACTTGCGTGCATAAAAGTGGTCTGAAATGAACCGTTTCAAACTACAAAATGTTAATAAAAAAAAAGGAAAGGGAGCAAATTCCCCCTGCCCCTTGTGCTACTCTAATTTCTGAGACGGGGTAACACAACCGCCTACTAGAAGGTCAGATGGATTTCTCTGTGAGCAATCCAATCAAACATTGACAATCCTAGATGTCAAAGATAATCTCACAATCAGTTGATTATGACCCAGCTACCAAAGCTAAAGTATATTCTGGGACGTATATGCATGACAGAATTAAATAAGCACCATTTGATATAATGCCTGTACGATATGCTCACTTTAGATTGTGCTTATAAATTATATTGCGCACATATACCAGCTACACGTGATTCAAGTTTTGAGAGAATAACAATTACAAAGATTCAAATAGGAACGTTTAAAACATTTCCCGAATCATGATACTGCGAACGGTCTAAAATGTCGAAGATACATTTCTTCACTGTCACTCCATATAGCCAGGAGATAAATAACTATATATAACAAAATCAAATAAGAACAAAAAGTTATCATTAACAGAAAATAAGAACAAATTGCCAAAATGATGAAACTGCAAACGGTCTTTTTGTGGAAGAAACGTCACTTTCTTGCCATTCCATACAAGTGGAAGCATGGCATACACTGGACAAAACAAAAACACTTTCATATTTCCCAATAGCAGTACAATCAGGGGTGAAATATTGACTTCGAACGGTTGCAATTTGATAACGATAACGAGTCATCAAAAATAAACTATATATGACACACACATAAACTTCAGATCAAGGGTTCACATAACCGATGAACAAAATTCGCGCGCACATAACGACGCGCACGTACGCGCGCGTCAAAATTTAAAAATGCTCAAAAATCACTTTTTAATCAAATCAGAGTACGTTTCAGGCCATTTGAAGCATTTCAAAATTTTCCTCCCGTGCAATGGTAACAACGCCGTTTTTTTTTTTGCATGGTTCGTCTTCCTGACACTATTCTTGACAATTTCCAACTTTTTACAGTCATTCTCGACATTCCATAATGCCACACGCGCGCGTTAAACCTTCAAATCCGCGGGCGCGTCAATGGGCATTCTAATGTAAAAATTGCTAAAAACATGCCTAGCTAGAATCCGCCATAGCTCGTCAGAATGCCTGCATACCACCATATCTTGTAGCAACATGCACACCAAATATTAAATTTATAGCTCAATTCGTATTTTTTTTGTGTTTTTTTTTTTTTTGTCGTCGTTTTCTTGTCCATCTTTTCCGTATAAATTTCTCGTCCATCCTGCCATCTACAACGAAACAAAATGGTTGAAACCTGGAGGAAATGCTTGACCATTTTACTTCCAATTTAAAGATTCTTCACATTATGCATTTTTTCCTCCCATTGACAAATGAAAATTCCATACTAATTTCACGAAAACCACCAAAAGCACCATTTTTTTTAACGAGGTCCATTACTTAAAAACAGAATCTTGAATCTTTTTGAAATTTGGCACAGCCATGAGGCTTTGTAAGAAAACTGAAAATCACAAGGTCATCATGCCATAACGTCATCCAGGCGCCATTTTGTGAAAATCAACTTATAGTCATAATGTTCATGACGAAATGTCATTTCTCTTTCATATTTGTGTAGACGTCGTTTTCTTGTCCATCTTTTCCTTAATTTCTCGACCATCCTGCCCTCTGCAACTAAACCAATGGTGATAACTTGAAGGAAATGCATGTCCATTTTACTTCCAATTCAAAGATTCGTTAAAAAAATCTGCCACTTTTTTCCCATTGCCAGATGAAAAAATGGAAAATCTCATACTAATAAACCGACCACCACCCAACCTCTTTATTTGCGTGGCCCATTAGTTGAAAACGGAATGTTGAATCTTTTTGAAAGTTGACACAGACATTTATCCAGGTGCCATTTTCCGACAATCAACTTATGGTCATGTATGTTCATAACGAGATGTCACTTTTGTCGTCGACCCTATCATGATTACTATCTTACCCAATCATCATGATATCTTACAAAACAATTTACCAGTTCAAGACAGGCTACCTAATTCGTCTTCAGTGACGAATTCAATGTCTGTTTTTTTTTCTTTTAGTAACAACTTGTGAATACTTACTGAAAACACCACACACACTTATGCATACATCGGACTATATATACTTGTTCAATTGTGCGCTTAGTACCAACTCCATTTCCACATCTTTCGTTGCTCATTCATTACTCAGCTACTATGCAATTTCGATACATTTTGTCCGGCGGACATCTTTCATTTGAATTCTGTGAGCATTACTTTCTCATCATTACCGAACTCAAAAATACCTTTAAGATTCGCAAAATGTACAGTCAACACAGACAACTCTCTCTTTTTTTTTTGTAAAGCAAGACGTACGGACGTAAGAGCGAGTAACATGACACTCCTTGCAGCCCTCGAATGTTCGTCAAAATCGAGAGGTGTCGAGAGCGAGAGGCATGTCCGGAATCTAAATAAGGGTCTTAACCCACTGAACCCCGTCGTCCTAGATCTCTCAATTCTTAAGTGCAAAAACAGATGTACAGTCTTGGTAGCCCCCCACCCCTCCCCGTCCCCGTCCCAAATAAATAATTTTTATTGGTATCTTACAGGGTACAAGAAGTCTACAAAGTTGCTCTGAGTGGAAGCAGAATAATCACACTACAGATATGGAGGATCTCCCATTGGTTACTCAGCCATGTGATGTCATAGTAGACAATTTCTTCATTAGTTGTAAAATAAAACCCCAAATGTAGTGTGTTTTTTCTCAAATTGTTGCTAGCTACAGTATATACATTTTTACAGAAGGGTAAGTGAAATATAGGGAAATATAAGTAAGCATTGCAAAATAGAATTGAAATAGAATTGTCTATTTTTTCTCTTTTGTGAAATTACAAACTTATAATGAAATATGCCGGGGAAAATCCATATAACCTTTTTAACATGTAATTAGCCTTTGTTTGCTTTTTAGAAGCTCTACTCAAATCTTGAAAATGAAATGAAATTAATTAACTTTTTAAAGTTGTCTGTGTCCAACACTTGAAAAGGATATAATTGTACTTCTTCCCTATTGTGACAAATGCTGTACAAAGGTTTGTTAAATACGTTAAATTTTTATTGGAATATCAAAGAACCATCATTTCCGCACGTCATGACAACAACATTACATTTTCCAGAAGGCAACATAGATTTTAAGTGTGAATAAATGAATGACTACCAAGAACTAAAAGAACACGTGTATTTGTCGACTGAATAGGCCTACTTCTAATATCAGTTAAAACTGGAATAGGATACAGGTCTGTTACATAATCCTTCAAGAGGTTTGACATTAGGAAAGGAAAACATTATTTTACCTAAATGAAATAAAAATGTTTATCCAATACTAATTTATAATTTGCAGATCGTCAAATCTTCTTGATTTTATATACGCACTAGCAAAGTAAAGGTTGGCTATAATTCGTAATTACAAAGAAAAAAAATATCGATAAATGGAGAAATAGCGACAGAGATACATGGAGAGAGAGAGAGAAAGAGGACATACACATCAACATATAAATAATGACACACACGGAGAAACAGACAGACAATAAGACGGACAGGACATGCAGGTTGAGTGTATATGACAGTGAAAATATTTCTGGTGTTATTCTGAAATGATTTGTTGCACATAAAATCTACCGTAAAAAACGCTGACAAGATTCATTCACTTGAATATCATTCCGGAGAATTCCGTTTTGGCATATTTCAGGCAAGCTATATATATATATATATATATATATATATATATATATATACATGTAGTTACATGAACGAACACTAACACAAATCGAAGTCGCTTCATAAAATACCATATGCAGATGTGCTGAACATTGTCGTAGAAACCTGTTATCTCAGCCGAGATGTGATATGATTAAGCCGCTTTTCCCGCGGGAAATGTCTATTTATAGGGAAAGCTCACGTTGCATGATTTAACTGCGATTAATGTGACTAGCTTTAGGTACCATGGTGATGGCAAATATAAAATGATGTAAGAACACCTTGGGAGTCATTGGCGTAGAAAACATTGTGTGCGTGTGGGGGGGGGGGGGGTGAGAGGCGAGTATGATGATGTCATATTCAACATTGTAGGCTCATATATGCCGACAGAATTATTCATGTGACGTTAATACCAAAAACCCCTATTTATTGTAGATAAGTGTGAGTGTGTGTGTGTGTTGGGGGTGGGGGTTGAGACAATGAACACAAGCCACCCTGGCTGCGCCAATGAGAGGGGTTATTCGTCATGAATTGAAATTTCCTTCGATCATTATAGTTAGATTTATGATAGGGCAGAATCATCGCTGACTCGTTTGGCTGCCTCTTTTTTAGTTTACGAGTTATAACAACAACAAAACTTTAGGTTTACTGTAGTATATCAAATTAAGGGGTGTACAATTATTTTGGAAAGATGAAGAAATGAAAAATAATCAATTTCTAATTCGGGGAATTATATTAACATGGTTAATGTTATCAATCATAGGCCTACAGATTTCTAAAGGTTTGAACGCTTGACTGAGTATGCGAATTCGTAGGTTTATGCCCTCTGTACTAATATACTGTGGTAAGATATTAATCCGCGTTTGCCGCTCTCGACCCGGGAGTAGAGAATGTGTATCTGGAAGGAATTATTCCTTGAAATGAATTGCGAGTTGATAACACTGACAACCAAATTTAAAAATGAGGGTAATTTAATATCCACAGTTTTAAATGCATGCACATGAACTAATTTTCGCTACACATGTACCTATAAAAAAAAATCAATATTATTGTTTAAGGCTTATACAATCTTGTTATCTAATGAGTCTAATCACTGATTCATTAACTGATTCGTTTATTGATACCATGGATACTCTTTCACCCCCAGAAGGCATGCATGAAATAAATGACATTACATACACATCTCCAATTCTCTCAAAATTTCAGTTACATTGCAAAATGGGATTGTAACAAAATGAAAGTTGCTGGTATATTTATTGAAAATAGTTATTACAATATCACGATATCAATGAATCGAATGGTTAAACAAATCTTTCTATCCTATTTAATTTAGTTTGTATAATTTCCTGACCCTTCCCCCTTTTGATTTTTTGGGGCTGTGTGTTTGTTTATTTTCTTGCACTGATTTTTTTTTTTCTTTAATAATGTCTGCCTTTTTTATTTTCCCCTTTATCACTTCTGTCTTTCTCCTGTAATCTATCTTCTTCTCTTGCACAGACACATGAGCAGGAACATGGTATCGTGTATTCTCGTTAGGCGTTACAATTTTATTTCCTCCTCCTCCTATGGCCGATTTATCTGAGTTTCCTTTCAGCTCGCTCAATCATGACGACCTGTTGTCTCTCTCATCACAGCATGCAGCTACCTTTATGCGAGAAAATTCCCATTATGATTCATATATAAAGAATTACTTTAACGATAACACTGCCGATCTAAATTTTAACTTTGATCCAAATGACCCATGTGGGCAGCTCATCACTTCACAATATTTTACAGAACAAAATTTTAAATCTTTCATTAAATCTGGCAATTCTGAAGATGACATTTTTCTCCTTCATCTAAACATTAGAAGTGCCAATAAAAATTTCGATAAACTCAAATTATTCCTGGATAACAACATGTTTCCGAAATCTTCAATTATTGCTTTAACAGAAACGTGGTTTTCGGAAAACCCATGTTTCCCTTTTTTTACTCACTGGTTTCAATTTGATTGTTAATAAACAGAACTCGTAGACCGGGTGGTGGTGTTGCGCTTTACATACCGCAACAATATGAATATACTCTTATAGGTAACATGACTATATCCAACGATATTTTGGAATCCCTTTTTGTCGAAATCAGAAACCCCAAAGGAAAAAACTTAATACTGGGTGTTTTTGTACCGACCTCCACAATCGAATACTCAAAATTTTATGGACACCCTGAATGAACTTTTACTAAATCCTCTGTTGAAAAATAAAGATTGTTTTTTTATGGGGATTTCAACTTTAACTTAGCTAATTGTAACAATACTTCGCAAGAGTTTCTTGAAATATTTTTATCTAATTCTTTCTTACCACTTATCACTAAACCAACGAGAGTAACAGATAACTCTGCCACTATTATTGATAATATTTTCAGTAATATAACTTCTCCGACCCCAAAAGCTGGTGTTATCCTTAGTGACCTTTCTGATCACTTTCCAATTTTTGTTAAGTTTCGTACAAACAAACTTGTTAGTAAAGAAACGTTTAATACTCCATTTCGTAAAATAAATGACGAAAACATTACCCATCTAATCAATGATTTGGGGAGTACAGATTGGTCGACTGTTTTTGACTCCTCAGATGTTGATGTAGCTTATGACTCTTTTATCGCCAAATTGACCTTTTCTTTAGATACACATATTCCCCTTATCACCAACCGGAAATCAAATTATAAAAAGATTCCAATTCACCCTTGGATTACAAAATCGCTTTTGAGATCTATCAACAGAAAGAACAATCTTTATTATAGATATATCTCCAAACCAAGTGATGTCTCTCGTTCTAAATACACCTCTTATAAAAACACACTCACCTCTTTGTTGCGTATTGCAAAAAAAGAATACTACACTTCTCAACTTAATATGTACAAAAATGATACCAAGAACACATGGAAAATTATTAATGGTGCATTGAATAAAAAGAAAAAGAGTTCTTCAATCACAAAAATAAAAACAAGCAATACCTTAACCGATGACAATAACATTATCGCAGGAAAGTTTAATTCATATTTTTCACAAGTTGGTAACAATCTGGCGAAGGAAGTGCCGCAAGCTAATAAATCTTTCAATGATTTCCTTGACAACCCTAACCCTAATTCCATGTTTTTCAATCCTACAAATACGAGTGAAATCATCAATATTGTCAGCAATCTGCAGAATAAGAAAAGTCCTGGGTTTGACGGCATTCCTAATTTCCTTTTAAAGAAAATTATCATAGCTATCGTTGATCCCTTAGTGCACATCTTTAATATTTCTCTTAACACAGGACGGGTCCCTAATAAAATGAAAATTGCAAAAGTTATTCCTCTTTTCAAAAAAGGTGACAGTCAACTTGTTTCTAACTATCGTCCAATATCCCTACTAACCTCGCTATCTAAGATTCTTGAAAAAATTGTCCATACAAGAACAACACATTTTTTCAAACAACACAACATTTTCTCAAACTCCCAATTTGGGTTTCGGGAAAACCATAGTACCTCTCATGCAATTTTGTCATTTATTGATAAAGTCACCACTTCTATTGATAAAGGTTGTAGCACTGTTGGTATCTTCCTGGACTTCTCCAAGGCCTTCGATACCATAAACCATGATATTCTTCTCCATAAACTTTGTCATTATGGAGTTAGAGGGAAGGCCTTGGAGTGGTTCAGGAGTTACCTCACTAATAGGACTCAATTTGTATCGGTTAACAATTGCAATTCTTCTACTCTTCCAATTACTTGTGGCGTGCCGCAGGGTAGCTTACTTGGCCCTCTACTTTTCATTACGTACATTAATGATATACAAAAATCTTCTAATTTACTGTCATTCATACTCTTTGCTGATGACTCAAATATTTCTTTTCTCATGCTGATGTTAATCAACTTATTACAATTGTAAATTCTGAATTGACATATGTGACCGATTGGATCAAGTCAAACAAACTTTCACTTAATCTCCAGAAAACAAATTACATGTTATTTAGTAATAAAATCAATAGTTTACCGGGCAGTATACATTTCGATAACCATGTTCTTGATAATGTTTTCTATAACAAGATTTTTAGGAGTTCTTATTGACAACAAATTATCATGGAAACCTCATATCGACAGCACATGCCAAACAATTTCTAGAAATATCGGAATCATTAATAAACTCAAACATTTTCTTCCTTCTCGAACATTGCTGACACTTTATTTCACATTGATCTTTCCATATATTAATTATGGAATTATAGCTTGGGGATGTGCAATAAAAACACAATTAAACCGATATTACTTTTGCAGAAAAAGGCTCTAAGAATAATATTTCAGACGCAATTTAGATCACATACCGATATATTATTCTTTGAAAACAATATTCTGAAAGTAAATGACATATATCTTTTCCAACTCGCCAATTCATGTACAAATTAAGTAAAGACTATCTCCCCGCAATTTTTTCTGATATGTTCCGCAAGAATACTTCTATACATAACTACCCAACTAGACAACGAAACTACTATCATCTACCATTAACAAGAACTTTATTTGCAAAGAACTCATTTGTTTACTCTGGATCTGCATACTGGAATTCTCTGCCTCATGATTTTAAAGAATCCCCTAGTATTAATGCTTTTAAACGTATGCTTAAAAAAATGTTAATCTGTCAATACTCACAGTAACAGGTCAAGTCAATACACAATTAACTATAACATATCCATACCTATATTATACCTTCGTATAACATTTTCTTAAAAACTGAAATCATATAAGCATGCCTAACGACCTGACGTTCCATACACGTACCTCTGCATTCTGTCTTTTCATAATTACCTGCACCTTCTCTTTCTGCCCCCTGTTATTATATTTTTTATTAGTTATACTTTTATAACTTCTTATATCTTGTATATATTATGTGTTCATTATACATTTTTTCATTTTTCCCCTGGATTAAACGTATTGAAACTAAGTTCAGGGCTTGCCTCTTGTACAAGCTTTGCTTCTTTCTGGCAAGTCCCTCCGTTTTACACTTATTATAAGCTAAAGTGTTGTTATGTTGCTGATCCTTTTTCAAGAATTATGATATTTTCATGTATTCTATATGACACATGTTCGAACAATTTTGCTGTATTATATGTATTATGTCATGTTTCTTTATATTTTGTTTATGTGAAACGGAAAAAGAATAAATAAATAAATAAATAAATAACAAAGGGATTTTAACTAAAAAAAATTTGCTGGTATATCTGATAAAAGGGATAATATTGCAATATCAATATCAATGAATCTAAGCTCCCAGCTGAAACACATGCAAATGATTAACTTGTGTTATCCTCACCCAATAGCGCAGACAACTTAGCAAATACACTTGGGATCACATTACAGTTAGTCAGACGTCAAGACACACTTCAATAGGGTTTCTGTACTTTGAACTGATATTAGGTAGATATCAATGGCGGAGATTAGGTCCAGCAACTGAGGGGGGGGGGGGGTGGAGGCACTGATGACAAGGGCGGGACACTGTTCTTACTCGGTGAATGAATTGCTAAAGGACAAAGCCATCGAGAAGGGAAGGGTGTGGGAAGGCTTCCTACATCATCTTCATTTCACGTTGCCTTCCCCTCTCTATCTTTATTTTTTTTTTGTTTATCAGTAATCTTTATTCATTTCTATATATAACATAACATTCGTCTTCAATGTATACAACAAATTACAATCGATAAAATCACTGAAACAAGGCATATACAACAAATATATCATTGAATGAAATGTAATCATTAAAACAAAGAAGACACACACACACACACACACACACACACACAAGTCTTGTATTGCTTTACTTCCGAGGGGGTTCCAGGGGGTTAAGGGGGTTCCAGTTTCCCTCCATAATTCCCTGACAAGCAAAAAAAAAAAGGTCTTCATTCTAAAAAAAGGGGGGGGGGCACAATCGAGAAAATGGCGGGTCGTCTATGGTCAAAATGCAAACTTTTCTTCCAAAAGGGGGGCACGGGCCGGAAGTGCCCTCCTGGATCCGCCAATGGACCCAACGACGATGCAGAACATCGTCCACAAGCCGCGTAGCGGCGAGCCGATTTTTTTCGCTATTTTGAACCCCCGTAAGTGATGTTTTCGTGGCATCTACTAACGCAATGGAGACCATAAAAAGCAGTCCTGTGCTATAGGAACGTACTGTGTGGGTCTGGACATATTATGATGGCGTTTTTTATGCACATTATATTTTTACTTGGCAGCCCAAGGGGGGGGGGTTTAAACCCCCTAAACTCTCTCCCCCCCCCCCCCGTGGATCCGCAATATATAACAATGATGTTATTCCATAGATATGGCACAATACCAAATATCAATAAGTAACAAAAAATATGATGCACATATATTGACCTATTAAGTGATGTTGAAAACAGTTGGACATGTTTAAAAGCAAAGCTTGGATATTACATGATAAGAAGAAGATCCGCGGAAGGAGGGCGGGGGGGGGGGGGGGATAGGTCGGTAATGTGTTCCAAATTAGGTTAAATGTACAGGTCTCAATGAGACAAACCTGGGGGGGGGGCGTCGTCGCGATCGATTTGGATCGATTCAGGTTTTCTGTAAACTTTTCTGCCTCTTATTTGTGAAAATTCGGCTCCAGGGAGTCCGATTTATGAACTTTCAACATTTTTTTTTTTTTTTTTTTTTTTGGGGGGGGAATGTTTCTTAGTTGAACTTAATTCTGTGCTACAATTTCTTTTATGTGGGGGTTGATGTTCGATGAGACAGGGTGAAGGGGAGGAACATGTAACTGTTAATTGTAAAAAAAAATAATAATAAAAAAAGGAGGGGATTTCTGCCACTTCGTATTTTAGGACTCTTTATTTCAATTTAATTTATTTCTACTTTTTACTTATATCATGAAAGCATATACTAGGGTAAACTTCCTTTTGCGACAGCCTCCCGATATGAAAACAATATGTAGGGTTAGGGTTGGGGTTAGGGTTTAGAGTTTATGGTTAGGCTTCGGTTTACGTAACCGCACACTTGGGTGGCTGTCGCATAAGTCATTCCTATTATCAACAACTAAATTGACATGAATGGGGAAAATGGCCTTCATACTGTTGGAATCATGTTATTGTATATCGCCTCAGATATATTATTCATTCCCTTATGACAGACTAAACCGATCTCTAGACATCATTCGGGGGAGGAAAGGTGTAGGAGATCACGTCACTTAGGAATATCGGTTGCCACGGTGTAAAGAAGGAGCCCTTCCCCCACAACCAAACCAACCAAAATTTCATTCGAAAATATTACCAGTGCTATGATATGGATATGTAAAGGATAACTCCTGTCTCCCCTCGCGCTGGGGTGACGGGAGGGTGGGAGGGTAGTAGGGACTAAAATTCAATCCGTCGGTCCTCCCAAGACCTTATTAAACCTTATTAAACCACAGAAACATGGCAAGATCAAATCCCTCCCTCTAGGTCTATGCATGGATATTCTACTCGAACATAATTATCCATATCATTTAGTAGTCTATTAGGCCAACGTAGACCCCCTCCCCCCCCCCCCCCCCCCTTTAGGCACAATTTTTAGTGATGTTTTCCTGGTAGCTAGGACCCTCGGCTTTCAGAATCTGCCTGTTTGCCATAGAGTTAGTGGTGGGTGTGGCCACCAGGGCCGTTACCATGGCAACGCATCAAGGAAATATAGAAATTTACTAAAATACCTAATATTTCTAATTCAGAGAGTTGAAAATGACTGGTAAGCATCTAAACATATGTTTTTTGAGTTTCCTGATTGATTGAAACCAAAATCTAGGTCATTTGAAGTCACGGTCATGTCAAAAAATGACCGTTACTATGTAAACGGTACCATAAAAAGTTTATATTTTGGAAATATATATAAACTTATCAGTATAAAATAGACAGAGAGGTGTCTACACAATCTTAGATTATATTTTTCTATTAGCTAGGACCCTCAGCTATCATAATCTGCCTATTTTCCATAGAGTTCATGGTGGGCGTGGCCGCTAGGGCCGTTACCATGGTAACACATAACGAAATACAGGAATTTAGAAAATACCGTATATTTGTCATTTAACAGCATAAAATATAGGGTAAGGCCTCTAATATATGTATTTCAACCTGCCCCACTGATTCCAACCACAATCTGAGTCATTTGAATTCATGGGCGTGTAAAAAAAGGGCCGTTGCTATGGAAACGGTCCCACAAAATGCTGCTATTCGTGGAAAATATCTATGATTTATGAATACAAAAAAGAAAACAACTGTCTGCACAATCTTAAATCATGTTTTTCTGTTAGCTAGGACCCTCAGCTCTCATATTCTTCCTATTTTACATAAAGTTGGTAGTGGGCGTGACCACTAGGGTTGTTACCATGGTAACGCACCAAGGAATGGAATTCAGTATCACAAAATTGAAAGTCACAACAGTCATGTCAAAACATGGCTGTTGCTATAGAAACAGTATGATAAAAATTGAATATTTCTGTAACTAATCAACACAAAACAAAGAACAAGTGTATGTAAAGCCTAAAATGGTGTTTATCTGTCAGCTAAATCTGAGTCATTGGAAGTCACCGTCATGTCAAAACATGGTTGTTGCTATAGAAACGTTATGGTGAATTAATAAATATTAGTGAAAAAATCTGTAACTATCCAATGCACTTTATAAAGTAAGGGTCTCCACAACCTGAAATGATGTTTTTCCCCTGTACGTTAGCTAGGACCCTGGATATCATATCCTCCCTGACTGCCACAAAGGTGGATGTCGGGCGACCACTCGGGCTGTTACCATGGTAATAAGATAGGAAATAACATATATGTGTAATTCAACATCGTGAAAATATTTAGTAGGCATTATATCTATTTCAAGCAGCTCTTTTGAGTGCAAGTTTTTGGTGTGCTTTCAAGGTCACAGTCAGGTAAAACGATTATAATTCTTATTATCCATTTGGTCACTGACGCCGATATGGTGGGTGTGAGCACCAGCCCAATTACTATGGCAATGCACCATCAAAGTATTGGAAATTGTTTGAAAATGACATAATTCTGTTTTAACAATAGAAAACACAAAATATTGGTCTTGATATACATATCATAAACTGCCTGAGTTATTACAGTCATAATCCGAATCACTTAAGGCCATAGTAATGTCAAAACAGGGTTGTTGCCATGGTAGTATTATTATGAAAACTGAGCAATTAAAAAAAAAAAGGTGACAGATTTTTTTTATTACACAGCAGCAATTATGTTGCAAAGACATTTTTTAACTGTTCGCCTTGTTCGGATATCTCCGAGCAAGATGTGGGTGTCCATGTGGGGGACCGTTGCAGTAACAACAGCTGATCCTAACTGGTTAGCTGCACTTGAGTAGTTATGATTCCACCTCTATGCCTTGGTGTTGGGAGGGAGGCAATGGAGGCTTAATAGATGGATTCACCTCAGTCACAGAACCTATTCTATATTCATAAGATGATAAACTTGTCGGTCTGTAGCTAAACCTGTCTACTTGAAATAAATCTGAGGAGATTGGAATGTAATTTAGCATTTTTGTCCCTAATCCTACCCATAAGAAATCTGCATGTTCATTAAGGATTAACAGTATGACCAAGGTGGTTTAGGATTTGGACTTCATCAGAAACAGGGCCAAAGACTTGAACTTTTGGGTGCCTCATCATAGATCAAGTCCAGGACTAAAGTGCTGATACCTGCCTGAAGATTTTTATATTTGCTAGAAGGTATTCAAAAGAGTCACTGAGAAGGCCTGTGGTGCAATTGCATCTCAGCATTCTCATGACTTCCATGATTGGGGTACATGTATATTAGCCATGGACTTGATGTGTTGGGGACCATAAGACCTATAAGTTTACATATTGGTTGCCCTTACAGGTAAGCTGCAGTTCTCTTGGCTTTAGAGGAGATATGGCCAATAGTTTGTGAGATGGTTCCTCTCATACTATCTTGCCTTAAGCATGGTTAGATAAAGGATGGGGGTATATATTTAGCAGAGTTTTGTGGCTAAGTCCATAATGTTGTGAAATTAGTGAACACCAGCGAGTTTGTCTATCTTTTACAGCTTTAAGGCGTTCTGCAGCCTTACTTGAACTGAGTATTCTCTTATTAAAACTTGGTTGACTTTCTTACAAGTCTAATATGGTGAGGCACTCTTATCACAGGCTGAGAAGGTCATGGTGAGGAGATTATCCAACCCTCCCCCGGTTTGGTTTGGCAGAATAAAGTCAGAACTCAGGATGGAGATATAGGTGTGATCTATACCTCCACCACTATGTTAGAAGAGAATACATATTTTGCATTGCTTGAGTAATGTCTCTATGGTTAGGATGAAGATGATGAGTGAATCCTCCCTTCACCCTAGAGGGAATTCAAATTTACTTAGTATAGTTTGGTATGTAGTTCTGAAGTCTGTCACTGCCTTCTTGTATCTGTTCTTCACGATAACTCTGATTGACGGGTAATCCTCAACCTCATCCAAAGTAGCGGGTGTTGCTGCAAGAGGAATTCTGCTGAAAATGTTCCGTACCTCTATCCAAAGGATGCTCTCTAACTTCTGATTCATAATGGCATCCATTTATAGAACTCCTTGCAGGGGGAAAGTGGAATACATGTAGCTAGCTCTCACTCATGTCAACTGGATGTACCTCAGTTATCATTTCACAGATGACCGTGAACTCAATACCGACACACTAATTGCAGTTAGCAGTACAGTCAAAAATTAACTTTATAAAAATAATATCATCACAAACATTATCTTTCGTGTTGTGAAATCACAGAAATATACCACATAATCTGCCTTAGCAGCGACCATATTTCGATATGATCATTGTCTCTAATGATTAACATTTTCAATGCAATCATTCAGGCTGCTTGCAGTGGAGATATCTAGCATGTCTAGACTGTTATATTGTTTTAAAATGTTAAACTAAAACAATGCCACTTTCTGAAATGCCAGTATTTTAAAGATGCTTTTGGTGCTCACAGCCACAGTACAACACCTACCAAGCAGTCAAAGTTAATAACTGTAATACTACAACACAGTAGATGAGAGTATCTCTAAGTACAGTGGTACCTTTTCAATATGAATGGGTTTATGTTTATAATTCATTATTTAGATACATAAATATCCCTTTCTTAAAAGTCAATATTAGCTTTCTTATCATTCTTTTCCTTTAGCAACGGCATATTTCTATATGACTGACCTAAATTCATCCGGCTTTTGATTGCAATTAAAGGCGCAGCTTCAATTGTGTATAATTAAATGCCTACATTGTACTTTGTTACATTACAAATACATGGTGGAAGCACTGTGGTATATTGGTGAAGGCCTTTCACTCTCATACGAGAGCTCTTGGATTCGACCCTTGATCGGTGCTTACATCCCTGGGCAAGGTGTTTTGCCCACAATTGTTTTGCTTGACCCAGATGTATGAAATGTGTATAAGGCAATAATAGTTGCAGGGCAGTAATATTACTGATGTGGTTATCCTGGGTAAGTAAGATCAATTTATTATTATCTATTGTTCTAAAACTCTGATGTTTCTTGGTGCCTTACCATGGTAGCTACCTTGACAGTCTCACCCAAACCAACTTTGTGGCTACTAGGAAGCTTTCGATTATGATAGCTGAGGGTCCTAGCTGACAGATAAACTTTTTAGGCTTTTAGGCTGTACATACACAGGCGCGGATCAGAGGGGGGGGGGGGGGGGGCGCAAGGGGCGTGCGCCCCCTCCCTCCCCCCCCCCCCGTTTTGCCCCCGGACCCCCTAGATGGCCGTTTGGCTTCGTCAAACGGAGGGTTCCTCAGTGTGCGCCCCCTTTCTGAAAATCCTGTATCCGCCCCTGATACACTTGTTCTTTGTTTTGTGTTGAATAGTTACAGAAATATTCAATATTCTATAGCGACAGCCATGCTTTGACATGACGGTGACTTCCAATGACTCTGATTCTACTTGCAATCAAACGGGCACCCCAAAATACATATAGTTAGATCGTTACAATTTGTTTTTGTGATGTTGAATTACAGATATATAGTATTTTCTACAATTCAATTCCTTGGTGTGTTACCATGGTAACAACCCTAGTGGTCACGCCCACTACCAACTTTATGCAAAATAGGAAGAATATGGGAGCTGAAGGTCCTAGCTAACAGAAAAACATGATTTAAGATTGTGCAGACAGCTGTTTTCTATTTTGTATTGATAAATCAGATATTTTCCACAGATATCAGCATTTTGTGGCACCACTTCCATAGCAACTGCCCTTTTTTACACGCCCATGACTTCAAATGACTCAGATTGTGGTTGGAATCAGTGAGGCAGCTTGAAATACATATATTACAATCCTTACCATATATTTTAAGCTGCTAAATGACTAATATACGGTATTTCCCCAGCATTTCGTTATGTGTTACCATGGTAACGGCCCTAGCGGCACGCCCACCACCACCTTGATGTCAAACAAGCAAATTATGATAGCTGAAGGTCATAACTAATATAAAAGCATTATCAAAGACTGTGCATGCAGACACCTTATTCTTTCTATTTTGTAATGGTTAGTAATAGATTTTTTTCACAAATAACAGCTTTTTGTTGGACCGTTTCCATAGCAACGGCCTTTTTTGACACGCCCATGACTTTAAATGGCTCAGATTGTGATTGCAATCTATCAGGCAGCTTGAAATACACATAATGGGATACTTACCATATATTTTATAGCTATTGAATTACAAAGATGCAGTATTTTCTAAGAATCCAGTATTTTTGATGTGTTACCATAGTAACGGTCCTACAGGCCACACCCACCACCAACTGTGCATCAAATAGGCAGATTATGATAGCTGAGGGTCCTAGCTAATAGAAAAACATACTTTAGGCTTGTGCATACACCTTTTTGGCTATTTCATATGTATAAGTTTAGAAAGTTGTCAAAATTACCCGCTTTTTATGGTACCGTTTCCATAGTAACGGTCATTTTTTTGACACGCCCATGCCTTTAAATGGCTCTGATTATGGTTGCAATCGATTGGGCATCTTAAAATGTTGTTTCAATATTTATGTATGAGATACAAGTAATATTTTCTTTATTATTTTCAGATTTCTTTCAATGATTGATGTATAATTGTATTTTGTTAAAATATTTGTTCAGATAATTTGTACAAATTGTTTATTGAAAATTGCATTTTATGTATTTGATTTGAGAGAAAACAATAAAAAAAAAATATCTAAAAAAAAAAAAATACATATATTAGGATGCTTACCAAGTATTTTTAGATTCGTGAATTGGAATTATATGACTTTTCATAAAATTCATATTTTTCTTGATCCGTTGCCATGGTAACGGCCCTGGTGGCCACACCCACCACCAACTTTATGGCAAACAAGCAGATTCTGATAGCTGAGGGTCCTAGCTAACAGAAAAACATCATTTAAAATTGTGCCTAAGGGGGGGGGGGGGACCTTTTCGGTTACTGGCCCATGGACTATAGTCTTCATCAAGATGAAAACGTATTTTGTACAGTGATTAATCATAAACACAGCAAGCGCCCGTGGATGTCCATGGGCTGCTTCTGATAGTATATATATATATATATATATTACTTTATTCAGTGGGGAGGGGGGGGGGGGTCGGAGGCAAGTACCTCATATGCTCCCTGTAGCCTATGCCACTGGAAGACATCATAATATATTATAGCAGAAAGAGCTGATATCAGATAAGTGTAGCGCGTTCTTGATTTAGGAAGATTCATTTCCACTTGCATGGCATAAGTAAGAAGCAGAGAAAGAGGAGGGGTGGGAAGGAGAGAAGGACGGAAAATAGAGAGAAAGAGGGGGGAGGCTTGGAGAGAGGAGTGAGAGGCAGATAGATGTGGAGAGAGAGAGAGAAAGACAAAGAGCAGTTGGTGAACACGGGGAGATGCAACACATGGTTCCTGAATTGTGCATGCCTAAGAAATCTTTCAATACACTTAAAGAAACGGTTGTGTGCAAAGCGTTTATCCCATTCGAATATATTCCTAACATTGCGGCAAGGTTATACAGTGCGTATAAAAATGTATACCGAACTACCAAGTTGGGGCTGAAGCAACGAACGTGGGTCAAAACCAATTATGCATTTGTTCTTCTAGTTTGAAAACAATTCCTTTTGTTCTTCTAGTTTGAAATCAATTGCAAACAATTTCAAATGATTGTGTGCATATGAATAATAAAAAGAAGTTAATGTCAACTCAAACTCAAGAATATGCTTATTACAAGCAAAATTTATGATATTTTCTTTGCCATGATGACACGATCTCAGTTTCATCTTATTTAAGGAAATCCCTTTTATTGAGTCATTAAAAATGGACATGGTTTATTTAGGAAGCTATCTTTTTGTAATGAAATTCTACTATCAATTACTTTGGTAATTCTCAAAACATGTATCCTTCCTTGTATTTTTTCAGTCTTTAAAGTTAGTAAACCTTTGAGTTCATGCGCTCTTATAGTCTTTTTCTAGAAAAAGACCTTATGCACCTTATGCAGGTGAAATGGTACAATGCAGCGAGTTAGTTATCATGAGACAAGAAGTTAGAAGCCTCTTGAAATAACTTGAGATTATCATATGGATTGAAACAAGGTCATGTGAAAGCTTAGATACTTTGGATCGCTTTTAACAATGAGGCATTGAATCACGAAAGAGGATTCCACTTTTAAAAGGTTTTTAGAATGAAGTAACACATTCGTTGCATCAGCCCAAGCTTGGTACAAGGACATTTTGACGACACTTTTTAAAAACGCTGCTGCTCAGTCATCCGTGGCAGAAAAGTCATGAATGAGTTATCAATAGATAGAAAATAAGTTTACCATAAAATAAATTTCGAGATTGGTTAGAGACTTTTAATTTGAAGCAATTTTAAAAGAATTGGGGATACCTTTTTTTTTAAACGCACTTCATAGAGGAATACAAAAAAAAGATGTGCCAGCACAAAAAACTGAAGGATTCACCAGACAAAACTAGGTTTCCTTGCCTCTATAAATTACAATTTATAATAGTATTATCAATGTCACTACGAGCTGGACTAATGTATGAAGGAATAAAATCATGAATTCACTTCTTTTCAACTGTTACACAAATTGGTGAAAATGACGCCGTGCGAAAAGCCTGCGCAGCGTAATTCATTATATTTATTACCCTCTAGAGAGCAATAATAGACAACATGCAGCATATCAGTTATGGGATATGTCATGAAAGTTATTTAAAATGCACAATTTTCATATTTTGAAAGGTTTAGGCTCTCAAATTTAAGTATCTTTCACTGATTATTCATTCACATTCGATGCACTTTTTAATAATAAATGTAGTTGTTTTATTTAAACTTTCCTCAACTGTTTCTTGTTCATTCTCACAACCTTGTAAGACTTATTGTGTTACTCTCTGGAGTCTATAACCACAAGCTTTGCTTTTAACATAGGTTCCTTCATATCCTCATTTCCAATTTCAATGTCAATGTCAATCATTATTTACAAGTACGACAAGTAATCCTAAGTGATATAATATACATGTATTTTTTCATGTTTGTTTAAACAACACTCTGAATTATTCCTATCATTATTAATTATTGTAAACAAAATTGACAATATGTATTTTGAAATGAAATGTGAAATGTGAATATGAAATAAAATCGAACCTGAAACCTGAGATCATTCGATGCCCTATTATGTCGAGACGTGGTGGCTTGAAGCATGATGAAAAGAGCGTCTCAATGATCATAATTTTAAAAAGAAATGTTCTAAAATTTATATTGCATATACAGTGAATACGCTCATTTATAGATAAGGTGTAAAATCGATATAAACGCATTAAATGTTCGAATATAAAATATGCAATATGAAATATAAAATATGAAATATAAATATGAAATATCATCATTCTTCACCGATTTTCATCTTGTTCAGGATCCACATCCCATTTTCTCTTTCTGTATATTTTTTTTTTCATTGTCGCTTCCTATCAGTACAGCGTGCCCGTGGTGCTGTTGTTCTACCCAGGTTGATGGTTCGAATGCCTGTCCGGTGCCTATAATACCTAATTAGAAATGGCGTTTCATCTCCAGTTTCCTCTCTCGACACAAGACATGTTTGGTAAGTGTGTTGTAAACCTAGTAGTAGGATTTATACATAATTATTCTATACTCTCTCTCTCTCTCTCTCTCTCTCGCACGCGCTATATAGTCTCTCTTCTTTCTTTCTTTCTCTTTCTCTAATCATACATCAATTTCGCGCGCGCGCGCTCTCTCTCTCTCTCTCTCTTTACGTATTTATCCCCTCATCTCACCCATCTCCCCATTGCCCTCCCTTGTTTGTTCCCCGTCCACATTTTGCTCCCAACATCCCCCCCTCAATTACTGAAGTGCGTCAGAAAGTGGTTGGAATTAAAAGCGGCATGGGTTGCACGCCTCTCATCTACCATCTCCTCTGCACCTAGTGTTGTTCCTAGTAGAGAAGGTACTTATTTAATCTCCGGTTACAATCAAACTAACCTTGAATGACCACCGGAGCGTCGTCATGAAACCTGAACAGGTCCAAAACGAGCTTCATATACTTTAAGTTGCCATTTTAACTACTTCGGCCGTAGGCAATATATCTTATTTCATTTGATGTAGCACATCATGTCCCCCCCCCCCCCCCCCCCCTCAAAAAAAAAAAAAAATGTCAGAAGACTGGCTTCATCTCCAAGGATAATTTGTCTAGGTAAATCATTCCTCTTCCTAAAAAGAATCTCTCTCATCGTTCACGTCGTCATGAAACCTGAACAGGTCCAAAACGAGCTTCATATACTTTTAGTTGCCATTTTAACTACTTTGGCCGTAGGCAATATATCTCATTTCATTTTATGTAGCACATCATGCCCCCCCCCCCCCTAAAAAAAAAAAAAAATTAAACAAAAAATGTCAGAAGACTGGCTTCATCTCCAAGGATAATTTGGCTTGGTAAATCATTCCTCTTCCTAAAAAGAATCTCTTTTCACCGTTCACGACAGAAACTAAACCCATTTAATTACCTCACGAGATTTACATTTTACATACCATTAGAAGGTATTTCCAACTACAGACCGATGAAAATGACAGGCCTTCCGAAATAGAATGTCATACTTTTCAGGATACACTGATACCATTAAGAAAAACGACGTAAAAGCATTGAATACAACAACATATGCAGCAGAAAAGCATTACCACAAAAACGGGATGTGCATGGGCATTGGGCACTGAAAATTACCGCGATGGACCCATTGTTTTCGAGGTGTTCTGTATATACGGTTATACATCTGGAGCTCCTCCAAAGCTTAAAAGTTGATTTCTGGTAATGCGATTACATTGTGACAGAAACCGTCTCAAAGCAAGAGGGAAAGGTTGATCATGTCTACATAAGAATTGGTGTATACTGTGACGTTTTGGAATCGTCAAAATGAAAAGATATTGACCCAATCTCGCTGAGAAGTATAAATGGGACTGCACACACATGAGGCATGAATGTTCGTCCTATGATAATCTTACAAACTGACATAAAATGAATGAGAAAGCTTGCAAATTATTGTTCACCTTTCCCAAAACATTTAATTGCATTTAAGGAAGGATGGATTAAGCTAACATGTATTCATATTCCTTTGTTGTTGTTTTTTATATGTGGGGATTTAAATGTGTGTCCCAACAAATGAGTGATAAGTTTCGTCTAATGATCTATATGTACGGTGGACTCATTCATTAGTTGTTGCTACGTTGGGCAAGCTACCGACAAGTATTTGGCTCTTTTTGAAGAAGAAAAAAATATTAACATAAAACTGCCACTTTAATAATCTAGTGGCATTTCCAATCTTAAACAATTATGGTTTAAACCAGGTAGTTCAGAACCGTCTGAGAATCAATTTGCCCAATAGTCATTTCGTCTAAAAGCCATTTCGTCTTATTTTTGTCAAAATATATTTGGTCTTGGATACATATATAACATAATTATCTGACTAGTGAATAGGCTAGTAGACGAAGTGGTCGTTTATTTTACTGGTTATTCAACAGAGCACTTATTAGACAAAACGTTCGTGGACTAAATGGCAATAAACCATATGAATAGTACCGTGAAGACAACATATGCAATTCGTTGTAAAAATATCAAAACCTACAATAACAACAACAACAAGAGAAAAAACAAAGAAAGAATGAAAGTCCTAAATTTGTTAGATTACAACGTGTTGGTAAGTACCTCTCTGAAAACGGCTCTTACATATTCTAATTGCATAAGATATAATGTATACCTCGGAGCATAAAGTGCAATAGGCCTATAAATTCTGAACCATTATTGCCATGGTAACTTATGTCAAGAAAAATGTTTAGACGTCATAACTTTGCAATAAAAATTCATTCAGTATAAAATGTAAATAGTGTCCACCGTGACAATGAGGGGATTTTTTTAGTAAACGGTGTCATGAAGTACATGTAATCATAAAATCAAACGTGGCTCCGATTCCATACAATGGGCGGTAAACGGCGTTGGTGAAAATGCTTGCAAGGCTTAAATCTTTACAAAGGTAAATACATTCCACTATTTGGTTGCCATTGTATCAAACAAACTAACCCCTGTTCAGACACTAAAATTTTATACTGAAACTCGATAAAGAAACGTATAAAATTTTCATAGGTTAGCCTTCGGACCGTTCAGACACATCGTATAGATGCGCAGTTTCCCACTGCGCATGTTGTTATGGTTGCCGCTCGCCCAAATTAATGACAGGTATAAAGGTCACTTTTCGCGCGCGCTCACGTTTTAAGGCCCGCCCAGTTATACTGTTCCATGGTCGCCATACGTTCAGACACACACGGAAAGGTGATTCGTTATCGAGTTCTAGTTCGAAACGATGCTCTGACGCTAGTTTCGTTATACGACGATTCGTTAGTCAGCGTTCAGACACATAAATCCATCGTATAGCTATACCGTTTTGGTATAATTTGTTTGTGTCTGAACACCCTGCACTATGGGCAAACTAAATAAAGGAAATTAGAAAGTGCAATATGATTGGAAAATACACAAGCATTCTAACTATAAAGGTCATTTTATTTTTCTTTATCGGATTCCGAATGGAGATTATTTAAAGACCTCAGCCTGACCCAAAACAACCATATATTGACGTAAAGCTTAGTAAACAAAGAATATAATTACCCTGGGTATTCATAAATTTTCGTCTCCATTTATCCATAAAAAATAAAAAAGATAATTTGTTTTGGTCCGCCCCATCCCTATGGCGTAACAACAGAGGAAACTGCAGGGGGTCGCTAGACGTGTGACGACATGTCATGTATACAGCTCCGAGTGCGTCTACACGATATGTCGTCATCAAATTTTCACCCCCCCCCCCCCCCCCCCCCCGCAAAGTAGCGTTCCTCAGAGACGGGGCCCTCGTCCGAAAAACCACCGGGGCTCAACATTCGGGACGCTGTTACTCATTCCACAGGAAACGGAATCTCATGACGTTGGTTTCAATTTGTTCAGAAAATAGGCCTATATAGATCCCCGTGGATGAATAAAGGGTATATTTCAAAATTCGGTCAGGCTGAGGTCTTTAACTCTTAATGAGTATATAGTGCATTTATTTAAGAATAGTCCAGATGCTTGGTTTCGAGAATAGTCGAGATGCTTGGTTTCTTTTAAATGATTTCATGGGCGTAATTTTTTTGAGGGATCAACCCCCCCCCCCCCCCCTCTCTCAGTTTTTATGAGTCCAGAAAAAAGACGCTGTTTCAAACAGTAAAAATGGGGTATTTCTGATAAGATGGAGTCAGATGCCATGTTATGTTTCTGATCACGCCAAAGCATATGGCATCGTATGGGCAGCAATATTTCGTGAAACAAACCACATGTGCCCGTATTTCACTAAAATTCAAACCCAAACTGCATGGGTTTAAGTTTGGTCTAAAGTTTAATTTATTATTTAAGAAGTTAGAACTACGTCTAAATGGGTGCGTTGGGAGCGTCGGGTAGCGTAGCGTTAACTGGCAAGCCACCATTCGTGCAAAAAAACCCCGGTTATGTGGAAGAGTTGGACTTTTTCTAATGTAATATTAAAGACAGTGGCGGATTTACTGATCCCGGCCCGTGCCCCCTCCTTTTGAATGAAAAGTTTAAATTGTGCCCCACCCCCTTTGATTGTGCCCCCTTTTAGAACTGATAAATTTTTTTTGGTTGTTGTCAGAGAATTATGGGAGGAAAACTGGGGCCCATAAAATTTGATACACCCCCCCCCCCCCCCCACACTGAGTGACTTTTGAAGGGATGGCAAAAAATTACGTTCCAGTCAACGCGACGCGACCCGACGCTCCCAACGCAGCCTTTCGGCAAACCCGGGGGGGGGGGGGGGCTTTGGACGAATGGTGGTGTTACAGTTCATAATGACTTAGGTATTTGATAGCTTTTAAATCTGCGATAAGACACATGACCCTCCCCTTAGATAAATGCACGATATAGTACCCGAGTTCTAAAAACATCAAAATAATTATGCAAAAGTAAAAAATCAGTTATGTGACATTTAAACTGTCAAGAAATGACATCTACTTATGGTGTAAAAATGTAACTTAAATCGAACCATGTAGCCTTGTTTTTAGAGTAGGGAGATGTATAACATTTCCCTGGCACGAGAAATTTCTGAGAATGAGGGTTTAAATTTATCTTTAAATAAACGGGTTTCTTATGTTGGGACCTTTATAAAAGTGACACTGACACATTTCTTGTTACCAAAATGAATTTAAAATATCAAATCAATACAATGCTCATAAACTCAGCAACGGGAAAAACATAGTCTGAGGCATTGAAAGGAATGCAGAAAAAGAGTAATACGTGTTAAGAATGGTTATATTATCTTGAAATACGCAATGCCAAAGAGCCGACACTCGTATCGGCTAAAGTGGCGTCTTACATGAGAACAACACAGGTTTAACAAGTAAATATACTTACCCAAGATATTCAACGCTGTCGCTAGAGGAGGGATAGAGGGGTGGGAATCAAACTCCCACCTCGAAATTGCTGTCGGCATAAAAATAGGAGGGGAAAATGAAAGAGGGAATAGAAAAGAGAAAGGAGAAGAAAAACAAGAGCCACAGGGGGCACGACGCTCACCTGAGGTGGATCAGTTCACATCTGGTGCATGTTCTCTCTAGCACCACTAGGAGATATGTTAGAAATTGAAACGACTAGGAGGATGTACATGAGATGATGTTAGAAATTAACATAATTCCCCGCCCCCACCAGTATGTTACCCCCACAGACCCCCTATAGGGCCACCCAGAAAAAAATAATGAACAACTTTCATTTTTCGTCTATAGAGGTATCTCCATACACAATACCAAGTCTGAGCTATTCCTGGTTCTGGAGAAGAAGATGTTTGAAATTTACATAGCTTTTACAATTGGGGGCCCTCCCCCTGGGCCCCCCTGGGGGCCACATGTACCATTTTAGCAACTTTGGGTCCCCTACCCCTAAGGATGATTCCTACCAAGTTTGGTTGAATTCCGATCATGGGTTTTGGAGAAGAAGACAAAAATGTAAAAAGTTAACGGACGACGGACAAATTTCCATCGCAATAGCTCACTCGAGCCTTAGGCTCAGGTGAGCTAAAAAGGAAAGGAAAGGAAAGGAAAACAAAAACAGAAAGAAATTAAAGAAGGAAAAAAACTGTAAGTCTATATGATTTTTTTTTATGTTATTGTGGAAATAAATGAAATGAAATGAAATTGAGAAAAAGTAAATATAATGAAATTTTAAGAGAAGTCCTTTCCACGCAACATAGAACAGAGATGGAAATAATGAGATAACTCACAAATATTATTTTGCAACTTTACCAGAACTCAGTCTTCTCTCTTTAAGCTTCACAAAACTGCTCATGATGTAATTGTTGCGTCATTATTTTTTTTTACTACAATAACAGTTCTAGTATCTAACACAGAGCCTTTTCTCAGGGTAGGATTCTAGAAAATAACACCTTCATGAAATCTTGACACCACTTTTCAGTTGCTTCATAAAATTTGAATACGATTTCCAACGATGCAATATGGGAGTAATCTCATTAATAACTAACTGACAGGATCTATTAATACGTATTAATACATGTAGGTATAATAGTTTAGCTTTCAATTAGTTTCTGGATAATCCCTCTTGCAAATGAACATTGCATTAATATGCTTCGCTAGAAAGGATAGTTTCCACTTTTCTGGTTTTCTGTGTCACTTAAAGTGGTTTGTCCACAGATACGGAAGTGCCTGGAAGAACAGAATTTAAAGTGGCATTAAACTGGTGGAACTTGAACAGCGCCATCTTACAGTGACTGCTAATTTAAGATTATAATATGAAAGTTAATTGCATTTTATTTTGAATATTGACAAACAGCTTGTTTGGATAAAAGGCACATTTTATATTTGAAACTTTTATTTTTGACTTGGCAAATGTGGGAAATTCCCTGCAGGTATATTTTAAGCTTCTACAAACTAGAATGGGGCATGATGGGAAAATGAGAGACACAGACACATATCACATCCTGTTAAAAGATGGCGCTATTTATGAGCTTCAGTTTACTGTCACTTTAAGACAGTTAGAAGGCTTGTTCACATATGAATTTAGCAGAATTCCCATCTTAACATGTTTGACTGTATCCAGGAAATTACCCCCCTAAAATACCACCCCAGACAACTGCACCCGAATGACTACCCCTCGGATAATCAACCCCGGACAACTACCCTCTTTAAGATGTACCCCGATTTCCAGTAGTTGACCGGTGGCCAGGAGGTAGTTGTCCTAATATCTCACCAAATAACATTGAAAAATGGTATCAATAAATAATTAATATTATATAGCACGATGTTCATGAGTTCTCAATATTGCACCTTTTTACTTGTAGTTCCCATTCTTGTTTAATTTGAACCATTTTTCTTACCTCCTTTTCAGGTTTTTACTTGACTGATCATGGGTCTTTCCTTTTCTTTTCTTTTTTAAAAAGAGTTTTTAGTGGTCCTATATACGTCCCCTTGTCGCCTTTCGACGGCCGTGTCCGCGAGGCCCTGCCACGTAGCCTACATTCTTAGATGATAATTGTACGTAAAATGGAATTGCTTCATGTTTTATAATTTATTTTTAGATGTTTGATATTTTCGTTCGGCTATACAAAATATGTTACCAATGAAATTCAACCAAAAAAAAAGCGCTCAAATGAATTCCTATGTCTTGCAGCTTTTAATTTTAAAAAATCTATAGAGAAATTCAAAACGAAAAATCGTAAGAAAAAAAAATTGTTACAGCACATTTTCACGTTAAGGTGCAATTAAAGTTTTGCCAATAGAATGAAAAATTAAAAAATACAAGAAAAGATAGTTTTCAGTAATTGCTAGAAAATAAAAGAAGTCACTTTAATGCATGGAACGAAATGCTGAAGATTTACGAGAAAATCAAGAGGAAGTTAAGCTATCGGAATAAGATCTATAATATAATATGCCGTCATTTCAATTTTACAGGCTTTTTCCTGTAAAACAACAGCAAGTTTGTTGGTTTACCGGAAATCAGCATTTATTTTCAATCGCCCGATAAAAAACACCGTTAAAAAAACATTTTCTCATATTTTAACAAGTTACCCTGTTAAATTACCAAATATGTGGGAAACACTTATTATATGAATATTCATGAATTTGTAGTAAGCGTATGGTTTGGGGTTGCCCGATTTAGTAACTGTCACAAAAGGAATAAAAAAATATAAGGTGCATATAAAAGATTGCATTAAATTGAATTGACTAGATAGGATATGTTTAGGATAGGATAGATTAAGGTAGAGAATAGGATAAAATAAAGCATGGCTCTACACTAATAACTGTAAAACTACAGACTTTCTGGCTTTCCTTGAGACTGAATACAAATTATTTTAAATTTACAGTCTCTTTCCTGTAAAAAAACGGAAAATTTTTTACAGACTCAGCCAATCCGCAGGTCCCCTAAAAGCGCGCTATTTTATTTCCAATACTGCCTGACTATGAATACATAATGAGCAAGAACAGCCAGGAACATCTCATTTGCAAACTATTGAATAGACTACTTATCATTCACCAATTGTCATGAGTTATACATCAAATAAAAGAAGAGGGATCAGAGATTTGTGACATGCTTTTATTGTGTTCAAAATAAAAGACGAAATTGGTATAAAATGGTGTTCCTTTTATGACAAAAAATGGAAATTAAATGAAATATAAATCTGGCCAAATCTACCATAGTTTTATTGTGAGCCAGGGCAAATTTGACATGAGCGTAAAGGGCATTTTCTGTACTTTCCAAAGATTGAAATAACATTAATGTGCACTTCATGACAGGGTCAGGATCCAGCAATATGTAACCAATGTACACACTTTGTCTTTAAAAAAGTAAATTCCAGCATTCTGATTGGTTACCACCACGCAAGATGTTTTCTCACAGCCAGGCAACAGCTATGCGCATGTTGCGCAAGGATGAAGCAACAGGTTGCGCAATGTTTCATTCAACGCGCACTTGGTTACGAATGGCTCGCTTGCCAATCACAGGGCTAAGATTCTATGGTCTTGACCATGGTCTTGACAACGGATGATCTGCGGCTGAATATTGCTGGATCCTGACTCTGTCATAAATTTATGGATGATTTGAATGTAACGATGAAAAAGATGAGATTCCAGCGCTTCCATACATATGTGTCTTGATGGCGGCTCATATACTTTTTATATGTCTTTTAACAACTTGAAATCTTGTGAAAAAAAGGCTTTTGTATGACTATATCATCAGTTATTTTAAACATTTTATTTTTAAAATTCTGACTAAAACAAAATATCCCTGTGTTGGTAAACTATTCATTTATTTTTGCAGAAAGTCTAATGAGCACAGCATTAATATTTATTGAAGAGCATAACTTTAAAGATGACCATGCGATACAGCCGGCTGGGTGCAGGGAGAAAGTCCATTTCGGGCACTGGAAATAAAATGCGCGATTTTTGCTCATTTGCATACGACCTGCGGTCTGACTGGACTGTAGTTTTGAAAGTCTCATGAAAGTCTTGTAATAATTTTCTTGCCAAAAATAAACAAGTGTATAGTAGGTGTAAGGGGATATCCATCCATGCATAATATTTGCACGTTAACTGCACATAATCAGCAAAAGTGATATCTTTGCTATCCGTACTCATCACCAACGAAAAATAAATATCCCCTTCCTAAATTCATATGTGATCTTTGAAGGTAGAGGTTTGCATACTGATAAACGTGGAGAAGGTATACGGTTCACCATGTGGTTAGTCCTGAAAAGGACTGTTGAGTAAGAAGAAGAAAGTGGAGAAAAATTGAGAGGAGAAGAAAAGGAAAGGCGAGATAGAAATTCAGAGAGTGTAGAAGTAATCTTTCTTGAAAGTGTGAAGTCCTGAAAAGGACTGTAAACCAGATGAGAAGGCTGGTTTCTGGTTTCTAAACCTTCTCCACTTTAAATTCATATGTATAGACCGTAAACCATTCGCTTAATAGCTATACAATATGCAAATTTATAATTTATACATTTCTGTGACAAGCATTCAGGTTGGGAGAAAGAGAGAGAGAGAGAGAGGACGTAATATAGACTAAAACAGATAGAGGGAGACTTGGAGAGAAAGAGAGATAACAAAAAAGGGGAAGAGAAAGAGAGAGAGACACATACACAGAGAAATGTACATAGAGAAAAGTGTTACTTTCACAAATGTTGAAATGAAAGAGAGAGAGAGAAAGAGAGAGAGAGAAAAAAAAAACACGGAAGTTGAAAAGAGACCTCCAAATGTAAATCCTAAATGTAAAAAACGGGAGCAAAAGAAAGAAACGTAACCTAGCGAAGAGGGGAAAGAGAGAGAGTGGGGGTGGGTAGAGGACAAGATGTTGACTTTCATGTAACATGAACAGAGAGAGAGATAAAGAGAGAGACAGACAGAGAGAGAGAGAGATGCAGATTTACGCGGCAAAATAAGGGTGCGTGGATACACGTCAGTGATTGGTCAGGACATTCGTAAAAAAAAAATAAACATAAAGCGTTGACCATGGTAGCCTTTTGACAAGGCCCTCGAGACTTGGCTATTTTTCTCGGCAAGTAAGCTAGTAGTGGCTGCATAACAAGACTAGCCGCCCAGCCCGGTGAATGCGCGATCGGGCGACGTGAGTCCGAGGGCCTTTTGGAAACTGGCCTGTATTTCTTATGTTATCCTTTGTTCCTAGCGAGGATCTGCTACCTTATAGATAGGAGCCAATCAGCAAACGTATCTTCGCATGACGTCAGCATACATTTGGTATGCAAATTCGCCTTCATCTCGAGCTAGCGCGGCCCGTGCAAGCTACTAGTACATCAATCATGGAAAGCAAGCCCAACGAACTCAAACTTGTTTTGAGTTCTGTGAGCAAGCCCCGCAGATACCGTTGTGATTGGTCGATAATCCTCGGTGTTAGCATACGAATGTCAACTCGTGAATAATTCATATCGGACGATGGAAACCCAGGTTCCAAAAGGCCTCGCGACTAAAGTTGCTCGATCGCGCGTTCACCCGGGCCGTGTTGATTCTTTTCGTCGCCGGCTAGTCTTATCTCAGGCACAGCATGACGAGGAAAATAGCCAAGTCACGAGGCCTTGTCAAAAGGCTATGACCATGGTGACATAGAAAAGTATTCGTGGCCTTTGCACGAGATGTCACGTGGTTTGTAAAGTGTTCCGTGGGTAAACTCTTAACGCAATGATCAACACCACTGGAGAGGATGACATGACTTGGCCCAGTTCGTGCGTGTTTTTCTCTACTCCTTAACCTTTTCTCTCATTTGGCACGTGATCTCATGTCATAAAGGAGGCGTAAGTCATTTGGGAGGGGGTAGTGGTTACACTCACGTGTTATCGAACTAGATGCGTTCTGTATAATTTACCTACTAGTATTCCTCTCTCTTTCGATATCTTTCTCTCTGAATCATTAATTTTCTTAGCCATTTGATTAGATGGGGGCACGTGCCCCATCACATCCTACCGACGCTACGCTACTGATGTTCTATCATCCGTTGCTTTCGCCGATTAGGGCCCTGTTTCATAAATCTTGTCCTCAATGTCAAGTTGCATTAACTGTTATAAGCTACTGAAATCCTTGCATCTGATTGGCTGAGAGCAAATTTGTCGGTAAAAATCACCGACAAGACACTTGATGAAGCGCCCCCAGGTAAGATACTTAGGGAACAAGAGAGAAAGAGAGAATATGGGCCAGAAAGAGAGGAAGAGGAAAACAGAGGCGGGCAGATAAATAAATGTGGGTGGGGGTTGGAGTTGTGAATGTGAGTTGTGGGCAGTGGCGTAGACAGGTTCCAGATTGTGGGGGATGATTTCAATGCACACACACACACACAGAGTCTTGTATTGCTTTATTTCCGAGGACAAGTATTGTTCCTCTATTGTTCCTCCGTCCTCGGACAGTCGGCGGAATAAGGCACAAATTCATTGTTCGACGTTCGAGGACTATTGTCCGGCTTCCGAGGACCATTGTTCTCATGATTTTTTTTTTGTTCTCTGTCCGAAAAAGTTCTCGGACATACGGCTAAACACGCCCACACCCACACACCCTCACACACACTTTGCACTTTACATCGGCGCTCTCGCCCAAATATCAACCCCCCCCCCCCCCCCGTTTCTAAATTTTGCGAGCGAAGAGAGCGAGCAAAATATACTCACTTGATCGTATTTAACCATATACATCATAATATGTGTCAAAACAATTACACGAGATAAGTTTATGTAGACGATCATCTGCTACTTGATATGAGGATTCTCGGGCAACTTGCAACCCTAAACCAACAAATTCTAAGTTTTACGAGCAAGCATGGGAATAAAAGACATTTTCCTATCTGTAAAATGCTATTGTGTCATCAAAATACATTACAATCATTATTTTTTAAATTTCATTTGTGCATCTTATTGTCCAAATTTTGTAAGATACTCAGATTTCTCACTACCCTGGTAATAGATATTCGGGTACCTTGCTAAAAACAATTCTAAATTGTACGAGCAAGCGAAGCAAGCAAGCCAAAAATTATACCCAAAATCTTATTTTCCCACAAAAGATAAGTTTATGTAGATGATCAACTCTTACTTGATGAGGCATCCAACAATTCTAAGTTTTACGAGTGAGCCCCCCCCCCCCCCCCTCCAAGAAAAAAACCCCAAACAAATATGACATTTCAATATATTTAAATTGCTTTTTTTTCATCAAAATGTTTCATCTACAACCATTATTTTAAAATTATATTTTTGAATGTTATTCGGATCTCAATATGCTCTATTATTCGTACACGTTTTTATCCGCATCTCAACAGAATAATCAGGTATATCCTAGCCTCGGTATGACATGATATTCCGTGTTCGAAACCATCCATTTTATATATATTTCACGAGCGAGCGAAGCGAGCGAGCCACAAAATACATCTAAAATATAATTTTGTCATAAGAAATATATGTATAATTGTCACTTATATAAATTGAAAAATCACTGGTTGTGGGTGTGTATGTGGGGGGGGGGGGGGGGGGGCTGGCTAACAAAGAAGGGAGGTAGGTCAACAACGCACCTTTCTCTGTGACCCTTCAAAATTGGATAGTTTCCATTCTCCCTCAAAAGTAAGTTTGAGCTTCTATAATCAAGTACATGTTGATGGTGTTCGTTTGCCGTGCACTTTTCACGTCACGGGACCCCTTGCGCCTTCAAAGCTCCCAGGCACGTGCGCTAACGGAGTGCTCTTGATCATGTGTCACGTTCACAACTGTCTCCCTGTAAACGTGTCCGAGTCTGGCCGTGTTTATACAAACATATTTCATCTGTCTTTTAACAGATAAACCGCACCGTCTATGTGTCAGAAATATTTGTTATGGGATGAGCACCGTAATGTCCTCTGTATAATGCTTGCGTCACATATCCAACGATCTCCGGCCGAATTTGTACATCGGCACACAGTCGCCGAATTTCAAATCCGCCGGGAGTCGAGCGTATTTTTTCCATTTAAATCTACCCTCTAACATATAGGACGGAGTTCGAGCGGAGCCCTTTGACCACTAGTGATGAGAAGTCGCCCGGCGCCCGTCAGTAACAAACGGGGAGCCGGCAAAGCCCTCTCGACATAAGGACGAACGCCGTACGAGTTTCGGTCGATGATCACTAGTTCTGTCGGTGCCCGGGCGATTTCCGCCTTCCGCGCCTCAAAAATATCGTCTGTTTGGATCCAAAAGGGCGTTAATTCTATGTTAAAGGATATGAGTATACCCAGGGGCAAAATTCCTGAATTGACAGGAGGAGCCGACTGGGGCCCGTAGAAGCCTCCCGACACCAGCAAGGAGCGCGCTCGAAGCACGCCCGATTTTGTAGAAGTCGGGTGGGATACGGAAGGGGGGTCGTTCGAGTATCGTAGGGAGCCCGTGCAGCGGCCGCGCAGCTCTGCCGACCTCCGTCCGAATTTTAAAGCCCCCAAATCGTCTAAAATCGTCGCTCGAATATCGATCGAATGTTTTCCGATGCCGAAACGATCTCCGGGCGACCTGTTTACGAGCTCTGCGACATCAAATTCGCCATTGGAAAATCGCTAAATTGGGAGCAGATTTCGGTGCCCTGCGGACGTCGGCCGACCCCTAAAAAAACGCGCCGGAACCCTCAGTGATCGAGCAGACACCGGCCGCGTTCCGGCCATATTCCGGGCGAAAATGTCATATTGAGTTCGCAGAGAAGTCGGATGGGCTCCTTCATGGATATGTCACGGCCCCTTAGCACGGTTTGATTAAGAGAGAAGACCTTTTGAAAATGGAATAGTTTAGCGAAAGTCAGATTACTTCTTTAAAAAAAGTGTCGTAGTTCCGTGAAATTAGATGTAGCATTTTATCAAAGATTTAGGGAAGTGTGTCTGGCTTATCTCGAAAGGGTGCGGTGCGGAGCGGCGCGGTGGGGAGCGTTCAACGCACCCTTTCGAGAAAAGCCCCCCCCCCCCGCTTGTCTCGAAAGGGTGTGTTGAGAACAGAGGAGCCCGTTAACGCACCCTTTCGAGACAAGCGGGGGGGGGGCTGTTTTCGAAAGGGTGCGTTAACTAGTCTTCCACATCAGTCGTTTATAAAATTAAAATATCATCTATTTTCTAACTGAACGTGGAATTTAGCTTGCATGTGTTTAAAAAGAGGCAATATCGTGATACACACCCCGCAACTTACCCGTCTTGTAATCGATCTTCTTAGACGTCTAACTTCAGCCAACTCGCTATAGTTATACTCGTGTTACAAGCCCCGCGCAACCACGTTGAACAACTTACAAAACGGAAATGGGGCCTTTATCACGATTTAACATTATAACTCGTGAACAAGGCCCCATCCTTTGCAAAATGAAGACAGACAACATGTGGGGCTTCACGATTAAGGATAAAGGCAGGGACGGATCCGAATCGGCCGGGGCCCCCTTAAAAACACAATAAAACAAATTGGGGGGGGGGGGGCGGAGGGGGGAATTGCAAGGGAGGGGTTAAAGGGATATAAGGGGATACTTTCCCCAAATATCTATTTTTTTTAATGGGGGACTCCCCCCATGTATATTTTTGAGGGAGTAATGGCGAGGGGGGGGGGGGGGTAATTGCAAGGGAGGGGATAAAGGTATGGGCATCCGGATCCAGGGGCTAAAGCGGCTGTGCCCCCCTTTAAAATCCAAGTGGCATGCCTTAACTACACAATAAAATAATTGCCTCTTTTTATGGGGGCGGTGGTGGGGGGGGGGGTTGCAAGGGAGGGGTTACAATGATATATAAGGGGATACTTCCCCCAATATTTTAACCTTTTTGGGGGGTGATTGCAAGGGAGGGGATAAAGGCTTGGGCGGATCCCGGGGGAGGCAGAATAGGCCGCGGCCCCCTTTTGAAACCCTTAACTACACAAAACGAATTGCCCCCGGAAATTACCTCCTTAATTTAATTTTATTTGGAGGACAGGCGGAGGGGGAATTGCAAAGGAGGGGCTAAAACGATATAAGGGGATACTTTCCTCCAATATTAAATATTATTTTTTTTGTTTTGTTTTGTTTTGTTTGTTGTTGTTTTTTTTTGGGGGGGGGTAATGGCGAGGGAGGGAATAAGGGGGATATATAAGGGGATATTCATTTGCTTTTTTTTCGGGGGGGGGGGGTACATGTAATTGCAAGGAAGGGGATAAAGGCATGGACAGATCCAGGGGGAGGCAGAATAGGACGTGCCCCCTCCCCCTTTTAGTTGATCTGGGTTTGTCATGATTTATTCATTTCAATTAACATGTTGTACAGGTTAATTAGAACAATGATCAAAAAGAAAAAGAAACAAAAGGGGAAAAAATGGGGGGGGGGGAAGGTTGTTCTTTTGGGGGGAGATTGTGTAGGGGGTAGTTGCCCCGGTACATCATGCGTTATTATTAAAATGAACAGATGAATAAAATGGCGTGATATGCTTCTTTTTTGGGGGGAGGGGGGGGGGGGACTGCGCTGAAGTGGCAGATAAAAATGAAATTAAGTTAAAAGGGGGTCCAACTGAAAAGCAAAGCCAAACAAAAAAAAGCGGGGGTGTCCTCCGGAACAAAAGAGGGGTTGAGCAAAAGGTAGAATACACTCAAGGAAATTCACTGTGATGACAATGCTGAAGAAATACAATGATTTAAGAAAGAAAAATTGGGATTTATTTTTTTTATTTTGTTATTTTTTTTTTTTTTGGGGGGGGGGGGGAGTGGTTGACAGCCTCCGTCCCGTACGCCGACGAATAAATAAATCAAGGATATATGAATACATGTGCATTTTATCCCCCCCCCCCCCCCCATTTCCGTTTTGTAAGTTGTTCAACGTGGTTGCGCGGGGCTTGTAACACGAGTATAACTAGTGAGTTGGCTGAAGTTAGACGTCTAAGATCGATTGCAAGACGGGTAAGTTGCGGGGCCTGTATTACTTCTATTTTAATTACCTCTTTTTAAACACATGCAAGTTAACTTCCACGTTCAGTTAGAAAATAGATAATATTTTAATTTTAATATAAACGACTGATGTTGAAGACTAGTTAACGCACCCTTTCCAGAAAATCCCCCCCCCCCCGCTTGTCTCGAAAGGGTGCGTTAACGCGCCACTCCGTTCTCAAAGCACCCTTTCGAGACAAGCGGGGGGGGGGGGGAATTTTCTCGAAAGGGTGAGTTGAACGCTCCCCACCGCGCCGCTCCGCACTGCACCCTTTCGAGATAAGCCAGTGTGTCTGTATAAATACCACCAAAACTAACTCGGGTTCGCAAGAAAATAGAAACTACAGAATTTTGTAGCAAAGAGTTGTTTTGTTCCAACAATATAGATGAGGTAATTCATCAAAGATTTAGAAAAGAAAGTAGCCGGTATAGACCCGACCACAACCGACTTGGGTTGGCGAGGAAACTACAAAATGGTCTTTATTTCCCGTGCTGTTGAAAGGTATTGTCTGGTTTACTGCACTTTGAAGTCCAGGAAAAATGATTTTAGAGTATAGAGATAATATTATTCATTCTGTCGATGGAAAATAGCTGAATAGTAATCAAATCCTTATGCGCAGTCGGTTCCGGAAACATTATCCCGGTTGATTATACAATGTCTGTTTAAGCGTATAATTTGTTTGAGAAAAAAAATGCAAATTATGTGCATTTATAAAGCCTTGGCAATGATCATTTTCCAAACCCTAAAAATATATTTTTCATATGTTTGTGATTGCTATTGATAAATAGCAAGATACTCACTAATGCTTCTGTCAAGTTACTTTCTTAATCAAAAGCAATAAGCACATGACAAGTAAAAAATAATGTAATTTTCCAGGACCAATGTTCCAAAAGGGCTATGTGGACTTTATCAAGATGTTAAAGCAATGATACATGTACTTGAAACTAGCAAATATTGAATATTGTTTAAAATTACTCAAATATGTTGCTCTAAGCGACTCAAATGTTCTGAAGTTTAATCAATACAAGGTGAAATTTTACATGACTGTGGTACTGATATTTGAGAAATTACGAAAAATTATTGTTTAAAAAAAAACAATGGTCAGCTCTGTTTCATGATGTCATCTTCTATAAAAGGACAAAACCAATTTCCCTTCCTCCCCTCTCAGTTTCATGATGATGGTTGGTGTCCATGTCAAAATTATCTTCCGGCGTGCAGTAATCAAGTTGATTATGATGTTATGCGATGCGTAACTGTCTGTGTCTAATTGACACTGCGCCTAATCTATGAGTATGGCCATTTTTAAAGATATAGTTGAGTTTTTGTCATGCGTTTACACTTTGAAAGAACCTGTCTGAAAGCAATTGGGAAAGGTTGACAATTACTACATAACATTTGGTGTATACATGTGAGGTTTTCAAATCATCAAAATGATAAGAAATTAACACAATTTCGCTGATAAGCACATGCACTGCACACAGAAATGGGTATATGGGACTGCACACACATGTAGCATGAATGTTCGGCCCGAACACTTCAGATATTTATCATCATATTTCGATTATGAGAGCATTGGAAGAGCAATACTTTTCAGGGGACATTTTTACTATGATGTTCTTCCAAACTGACATAAAAGGAAAGAGAAAGCTCACAACTTATTTTTCATCTCTACCAGAACTCCACTTTCTCTTTAAGGTTAGTATAAAGTAAAACAAAATCGATGGGACTCTTTCTATGGTTCGTCTATCAACATTAGCTTGATTACAATCAGTTGGTTGCGTTAGAGATGGAATGTAACGTTCACGGAGTGAGATAATTAGTTTCAAAACAAGCCCCTGGGCATTTTGTAGAAACTTTTTGCTGGTACATGTATCACTTGTGATTTATAAAAATAACATTCACATGAAACCCAGTTGTCTTTTTATTCCATACATGATTTCATGTACCACATTTCCATAATCCATATTTCTATATTCAATTCCCCAACACGTATTTTTCATTTCACCGAGCCTCCTATCATGCTTATAAAAGCATAGCTGATGTGCTTTTACTTTTTAGGTGTAAGATTAAGAGTAAGTTTCATTTCCACCTTTAATAAAATCTATCAGTCTATCCATCTATCTACCTATCGGTTTAATTATCTCTGTCTATATATACACATGCATTACAAACGCTTTTAGCAGTTTTCTTTCGATATAATGTATATTATACAAATATATACTGTCATAAGAGGGTCTGGTTGAAATATGGTCCCCTAAGGAGACGTGAACCAAGACTATTTTCATGAGGGGCGCATGCGCGAAGGAAAATAGTAGTCTTCAAGTCACCGAGGGTGCCATAGTTTAACCAGAGACTCGAATGTATATTTGATTTATATCCGTCATCACGAACAAAAGCCTAATTCTACTCATCTACTTGATCATATGCACTGTACCGCACACACCGCATACACCAACAGTTTGAAGAAGTGATGAATTTGCGCGGATATCAAACGCGTAATGATGACATCATCACCACCGGTACGGTGCATGCTGCCTAAAAAACAATAGATACGCGCAAATGAATATCGTCACAATGTAGTACGTGCTCACTATTGAACTATTTGATGACGTCAGCAGGAAAAATGAAGAAGACTGCAAGAAACGGCTTTTCTATAGGAAAACCATTAATTTTTTCTTGTTGTGTACACTCCTAATGCAACAATGTTACGATGAGGGATATATCCATGGAGCTTTTGCGGGTTTTTTTGCGCTTCATGCTCTTTTGTGTACCTACATAATAATTTTCATCATTTCCTGATGAAGGCCTATGGCCGAAAATCGAATCTTTTTATCGTATATATACGGACATTTTCATTCCTGTCTTGTCTTGTTCCTTAACTTTGCGAGTCCGAAGCAGAACTATCATTTTACTATATATATCTATATATATATATATCTATTCATATACTTAATATCAGATATATTCCCCCAACTGTATCTTATTAATAAACATTATGTATCGTAAAATTTAGAGTGATAATCGTTAGAAAAATGACGGTGTGCAACTACAGGGGCCGAAGGCCGAGGGGAAGCTATTCCTATGATAGTTGGGTCCTTCCCAATGGAAATACTTTGTTTAAAATGTATTACAGTTATAAAGTACTTTCAAGTTTTTGTTTTTATATCCGGAGAGTTGTTGCTTTTTGAAAAAGCTTAACAAATGTAATAAAATGATCATAAAAAAATTAATATTCAGTTTTCCCTTTTTTCCTAACTTGTAATTGAATTTTAGTAACGTTGGTCAAAATAAGTTGACAAGAGTAAATTTATCGAATTAATTAAGAAATTCATCTAGAAAAGTACAAGGAACCAAAGATTTTTCCTTTTATAACTCTAGAGAAGCCTTTAAGTTATTATTTAAGTGCTAAAATTAAATAAGAGACATAATGTAATGATCATATAAAAAAAAAATACCGTTTTTATTATTCATCCTAACTCGTAACTGAATTTTAGTGATGTTGGTCATTATAAGCCAGTAAGTGTAAATTGATCAAATTAGAGCTTTTTTCCGGAAAAGTACAAGGAATCAATGTTCGTTTCATGCCTTTGTGATATTTGAACAGCGCGTGACGTAGATCCCTGTAAGATATAATCAGCTTATAAGCATAACTGATACATCCGGAGTTCATTTGCTTGAAGACGTTTCTGTCATAATAAAGAACGAAAGATTCCATGTTAAATCGCATTTCATGCTCACAGTACGGAATATGTCCCTTTTCATCAGTATATATTGTGACGTTATCACTATAGCTAATTATCTACGTGTTTAATGAATATCTGCATACATATGGCAGGAATTGCATTTGACAGGTTCAAAGCACCATATCCGTGATGTACTCAATAAGACTTTAACAATGACATGTAAAGGATCGTGTTAGACTTTTGTATCCTGAGTGACGTCATTGGTGTATTTTCTTCACCATTATTTTTTTCAGTGGAATGGAAACTTTTTCGCTAAACCCTTTGTGTGAATACTTGCCCTGGAATTTGATGTTATTCATGTGGCAATTTAGTACGGCAAAATTGAATTATGTTCTTTACTTTCCATAAGTTCAAGCATAAGATAGATAGATAGAAGAGACAAATTAAGATAGATAAAGAGAGAGGAGAGAGAGAGCGGGGAGAGCGGAGAGAAGGGGACCAGAGAGAGAATGAATGACAGAGAGAGGGAGAGAGAGAAAAAGAAAGAAAGAGAAAGGGAAGTATTTTATTTATTTATTGAGTATTCTTGTACATGTAATTTCACACTCAGAACTTCTCAATATACTCACGAAATTGCTGAAGCTCAAATATTGAAACTTACATGATATAGCGAGCAAAGCAATTACATCTTTATTTTTTCGAATTTTGAACCCTTTAAGCTATTTAAGAAATATAGGCCTACTGGGGCGCGAAATTACGAGATCCTGAAAGAAAATAATTATGCGAGGGAGCAAGCTACCGAGCTTTGGAAATGTTCGCATTTCAAACCTTCAAAAACTAAATTGCTGGTGCATTTACAATGCGGATTTGGGGGCGCATAATCCGTAAGGATTAAGAGTTTTCTTCATTCGCCCCCTGCCCCCTAGATACGCAAAGCGACAGAGCGGGGGAGGGTGTGGGAGGGGGTTTCCCCTCCCACACCAGGGACTGTCCATAAAACTTGCATTTCAGAGCATCCCAAAATGTTTTTTTTAATGAAAAGAAGGAATGCACGGATCTGCGCCAATGGACGGAAGCCCTCAATTCAGAATAACAATGCGAGCGAACGAATTTTCTTCGATATTTTCGATATCTTTTTTCCTTACTTCTAATCATTAAAGAATGTGATGATATTTCAATATCAAACATAATGAGTTCGGATAATTATTAGTTTTAAGTTAATGTATCATAATTCTGATTTGTTTTATCCAAAAATATTAGGGGGATGATAACACAGGCCACCCCCCCCCCCCCCACCTCAATTTTTTTTTTTTTTTTTTTTTTTTTTGGGGGGGGGGGGGATAAATACCCCCATCCCCCGGGATCGACACCCATGGTTGTAATTTGTCTAATGATTCGTTGATGCTTTGGGGAACCTATGGATTACATGCACAGTATATCTGGATGTCATCCGCATAAATATGGTGTCGGACATCATGTTTATTTAAAATATCTACCACTGGCTGAATGTACATTTTAAAGCACTTTGGGCCGATCAAAGAGCCTTAGGGACGGCGTGTTCAAGACAAGATTCATCAGAGGTTGAATAATGTATTCTTACATGATATCTACCATGCTGAAGGTAGGATTAAAACCAGGCTAGTGCAGATCCGGTGATCCCATACCGTTGTTGAAATCTGCTGAGCAGCAAGTTTTGATCCACCGTATCAAAAGCAGTGGATAAATCGAAAAGGATCACAAAGACTGCTTCCTGAGTGCCCAAGGCCCTACAAATGAAATCATGGACGCAGACCAGAGCAGTTTCTGTGCTATGCTGAACCCTGTATGCTGACTGATGTGCATCCATAAGTTGATTGGACTCGGCGTGTGCTGTAAGCTGACTTGAAACGGCGGTCTCGATGAGCTTGCCCATGTATCTGATATTAGATACTGGCCGATAATTCCGAAGCTGTTCCTTGTTCAATGACGGCTTCTTGAGAATAGGAGATATAATTGTTACACTAAGTGAGGACGGAAACACACCTGATGACAACGATTGATTTATAATTTCTGTCACCTTTATCGCTGAGAGATGCTGCTTCAACAACCAGGTCGGAATCGGAGCAAGGGCGCAAGACTTAGTTGAAGAGTTACGAACAAGCTTCTGGACTTCACTCTCTGTCACCAACCTGAAGTGATCCAGCTTATTAGAAGAATCATTCAGCCAGATCTCCAAGGTGCTAGTTCTATCAGTGCCACTATTACGATCATCAATGCACTGACTGATGTCCTTAACTTTCTTCGTGAAGTAATTGCAGAAAGTGAAAAAAGATCTGATGTAGATTCAGATTCTGGAAGAACACGGTCGTGTTTGTTCAGAAGTTTATTTACAGTCCTAAACATGTCTTTTGGCGTGCTGTTCTGTAACAACTCATTGTAGTAGTTTGCTTTATCAGTTGACAGAACGTTCCTGACGTGATCCTTTGCACTGTCAAACGCAGCCTTTGCCGCAGACAGAGAGGCTTCAAGTATCCTGGAATCATCTAAAGCACCATGGGATACAAAATTGATTGCTTTGGTCTTTAACATACGCCACCCCCTTTCACATTGCCTACGGTTACGTCTAGCTTCGGCAATCCTGGAGTTGTACCACTCAGGACGATGTTGAGTGGCTATTAAACGATTTTCATGAGGTGCTTCTTTATCAAGAACAGTGGAGACTGCGTCGTCAAAGTTCTTGACACTGTACCTGGCAGTCGACATCTTTTGCTCCATGAAGAGCCTGGGCTGGTCAGAAAGGCCTTTGTCAAATTCATCATGCATGATCAATAGATTTTAACGGCGTGATGTTGATAATGTCTGTATCCTAGGGGGTTTCATGTGGTGAACCAGTGTCTTTACAACCGCAAGATCAGACATGTTAGTGGTTTTAACATGGACCGATGACACAAGACCTTCAGACTCCCTTGGTCCTTTGACATGTTGTATGAGTCCAGATGAAGTCAACATAATGACTAAACTGGGAGACATCGTTCCGTGATGGACAATCCATATGATAGTTAAAATCTCCCATTATAAGAAGTTAACCAGAAGCAGTATTCAAATAATCAAGGAGGTCATTAAATTCCAACATAAACTTAGTGATTGATGAATCATTTCCTGATGGTGGCCAATAAACTACGACAAAGTTAATTCTGCGTGATCTATCAGATATAATGGCATATTCAAACGATTGTACATCCATTGCTGGTTCTTTGAGGAGATACAGATTGAGGTTTCACGAGAGAATCCCAATTCCACCTCCACGACGACCATTCTTTCGAGGAACACTAATGAAAGAGTAACCAGGTGGACTAGGTTCCCCGATGACAACATTAACCTCTTTTAGGAGCCATGTTTCAGTTAGGCAAAAAACATCAATGTCCTTCTCAATAGCATAATCACAGAGAAGAAGTGATTTATTTCTTACTGATCTAGCATTCCAGTTACATATGCACAACATATCATTCGCTTTCCTGATCAAACCAATTTTAATAGATGACCTTTTGCTTCGTCGAGTGCAATGACCGGCACGTCGACCTCTTCGAAGAAGGCCATTATCTTTCATCACATCATGTACATCTGAAGGGACTTTCACATTAGGAGATAGAATTTCAAGCATAAAAGCTCAGATCTTGTATAGTGAATCATTGTGTTTCCAGTCATCAAAGAAAAGTTGATGAACTTCACATTCTCTGCTTTGTTACCAAGAACAGCATCAGGCTCTGGATTCAATACACTATTAGAGACCAAACTGAAGTATTTCAATTGGTGATTCAATGGAGAGTCCAAGTCTATTGAAATCCGTTAAGTGAAAGTTTGAAGCAAATCCCATAAAAAGCAAGAAAGCCATGATTTTTGAGGTTGTAATAAACAAAACAGATGAAACACATATGGGAACTCTGTTTATCTTTCCAGGTCCTCCCCATTTGCTCTATAATGATTTTTTATAAAATAAATTTCCATTTTCTTTGATGAAGGAATAAATTTGATAAATTTGTTTCATGCAGAGGTTGTGTAAAACATGCATGCAATGATACTCACTTGTAACTCACTTGATCCAGGATTATTCAGTATTAGACTGTTGTTCCTATCCGTGGATTCCTGTGGGGTGGGTTGTCATTGAATTTCATTGGGTCATCTTTCCACCACTTTCCAAGACCAGATTTGAAGCTGTTGATAGTGGTGCTCTCCACAACTTCCCTTGGAAGACTATTCCACATTGTGATTATTCTATGGCTAAATGAGTTTTTTCTTAGTGTCTTCCGGCAGCTCTGCTTGTATAGTTTCAGTGAGTGACCACGCGTACGACTATACTGTGTTCTTCTGAAGAAGTGTTGTTCTGGGAGATTGTCAAATTTGTGTATTATCCTGAAAACTTGAATCATATCAGATCTCTTCCTTCTGAATTGTAAAGTGGTGATTTTCAGTGCCCTTAGTCTCTCAGAGTAGCTTAGTTGACGCACCTTCTTGACTAGTTTTGTAGCTCTCCTTTGCACCTTTTCCAACCTATCCTTATCTTTTTTCAGGAGATGGTTCCATATCGTTGAACAGTACTCTAACTTTGGTCGTACTAAGGTTATGTAAAGGAGAACGAATGACTCTTCATCTATATGATGGAAGTTCCTCTTGAGAAGTCCGAGGTATACATGTATAGGGTTCATGTATATGTACTTTCTTTAAAGAAAATAAAACTTTATTGCTTTTTAAGTATAGAAGAAGACCTTTCACTTTACGTCACAGAGTTGCCAATTTGTTTTTGATCAACAACAACTTCAAAAATTCACTTCACTTATTATCTTGTTTATATGAAGATTTATATTAAGTTTGTATACAATGTGAAGCTTCACTTGCAATTTGTTATGTGAAAAGTTACTTTACGAGAGGAAAGAGCAAAATAATATAAAAACAACAATAAAATTCACGAATTCCTAATTTCGGGACCGATTTTGCTCAAACTTTCACCGACCACTTTCCCTAATTATTTTCTGATTCTATTGAAAACAACTTAATTTCAGGATTGACTTCCCCTTTACCACTGTTTTCTTTCCTTTTCTCGCAAGACATTTTGCCTACACAAACCGATCTAGACAAAATTAAGAAATAGAACATGCAGGTGCTTCCAATTCCCTTTTAAAAATCATTGCTCGCAGCCTAGATTTATGAAATGGTGTTATGAACAACTGACTTAACCCAAATGAAATGCATTTAAAATATCATATAATTGTAGGATTGGAATCAGACACAAATGAAACGACCTCGTCGGAGATGTGCATCATTCATTTTTCCATCAGAACGTGCAACCAGGTTTTTGCAAAAACATGAAAATGCAAACGGTTTTTGTGTGAATCTTTTCCTCCTATTCTATGAGGTATAAGAGTGAATGAATAAGTTAAATACAGTATGAATTTATGATGAATACATGAATTTTATCAAATATTTCTCGAGTTATATTAAATAGTGACAGGAGGATATCATTTTGGGGGTTGAGTATAGCTATAACCTTAGAGATATCTTTGATCAAAAGTATATTTTTGTGTACATTCTGTAAATAATATGAACACGATAAATCCAATGAGAATTTCATATCTTTTTTTCAGCATTTACGGAATACACATCTTTAGACGAGGTTCTTTAGTCGTTAGGTTCTCGACGTCAGGGGCGGATCACCTTCTTTTTTTTTTGCTTGCCAGAGATTATTTTTAGTTTAAAAGAGACCCCAAATTTTTTAGTTAATATTTTTGAATATTGTGCCGCCTCCCTCACAAAATCCTGGATCCGCCACTGCTCGACGTTATATTCTTTAATTCCATGGTGCGCCTTTTAACCTTGGAAAACAACATGATCAGTATAAAGGCCACTGATTCTGAGAAATATTAAAATCTAATTTGTCAGTGCTGGAAATGCAAAAATATCATGTTTTTACCCACTCGTTACCTTTTCTGTGATTTTTTAGTGTGTAGAAAGAACTTGGTCTCTGAGTGGTCTCTACACATAATTGGTAAGATTGAGTATATTTTGGTATTCTAATGGTTCCATCTGCCTCCTTAATTCCAAATAAAAATCCTTCATTCTTCTCCCTTTCTTTCTCGTTTTCTCTCTTCTCCTCTCTTCCACTCTATATGTATGTTCACTTCGTAAATATGAATATAATATCCCCACTCTCCATTTTCCTTTCTCTTTTTGCGTCTTGAATTTTTTTTGTGTCTCCGTCTCTCTCTCTCTCCCTCTCTCCTTTCGTCGCCTTCCTTCCACCCTCCTTTTTCCTTCTTATTTTTTAATCCTCCCGCACCCTCTCTGATTATCTACTGTATTTGTCTCTCTTTTAGCAGTCTCTTACTTTGTCTCTGATGGCGTTTAGATTATATGAGGTCGTCTCTTTGCCGATCCTAGGGGGAGGCTTGGTTTACGCGCTTAATCCAATGGCATGCTTTGATAAGTGTAGATTTCAGGTCAGATTTCTCCCCTATTCTTTCATGTAGTGAGAAAGGTAGCCAGTAACATTGCTAGCAATGTAAAAAAAGTATTCGTTTAATAAATTCAAGACTATTATATTCAGATATACAAATGTTTTACTACTGTAGAGCAGTTCTGAGTTTATCATGTTCCCTTCTATCCCTTCTATAGATATCAAGCTTCATATGATTAAAATTATATAATATTAATAGTAAAGAGTGTATGTATAATGTAATAATATGTAAAATACTATAACTTTGATTTTTGCACGGAGATTACCGTGTTAAATGAATAGGGAATGAGTCATTTGAATTTCATCATTCTCCGCATTAAATTTCAAGTTTTTGGAGTTCAGAGTGTTACACATCATTGGAGAGATAACATTTGGAGTTCATTTTAGCAACTTTTGTAGAGTTAGGAAATGAGCAGTATAGATCTAGACTATTAATTTATAGACCTAGGGCCCGAGCCTAATGTACTATTAATACACATAGTTGGGAGTGCGTTGGTGCGATCTGGCAACACAAAGGTTTTTATCGCGGTGTACTATACGCACGAGGCGCAAGCCGAGTATGTTTGACACCACGATAAAAACCTGCGTGTTGCCAGATCGCACTAACGCACGAACTCACAACCATGTATTAATAGTTTTATAAAACGGGTCGGCAATATGATTATGAAGCCTATAAAAATGTTTACGAACCCCATGGAGGCTGCCATTTGTTTTCCTGGATGACATCACAGAAGCGCAGCCAACAAAAGTCATGCGCGTTTCAGTGCGCGCGTGTAATCCCTGCGCTAAAATGACAATTAAACTACGCGATTTCATTGCGTTTTAAGTTTGCACGCACCAGAGGTACGCGTACGCGCAGCTCATCCGTGGTTTAGAGCCTTTTTCCCGTATGTTATCACTTTTTTTTGCACGGTCACGTGGTGTTATTTGACTAATCAGGATGGCAACATTCTTGAACCCGTTTTATAATACACAATAATAGTTATATATCTAGGCGTCTTTATATTAACACACACAAGAAAAGCAAGTTCCCCATAAAGCAAAAATGGCGTAACTTTTTTAAGGAAAAGGTTTTAAGCAAAATAACTTGGCACGAGTGTTCCTGCACTTATCTATTAACTTCTGTGTGAAAATGAGATTGATCCATCCAGTCATACATGAGTGAGCACACATTAAAGGCAAATTCGTCATTTTTCAAAAGTCGCAAGAGTCATTTTTGGAGGTCATTTTGGCGAATTCTGTCTCTGGTGTATGTTCAAGTGCTGTAGCCTGTTTTCATCACTCGTTAGACCCTTTCGCACCTATCCTGACACTTTTAGTGTTTTTTCACGGTTTGGGTGAGCACAATTTTAGTGGAAATTTCGGTGTTCAACCCTCCTAAATTTGAAATTGCAAAATCCATTTAGATTATTGAAAAAATTAACATCAGATATTGCTACCAAAATGTGTTGTCAATTGTTGTGTAAACACAAAAGGTAATTGTCGTGTCATGGTTGAGTAAGCACAATTTAAAACAAAGCAAGAAATGCTAAATTCACTGTTAATATGGCATAAACAAATAAACAAAACTGCACTAGGGATAATTTGGTATTTGCCTTGCACATAATCCAGTATGGTGCATGATAGACCATGCACTATTTATATAATATGATATAAGAATTGAAATAAATTCTTGTGTAAGAGAGAGAAGAGAGAGGTAGGGAGAGAGGGGAGAAGAGAGAGATGGAGACAGAGGGAGGGAGAGAGAAAGAGAAAGAGAGGGGGGAGAGAGAGAGAGAAAGGAGGGGATGCAGGGAAGGAAAGAGATTTGAACCCATGCGTTATTGCGATTATGCAAAGCAGTTCACTAGATAATAACCGCAATGCCACAATGTATTGCTGAATTATTTTTTTATCATGTGATACCTGTAGAAAGAGGAAACGTAGTTCACTGATAAGCCTTCCTTCTTGCTCAGAACAACCCTTTTATCTTGCAAACAGCCATTTCCTCCAATAAATTCGCCTTCATTCCTGTACACATCACAAAGAAAATACTGTAATTATTCACAGAAGAGAGGGGGGGGGGAAGAATTACATTATTTATCTTGCATCAAACGAATTTAGTAGTAACATTAGTTGGGGATTTAAGGGGACATAACCAGCCCGCGTACCTCTTTGGATACCCGATGAGCATACAGAATGATCTTTAGAACAAAAGATTTGCCCCTTCTATTTTTTTTGTAATTGTGTCCCCTTTTTATACAAAATCATGGATCAGCCAGTGATACTAGTCTGTAGCTTCGTTACGTGAATAAATAGCAGTTGCGTTGAACATGAAATAGATATAATGCAAAGATTAGATTCTAAATGATTTGCCATTAAGAGTATGAGGCATACCTAAGCTTGTAGAAGCGCCTAGAAACGGTTTGTAGAGCCAGCTGCATGAATGTAATAACTGAATATCATGCACTTTATCGATTCAACTGGTTGCCGTCCACGGGGCCGTCCATACCGTTTGTCTGAATCACGTGACCAAGAATCCATGTTTCTACGCGTCTCGTGCAATGTCGATTTCAGTATGAATCGATATTACCTATCGTATTCTGCTGTATCTTTGTCGTCTGTATATGATATCCTATGTCTGTCTCCTCGCCGTGAATACTTGATAATGACAGTTTTCAATGGATCGATGAAAGGTTGTTCTCAAAAAAAAAATTACAACGGCCTATTATTTTAGGAAGAGTATTTTAATGACTGTCTCGAGACTAATAATTGGAGCCAACTGGGGGCAACTACCACATCATCACTTGACTGCAATCTTATAGTATACGTCTAGTATCGCAATACAGACGTGTCTGAGCACACATGGCTTATTTTATTACTCATGTTGCGCAGAAATATAAAACAACGTGACGATAGGCGGAAAGAACCACGTATAAAGCATTGTATACCGATGCATTTACACTTGAAAAAACACGACAAACAAATTTTCGTTCGTGCTATTCGTCTGCTAAATATTATCAAGACCCGAGAGAACAGAATTAACACACCAGCATCATTTGAGTTCATAAACTGTTTTGTTTTATCTATTCCCTTATATTTTGTGTCACAAAAGTGAGGCAGTGTCACTGTATGAGCCCCTTGAACCCCACAAGCCTTGTATTTAATAAGAACCCCGGCTCTATCTCTCACCCCCCCCCCCCCCCTCTCTCTCTCGACTCCATCTTCTAGATTCTCCTCTCCTCTCTCCCCCTTCCCATGCTCCCCTTTATATATCCCACCCTCTTTCCATCTCCTATACACCCCCTTGCTCTCTCTCTCTCCCTCCCTCCCTCCCTCCCTCCAACTAATTTTCATTCTCTGTCCTCGTCCCTATCTATATTTTTTCCGCTTCCTATATTTTCCAATTTCATACATCGGTGCATGTACTGTAATTATTTGCTTCTACTTAGAGGACGTATCTTCAAGCTTTTGCTGATATAACTACCTATTTTCGTTATAATTTTTTATCATTGCAATGTGAATATGATGGTGCATATTGTAGTCGATCTATTTTAGTCAAAATGTGAAAATTTAAAAAAATATATAACATTTAGATAAGCTAATCAGATAGAGCAAAGCGATGTAGGTCAATATGGGGAAAAATATGGGATTCTACTCCAAAAATATACGAACAAAATGAATGACTTATTCATCCTGATAATTTATGAAATGTAGGAATTGGGGATTTCCATACAAATTGATAAACATCACATGGTTGACAAGACCTCGAGATCTACCTGACAGTTAGAGATTATGTCAATGTTAAAAGCACAATACAGATACAGGTGTCTCTGCATTTGTTCAACAAACGAATATATTTCTATTTGAGACTATATACTTACATAAATAAATAAATATCGCTGCTGAATTCGAACCTATTCCAGTTGCACTCCAAACAATGTTAAGTATTTAAAGGCAAAAACGGGATTTTGGAATTTTCAAAGTGGCAAATTAATTCTAAAGCAGAGGGATTACTTTCCAATAGAATGTCATTACTGGATTCATTCTTACAGCTTATTCTTTTTTAAGGAAAAAAATTCTAGTCGGGGAAAACAACATTAATTTGAGTAGAAAAAAATTGACTGTTGCAGCTAGCTCTTTGGGAAAATATTTTTCTTGAATGAATAAAAGCTCACATCGGCAATAGATATGAATACACTGAGAAGAAGGTAGGATATAAGAGAACGTGATCAAAAGTACAATATGAAATGCAACTCATAAAATAAAATGCTGATTCATGTGGGGAAAAAAATCTCATGAAAATAAATCTTGATCTCACTCAGGTTGCCCTTTCTTGATGCATTGCTGCATTGCTTGATTTCTTTTCATACAGTTCCACTCAGATAAATGATATCTTTTTGGAGAAATTAATGGTTAAACTTTAAATCTCAAAGATTAGACATTTCGAAGTTTTGAAATCTTGATCTCAGTAAAGAAAGTGATTCTTGCATTCTTAAGATATTCATTTCCTAGACGAATTAGAAGCTTCTATCAGCAGTAGATACGGAGATACCTCGGCAAAAAAAAGGGGGAAAAAAGATTTGCATTCATAAATAGGAAGTAAAGGTGTGAATACCAACGGAATAAATAAGAATCGTCACGCATGGAATCAAGACAGTTAAGTCAAATGATAATCGCCCAAGACAGCAACTCCTTAAAATTACCCTAATAGCCCTGCAACAAGTACTTGGCGACTAGTCAAATTAAGGGGTCGTTATCCATGTTATCTGGGAGTAGCTATCCGGTTGGCAATTGCCCTAGGGGTATATCTGTACTAGGGATATTATATATATATTTCCCTGCCTACATTGACACACGTATTTTTTTCCATCCTCATTGCATCCAGTTTCTGAATATAAAGGGTTTGTATCAAATAGTACCTATCATGGGGTAATAACCCAAGTCCCGCTTTGTAGCCTTCATTTTCTTCTCTAATACCTCAGTCGCACCGACGGGACCGACTCCAGACCAACAGTATAGAGCGAACGAACCATTACATTATCAAAAATAGCAAAGATTATGTCGATTTGCGGTCGTGTAGGAGTCGGTTTGGCGGTGTGCACATGTGACTGGTGTACTACAAAAGGCTTCAAGCTAAATGATTGTGGTATCCTAAATGCGTGAAGATGCAAGGGAAGCTATCCCCTGGACCAACTCCCCAATGGAAAACTACCACTGACAATTTCACAGAACATTTATCCCCCTAGAACAACTACCCTATAAAAGCTCATTAGCACGTCCACTGAAACAAAATATGTGTGTATTAAAGCATAAAAACTGGGGTCATATGGGGCATTCACACGTAGGGAAAAATCTCACTAGTATACTATTAATACATGGTTGGGAGTGCGTTGGTGCGATCTGGCAACACAAAGGTTTTTATCGTGGTGTACTCTACACTTGGACACCACGATAAAAACCTGCGTGTTGCTGGATCGCACTAACGCACGAACTCACAACCATGTATTAATAGTTTTATAAAACGGGTCGGCAATATGATTATGAAGTCTATAAAAATGGTTACGAACCCCATAGAAACGCCAAGAGTCGCACAGTCATGGAGGCTGCCATTTGCTTTCCTGGATGACATCACAGAAGCGCAGCCAACAAAAGTCCAGCGCGTTTCAGTGCGCGCATGTAATCCCTGCGCTAAAATGACAATTAAACTACGCGATTTCATTGCGTTTTAAGTTTGCACGCACCAGAGGTAAGCGTACGCGCAGCTCAGCCGTGCATAAGTACCTTTTTGCCGTACGTTAGTACTTTTTTTTGACCAATCAGGATGGCTACATTCTTGAACCCGTTTTATAACGAATAATATCGATATCATTAGACCCGCATTGCGCATGCCCGAATAGAAACCAGAGTTTGATGACCCCGTCCTGATTAGGCGCCCGTGCAATTGAGGATACTTCTACAGGATCACGTGGTGCATTGTGGGATATAGAATATCGATATTTAAATCTCACTATGTTCACACGTACAGCGCTCGGCCGTGTTAGTGAGAATTTTCTGAAAATCTTACTAATAGTGAGATTCTGATCGCAATCAGAATCTATTTAGTGAGATGATTGGATTCACCCACATAAAATTAGTGAGATTCTAATCTCGATTCAAATATCGATCTTTAAATCTCACTAATTGCTCGATAGGTGTGAATGCCCCAATATGCCCCTCTTTATCAGAATGCTTTTGCGGTCATTTCTCAATTTCATGCCTGATTTGTAATTTTTCTTTATTTTTTAAGCTGTAGTTTTTCGATCTTATGTGCAAGTTTATTTCGTTTAATACTACGATACATTCTCCCTTTTATCATTCACCACTTTGCATTTGATCTCGTTCTTTCAGCTGTTGAGCATGTTCAAAGATGTGTTTATCCATCCTTACATCACGTGTTGGATTATCACCACCGCGTGCTTTTTTGTCACATTTGAGACGCGTTTACACAAAAAGACAAAATTCCGATATTTTAGAAAGATGAAAATACAGATATTTGCCACTTTTCACATTGTGACGCTCATTGGAAAACTTTGCACTACTAGTCAGCTTCATATCTCAGTAATGGTGAGATCTAAATGATTTGTTACGAAAGGGTGGGTAGCGTCGCGTCGCGTTGACGCGAACGCCACCATTCGTCCAAAGCGCCCCCCCCCCCCCCGGTTTTGCCGAAAGGGTGCGTTGGGAACGTCGGGTTGCTTCGCGTTGACTGGAACGCCACCATTGGTCCACAGCTTCCCCCCCCCCCCCCCACCACCGGTTTTGCCGAAAGGGTGCATTTTGACTTTTTCTTATATAATATAAATGACACCGACAGTGGCGGATTTACGGATCCCAGTCTGTGCCTCCCCTCTTTTGAAAGAAAAATATGCAATGTGCCCCCCCCCATTTTTTTAGAACTGATAAGCTTTTTGTTTGTTTGTTTTTTGTTGCTTGTCAGAGAATTATGAGAGGAAAAGTGGACCGCATAAAATCTGATAACCTCCCCCCTCCCTCTCCACTGAGCGACTTTGGAGGGCTGGTAAAAAAAAAATCGCCACCCCCATCCCCCCAGCGATTTAAAATACGGATCTACCTCTAAAGTTGACAGCCCTGTATTTCTGTGCCCTCCCCCCCCCCCCTTTACAAAATCCTGGATCCGCCCCTGATTAATGATAATAAATAGAGGCGGATCCAGGGAGGGGATGCGAATCGCCCCCCTCCCCCCCTTTCAAACCCAACTGGCATACCTTAAGTACACAATTTAAAAAAAATGCCTCCTTAATTGTGTAATTTTCCGGCTCTGTGCCCCCTCTTTTACATATCCGGAATCCGCCCCTGATAATAGTAATAATAATTACAATATTTAGAAAAAGTCAACGCACCCTTTCGGCAAGACGGGAGGGGGGGGGGGCTTTGGACGAATGGAGGCGTTCCAGTCAACGCGACGCGACCCAACGCTCCCAACGCACCCTTTCGCCAAAAACCGGGGGGGGGGGGATTTGGACGAATGGTGGCGTTCGCGTCAACGACGCGACGCGACGCTACTGACCCTTCCGGAACGAGCAGATCTAAATATGAATACAGTTATTTTCTGCATCTCGACCACTAGATATCTACATGGAATTTCTATTTTTTAAAGAGAAATCGGAATATGATATTTGAATCTCACTATATTTGCAGTTGTGTGAACGATTCTTGTCTGTCCTCTCGTGTTGATTTTCATGCAGGGGAGAGAAATTCCATTGGATGTTGTTAAGCGGAGAGAAATAAAATGGGTGGAAAAAAAGACTCATCGCGGTCGTGTTACTTCACGGGCTCGTCAAGCCTTCTCATTGATTACCGCGCGTGAAATTTCGCTGCAATATTCTTGACAGAAATAGTAACAATCACACGATGTGTGACGTTGCTATTCCAGATGGAGTGTGCTTTCCCTCGTAAACCTATGTCTTCGAAATAATCATAGGTGGAATAAGTGAAAAAGCATTTTTTTAAATAAAGAATTGTGAATAGAACTGAAGGGGAAAACAAATCTGTAAGAAACCTCACTGCAAAATTTTGGACCGAAACAGTAACAATTATATTGACGATATAGCTATTCCACGTACAGGGAATGTGTTTTCCTGCGTAAGCTCATGCATGCAGTGGCGTATCTAGGGGGTGGGGGCAGGGGGCACGTGCCCCGGAAGGCACTTGGAGAGGGCGCAAAAACAGAATATGCGCCCTCAAACCCGCAGGGTAAATGCACTAGAAATATTTAGTTTTTGAGGATTTGAAAAGCGAACATTTTCCAAAGCTCGGTCGCTTTGCTCAATCGCATAATCATTTTCTTTCAGGATCTCGTAATTTCGCGCCCAGTATGTAGTTCTTAATTAGCTTAAAGGGTTCAAAATTTGAAAAATAAAGATGGATAAATTGTCCTTGCTTTGCTCGGTAAGTTTCATGACTCCTGCTAAATATTTCGCCCTCAATACAGGATAAAAGTGTATAAAACAGCATTTGCAAAGGTTCAACATTTGAAATAAATTTCAACTTCAGGTCACCTTGCTGATTTCTCGACTATTTCTCAAGGGTTTTTCGTTAGTTTTGCTCCCGATTGTAGAAGTGTGTGAATATAAAACCGTTTAACAATGTATAAAATTCGAGCTTCTCTACCACTCAAATTGCGGTGGTCAATAAAATGATTGCCAAATTTCCTGGGTAAATGCCCCCCCAAAAAAAGAAAAAAAAATAAAAAAAAAAAAAAAAAAATGCGTTTTTTTATAGCGTTAAAAATTGAAAGATTTGCCGCTCGGTCGCTTTGCTCCTTCACTTGTACAATTATATAGATAAGTTTGCATGCATGTCGTCGAAATAATCACTGGAGGAAAAGACAACTCTGGCAGGTTTTTTTTCGAATAGAATTGTTTAAAGGTTTGAAAAAAAAACATGTTTTATCGATGATGATGAGCTGTTTGGTCAAAAGCAAGCGTGAATTAATATCAATGAACATGTATTCCTATCTTTATGCCGTAAATCATCAGAATATGTCCAAGCCAGTGCAAATATTGTATTTTGCAGGGCTGTGCAGAAAGACAACAATAGTTGATGCTTCCACACGAATCAGAGTTTCCCTGATTTCTTCATAATTCAGGATGAAGTTCGCTACAAGAAGCCATCGAACTATGGGATGAAATCATGATATTGTTTTGTTGTACTGATGTAATCTTGCTTTAATGGATCCCCCATTGGTCCTACACGATGCACTGTTATGCGACACACGAGGCGTCATCTCCCTGGGCCCTGTTTCATAAAACTTGTCATCAATGACAAGTTGCAATAACTGCTATATGCTACTAAAAGCCTTGCATCTGATTGGCTGAGAGCAAATTTGTCTGTGAAAATCACCGACAAGACACTTGATGACCCCCCCCCCCCCCCCCCCCCCATATGTAGGGCTGCATCAGCGACTGACACTTTTTTCGTGAGGGTGGCCAACAAAAAACAACAAACAACAGAATATGATAGTTACAAAATGAAATCTTATTGTTCTGGACAATAGTAAAAGAATTTCTGAAACATCTTCTTATTTGATCTTTAAATTTATTTATGAGGGTGTGTGTGTGTGTGTGTGTGTGTGTGGGTGCGTGTGTGGGTGTGTTTGTGTGTGTGTGGGAGAGAGAGGGGGCCATTATGGGAAAGGCGCGTTATAAATACCAGGTATTATTATTGTTATCATTATAAAGGAAGAGATCATACCTATACGAAAGAAATGAATACCCCTGTAGTTGCAAATGTAAATGTATTGAATGAATGATCCTTCATTGAAGGATCATTCATTCTAACCATGACATGCACCGTTGCTGTGCTCTACATTTTGATGCACATGACATTTAGGACTTCTTAATTGATGTAATTGATAATGTCACCACGGATATTCATCGGGGCGGAAAAAGACGGAAATTACATACTTGATCCAAAACAAAAGCTAATGTTCCTTTGTAATAATGTTGACCCATTTATTCAATGAATTAAGGATCGCCAAGGTCTCATATTCAGGGTCAGTGCTCTTTGAAAAGGATATGTTGTGACACCTTATCACATCAACAACGTAGTCAAGCATACCCTCAATCTACCTCGTTATGTTTCGGGCTCTACTATTTAAACAAACCGTTCAGTTTGGAGTTCTTGTTTTCTAGCAATTTCTCACATTCATTGATACGTTAATTACGATAATTATTATCGGACAACTGTCCCGGAATACCCCCCCCCCCCCCCTGTGGCCATTACACTGTCAAACCATCTGCACGGAATATGCATTTCTTGTCTACTATCAACACCTACCATTATTATTGAGGGTAAAGTACATGTACAGGGGAGGATCCAGGATTTGATAAAAGGGGGGAGGGGGCGGGCACAAGTCTCAGAAAATTTTCCGACAAGCAAAAAAAAGTCGTCAGCTTTTTGGGGTATCCTTTTTCTCCCAAATTCTCTGTCAATTAAGCAACAAACAAAAAAAAGAAGGAAAAAAAAGGTTATCACAAATTTCGGGCTCTCTTTATCGTTCCAAAAAAGTGTACAATTTTCTTTCAAGGGGGGGGGGCACTTCCGGTCCGTGTCCCCCTAAGTCCACCACTACATGTACATGAACATTTTTGTTAATGATAGGGAACTTCCTATGCTACTTTATTTCTTCCATGTTCTACCTAAAATCTTTAGGAGACCTTATTACTTTCACCTCCGCGATCATTACTAATTTGTTGCGAAATATTATTTCTATCTTTGTTTATCCTTCTATCTTTCTTTATGTTATTCTTTGTTTTATCATTCTATCTTCTTTTCTTTCTATCTTCCTTATGTTACTCTTTGTTTTTATTATTCTATCTTTTTTCATTCTATCATTTTTGTTATTTTTATCCCTCCATCATTTCCTTTTTCTATCTTCCTTTATATTATTCTTTGTTTTTACCCTTCTATCGGCTTCAACTAGCGCGGATACCATTCACATTACGGAATTTACGACTCAACCCATTTCTCGTCAGCGCTTAGTCCGGACCTAAGCGTGCTCGAGAAGTGGTTTGAGAAGTCGGCTTTTAGTCCTGACTAAAAGTTGGTTTATTCAAGCCGATAGCTTTCATATTAGCTTTGGTATCACTACTTAGTCACTTTAATCCGGACTAAGCACGCTTCTACCCCTAATGTGAAAAGGGTATTAGTAAGGACTAAAAACCAACTTCCCAAACCATTTCTCGAGCAGGGTTAAGTCACGACTAAGCCCTGACCGGAAGTGGGTTGACTCGTAAATACCGTAATATGAATACTACTATCCGCGCTAGTTGAAGCTGACCAGCATGAGGAATGATAGAAAGATAATTAACATACAAGGATAAAAACAAATAACATAAGGAATGATAGAAAGAGGAGAATATAGAATGATAAAAACAAAGAATAACATAAGGAAGAGAGAAATAAAAGAAGATAGAATGATAAAAACAAATAATAACATGAGAAATGATAGAAAGAAAAGAAGATAGAATGATAATAACAAAGAATAATATAAGGAAGATAGAATGATAATAACAAAGGATAATATAAGGAAGATAGAAGAACAAAACAAAGCACCTTATAAATATTGCGGGAACAGGGGAGGGGGCGATATTTTTTTTTGTCCGGACTTGCGCCACCGACGAGAGGGGGCAGTATTTGAGCGTCAAGGGCTCTGGTCAAGAGGCCCCGTACGTACAGTGCATGCATATGCGCTATGTGCAGCAGCAGTGCAGTGCGTGATATCGCATTTAGACAGGGGCGGATCTAGCTTTTTTCCAAGGGGGGGGGGGTTGACCCAACGATGATGCTGAGCATCGTCCACAAGCCGCGAAGCGGCGATGTCCGCGAGCAGCGTAGCGGCGAGCCGATTTTTTGTTGTTGCTATTTTGAACCCCCGTAGCCTAAGTGATGTTTTCCTGGCATCTACTTATCTTTAACTAATCTTTATCTAATTATCTTTAACTTTCGCAAGTATGGTACTCATTATTACCGCCGCGCGAAGCAAGGGCGGTACTTATTTCAGTCGATTCTGTCCCGATGTTTGTTTGTTTATTTGTTTGTTTGTTAGTGCTCTAACGTTTGAATGGTTCTATTTCAGTTCACCAAACTTTCAGCGAATCTTCATCTAAGTAATATGCGATTTCCTATTGAATTCCACGGTCACAGGTGCATCTGATTTTTTTAAATTAATTTTTTAAATTATTTTTTTTTTATTTTATAGCGCCGAAGGTACAGCCCTTTATATACACGTACCGTCATTGGCCTGTGCATATGCAGTGTACGAAAAAGCACCGCAACATAGTATCTATTGAGTTATCGTATCCGCGCGCGCTATTAGTATGATGAGAGACTATAGTCTAATTAGAGCGCAATTGGAGAACTGCTGGAGCTTAGCCGGTCACACATGCACTGTAATGTATTTTAAGTTGTTTTTTTTTCTTTTATTGTTGTTTTTATAATATTTATTTCTCCTGGCCTACAGCCGAGTACAGGACTATAAAATGTTTGTAGTCGGCCGTAGTCGCAACCAGCCTTGCTGGCAACATTTTATCATTTATCTGTCATTCTGTGTTCATGTATAGATCTAACTGTTGGGTCTAACGACGTTACATCTGTGCTGCTGCAGTGTAAGATCAGCCGTCGTTCGGGTGTTGGCTACGCTGACATTGGGTACGACGACGCTCCGCTGAACCCCCTCGCGAGGAGGAGAGCGACCAAAACAATAAAGTGACAAAAGACTCCTCCAAACAGAGGGATTTTTCCGTCTAGCTGCAGTGTAACTATACACAGCGCTAACGCAACAGAAATTGGATATGCGATAGCACTTTTTTTTAGCAGCATTGAAATCTGCACAATTACCTGACACTAAGCAGAAATTGGGAAAGTTAAAGGGAAGCTTCTGGGAAAGGTAACAAATAATTTCATTTCATTTCATTTATTTCCACATCCAACAATACAAAATGCATAAGTTTACATCGTACATAGCAAATCAATGAACTACAATTATTGGTTACAGCGTACAATAGACATTGAAAAAAACCAAAACCAAACTAGGTTGGTAGCGGAGGGGACTGCTAAAAAGCTAGGCTTGTAGATTGCAGCCCCCTATAACTTATAATTGCAAAAATAGTGTATCGTTCTCATTCTAATTATGTTAGTTTTGGAGAATATCATGGTAGATATGTCCCCTGAAAAGGATTGCTCTTCAAATGCCCTCACATTCATAATATATGACAAGAAAAAGCCGAAATTTTCGGGCCGAGCATTTGTGTGTAGTCCCATATACATATTTCTGTGTGCATTGCGTGTGAATCTCAGCAGGATTAAGTCAATTTTTATCATTTTGGTGATTCCAAAACCTTACAGCATACACCAATTCTTATGTGCTATATAATCAACCTTTCCCAATTGCTTTGAGACAGTTTCTTTCACAATTCAATATCATTACCAAAACTCAACTTCATCTTTACCTGAAAAAGAAAGAAAATCATGTTCACACAAGACATAATTTCCCGGAATTAATGGGTTTTTTTTTATATGTTTCACTTTCTCTGTATTATTTCAGTAACTAGTTATTGTATCTTTTGGATTCAGCAGCGTTACACCGACGCGCCGTCGCCGCCGCCGCCACCGCCGCGTCATATTCTTGTGTGCGCTCTAACTGCCACATTCCTTAACGGATTTCTTTCAAATTTTGTATGGAGGTGTATCATGGTATATTCTATACACCTATAATTTCTGGTGATGCTGCCCCCAGTGTTCCGTCTTTTATAGGGTAAAAGGCCATATTTTTGTGGATGGTTTGTGTCCGCTCTGGCGGTCACATTTCTCGACGGATTTTGTTAAAATTTAGCATGGAGGTGTCTTTTAATCTAAAAGTCTTTAGAGTTTGGTGATGCTGCCTCCAGTATTCCGTCTTTTACAGGGTCAAATGTCATATTTTGATAGATGTCTTGTGTGCACTCTTTTGTGAGGTCTAAATGCCACATTTCTGAACAGATTTCTTTCAAATTTTGTATGTAAGTGTATCTTGATAAACTCTACACACCTATAGTTTTTGGTGATGCTGCCACCAGTGTCCCGTTTTTATAGGGTCAAAGGTCATACTTTGGAGGATGGCTTGAGTGCAATCTGCAGGCCAAATTTCTCGATGGATTTCATTCAAATTCTGTATTCTGTACAATCTACAAATTTGTACTTTTTGGTGATGCCGCCCTCATTGTTCCATCCTTTATAGGGTCAAAGGTCATTTGTCCATTTCGTGCTCTCTTACTTCTGCATTTCTCGACGGATTTCTTTCAAATTTTGTATGGAGGTGTATCTTGGTCAAATCTACACATGATTAGTCTTTGGTGATGCTGCCACCAGTGTTCCGTCTTTTATAAGGTCAAAGGTCATATTTTGGATGATGTCTTGTGTGCACTCTGCAGGCCATCTTTCTTAACGGATTCCTTTCAAATTTTGTATGGAGATGTATCTTGGTACAATCTACAAATTTATCGCTGCCAGTGCCGGGGGACACATTAGCATTGCGCGGCAATGGACATTTCTTGTTATTTAGAGGAATCAAAGGACATATTTGTTGGTATTGTAATAATCTTGGATAGCTCTAAAGCGCATAGAGCAGTTTTAATTGATCATGCGCTATACAAGTGACAGTTATAATTATCATTTGGGGCCATAGATTCTGTCTGAATTTTACTCGCAGACCGTTGAAGATTGATCGCCTTTTCAGTAGGAAACACGGCAAGATATTGGATTTATTATTCGTGAAAAGGCATAGGCCTACTTATACTAACCCAAACCCTTCGTTATAAACCCCCAAATTTCCAGAAGATCTTACTGTGGGAGAGCAACTCCTTATACCCTTCCCAGATGGTATTTAATATTGAATATATCATAGAACTTCACAGAACGTTACCTCTGAAATAAAAAACAATCACAGAATTTTTCGCCCAAATTTGATGGAAATATTCAACAGTATACAATGCACCATCAAACACCGAGTTTAAACACTCAACTTTTAAACCAAAAATGTAATACCAGGGAAAATCTTCCCCCCCCCCCCCAACCTCCCCCGGTGCTCAAGGGTATAGACACATTCAACTGCAATCATATAATTTTTCACGTGGTGAGGTAAATTTTAACGTTACTAACGCACCAAAATCCTCTATTTATAACCATATTTCCAAAGAGTTCTGACCCTGGGAGGTAGATACCCCCTCCTCCGGATACTCATCATATCCTTACTGATTGTTGGTCACCCCCCCCCCCCCCCCCCCCACTCCCTCCACGCCCTCCCTTGGCCGAAATCAGTTTAAATCCCGTCGAGTATGTCTTGGGGGATAGTTGACCTACATGTCATGGGTGAGAGTATGTTGGTTGTTGTCCGATTGATAATTACCCTAAGTCGTTATTGTCCAGGGGTAGTTATTTGGATGGTAGTTACCTTAGCTGGTAGTTGTCAAGGAGATGTCCTAGTTGCCCTAGGGGGTAGTTGTCTGGGGGTAGTTGTCGGGGGGTAGTTGTCCTAGAGGGTGGTTGCCCTAGGGGTAGTTAGCTGGGGGGGGGGGGAGGGGGAGGGGGGGGGGGAGGTAATCATCCTAGAGGGTAATTGTCCGGGGGGTATACGTCCTAGAGAATGGTAGCCCTGGGGGTAGTTGTCCAAGAGGGTGGTTATCCTAGGGGTGGTTGTCCAAGGGGTTAGGTGTCCGGATACGGCGATGCGGCCTTGCTGCTGTAATGTGAAAGCTATAAGTTCTTCTACTGACGAAGCCCCGACTAAAGCACGCTTTGGAAGTAAATATGAAAACGGTACTAGTTACATTAGGACATGGTTAAGTGCAATTGTAACACGTGCCAATAAGAAATAATGGACGTCTTGCCATACCCAATTTGACCAGATGGGCTTAGAATTTATCTTAATCCAGTTGTGCAATGCATACGTGGAAGATCTCGGTCGCGTTTCCTAACACATTTTACTACACACGGACATCGAATTATACCTACTGCATATGAGGCGTCAGTTCAATTGCGCTTATCAAGCCTATGGAGACAATTATTAGCGCATGCGCCAGTAATTCAACGTAGTGTTAGTTCTGTTCATTTGGCATCCATTTTTCTTTTACGATATAACTCTCACATGACGCGTCAAAAATTGCGACCATCAGCTCTGATGCAGTCTTACGTGCACCGGGCATTTCGCTGTCAAGGCGATTTCATGAATTTTGGCTTGATGACAAATGCGACGGATCTCCAACCGCGTATAGACAGATTATCGGGAATAACGAGACTCGATTCAACTATATGTTTTATGGACACAGGCAGGATGTTTCCAGGGATGCTTCAGCTGTTGATAAAAGAAACAAACAATGTTGATTCCCGACAGGATAACATGTTTTCCAGTGTTTTACCACCTTTTCCATCGAAGTTTAACTCTGCATCTTACAGTTAAGTGGCGAGTTGACTTGTTATTTCTCGCTTGATGACCGGAATTGACAGGGCTCTAATGCATGCTGTATCTTTTGCATAATGCATGACATTTCTGGTTGTCCCTTCTCTAAAACGCAAATTCAACAAGTGTTTACAATCTATTCTAGGGTGCTCATCATGGCATGAAAAGAGAAGAGAGACGGTGTGGTGACTTTGACTTTCAAAGAAAGGCGAACGGTAGCAACCAGTCTCTTAGCTACAAAGGCACAAGGGGGGGGGGGCACGGGCCCCCAATTCGTATGACGAAAACTAATAGAAATAGAGAAATAAGGAAAAGAGAAAGAGAAAGAAAGAAAACAAAATAGGCAAGACAACGCAAAAAGAAGATGATTGCATCCCTTTAACACCATTACCACACTCGACGGCCTTGTTCCTTCTCATTTCATTCAACTTTTAAGACCAGTGCCCCCCCCCCCCCATCCCCACCCCTCCCTAGTATAGCAGGCCCCACAGTCCACTGGGTACAACCATCCGGTTAACCATGCATGTTATACCGGGGTAATCTCGCTGGTCATAAGGACCGCTATTCAAAAGGACCGCTAACCATAACGCGTGACTAAAATGAATAGCGGTTTTGTATGAATATAAATAGCGAGCAATTAAACCATAGACAAATTACCTCGCTATTCATAAGGACATCCAACCTCAAAGACCACTATTCATAAGGACCGCTATTCATAACGCGTGTTAAATGAATAGCTGACTGTTTGACTTTCGTTTCGCAGGAATAGCTTATATCAATGTGAGGTAAAAAGTTTTGTTTTCTGCCTTCTTGTAGGGGCATAGATTGGGTGGATAGTGTGCAGTTGTCGCTGACCAGCACTAACTGTATGACGCGTTTTATTCAAGGTTTTGTGTTTGTCCCGATCCTTGAGATAGACCAATATCCCTGTCTTTGTATACTTTATTTTTTAATCATTTTCCATAAAAGAAGATCTTCTATGTTAGGAAATAATATATAGTTTAGTATTAAATGACAATAGAGTGATGTTATAATATTGCCCAAATAATGTATTCGTATTCAATATATTAACTATATTTTTATTTCGATTCGTTTACGATCTTACTTTCATGTATTTTTGAATGATTTTAGATGATTGTAAAAATATTCGTTTGAATATATATTAATAATGCCAATACAAGTGAATTCGAATACGATAAAAATAGAAAAATTGTATGTCTTATAACTGGGGGATTCTTTAAATAAAACAAAATTAACTAGAAATTTGCGACATAATGAACTACACTTCGTTATAACTGTTGTTTTCGCGAATGAACTGTAGTTGGGACGAAATGATCTTGTGCATTCATACTGGCATGGTGAATGTTTTGGCGTTCATCTAATTGGGGTTAATATCATATGAGAAGTAAATAATATTCAATAATATACATTTCCCTTTCATAATAAACTGCTTGGAAACAATATAGGAAAGTTATTTAAATGATAAACAAGTTACCTTCATTATGGCAGTTTAAAAATACATAATATAGGATCCCAATTTGCATGATGAGATACAGAGAGAGGGAGAGAGATAAACATGTATAGAGACAGAGAGACAGAGAGAGAGAGAGAGAGGAGGGGAAGAGAGGGAAAGAGCGAATCAAAACGAAAAGTCAATAAGTTCTAAGAGGGGGAGGGGGGATAATAACAGGAAATTATTTCACCAGGCGTTTTCAAAGATTACCTTCTGAAATACATTATTTTCTAAATCTAAAATGGAACTCGGTAATAATTATACTCCATGAACATACCTCTATCTTCACAATATACCCATAATCAAACTATCATGTACCCCTCCCATCCCTACACTCATACACTCCACAAGAGATGCCTTCCCGTTGCCAGGCAACCGTGGAGGCGGATCGTTGACAAGTGTCAGCCACCATCTCCGCTCCTATTTGATGCCTGCTTTGAAGACAAACCGCTTCGAATTAGTTCTAACAGCCTAGCATATTTCCACTTGCTCGATAAATTGAATTACAATACAATGCTCTTTTCCTTTCACGGAAAGGTTGATAGCCGTGCACGGGTGGACATGATATTTCTCCGACAACATTATTTGTCCAATCATAAGTCTGCGATGACATGTGCGATGTCAATTTTCTGGCGCGACTCTAATAAAGAGTTAAAGTTACACATCACATTTGAAAATGAATGGAGGCCTGTCCACGAAGGTGACCTGAAATGTTTTGAAAGTGTCTGTGTATTTTTAACGATGAAGATAAGAAATTTGTGCAATGTCATAATTGCTTCATTTTCTTAAAATAGGACGGTACATTAAAGTACTATCTTAGTGTTTCATATAGTTCAATACCATACTGTAAAATATTCAGAATTACAGTTGCATTATATGGAAAACTTTATAAATTAACTGACACTACAGCTGCCTGAAACTTACTGCAAATTCAAAAGAGAACTTATTTTAAAGTGAACATTGGTTTGAAAACATTTTTCCATCACGCCAACAGACTTAGATCGGCTTACTTTGATATCTTAATCGGTTGATTTCCATGATAGCATACGCGTACACTAGCAATTATGGTACATTAGTACAAAAAAAGCAGCTGTCATTCCTAGCAGCACTGATTTAAGACACTAATGAACCTATACGAGCCACCTTTCAACACACATTTACGCGCGCAATCAAGCCTAGAGATGGTGTTAATATTAATTCAATTTCATGCTTGCACACTCAATCGAAGACAGTGGATGGTCCATATTCTACTAGGTGTTAAAAAAAACAGTGGACACTTTTGATCGTTAATAACTAAAAATGTTTACCTCGTATCAGAGATTTTTACATAGTAAAGTTGAAGGCTGCAAGATTTATTGTATGACTTTTCTCTGAATACTTTTCTTAAAATATTGATTTGAATATTTCATTAAATTTTCACTTTTGAAATATCAATATGTGCGTATCTGTAATTGATTCAGTAGTACTACAGTTGCCATTGAACATCGAAGCTGAAATTCCAGAACACCTTGTTAACCCAGATTCATTAATGATACTGGACAGCAAAATGTTTGAGAAAATGACAGCTGCAAAACACAATGGCAACTGTTCTGTTCTGAATTTATTATAAGATACCACAGATTTTGTGGCTTGGATTTTTCAAAAAGTTAAAAATTAAATATTCAGATCAATATTTCAAATAAAGTTTTAAGAGAGATGTCATAAAATTTGCTCCCAATAAATTTTACATCCTTCAATTTTACAATACAAAAAGCTTTCTTCTCATGCGAGTTATATTTTTTGAGTTGTTAATGATGAAAAGTGTCCACTGTTTTTATAACATCTAGTACTAACCTGACGCAGGGTGTAAACGCAGTCTAAACTAAAGCTCAATGTAAGATGTTCGACCGAGGTTTAAGTTTTCCTTTTGGTTCACGCGTCGTATTTAACTTAATTTCCTTTTTGACTTAGCACTTTGATATGTTCCTTGTGCTACTTTGGACTAAAAGAGTTACATACGCAGAACAGTGTGTTTGTAACTCTATTACTAACTACATAGACTCTTGCTTCAGGAATTTAAACCTATAATCTCTTTCCTATCCTTCATATTTTACTCTTATTTAAGGTCAGTTTTCATTCCCATTGCAAGCAAGCTATTTGATATGGTCTACTTACTATCTATCTACACAACTTGCCTCTAAATTAATCTAGAATTTTTTTCTTGTTTTGTTTTTTAATTTATAAAGTATGAAACAAACTGAAACTGATGCTAAGACTTCAACTGAAACTCATATTACCCGCCATTGTGGACTAATACGTATATCATGTATCATTTCGATAACGGAAAATAATATCATAATGGTTCCTTCTCGGAATATTTCATTCACGTATTGAAGAAGGGGAAATAATAATTCCATTTGTGCTATTGGTTCACATTCAGCTGTTCATGTTTATGGTTCAAAGAATAGCTTCTCATTCTGTGTGACGTGTGTGACATAATTCAAACTGAATTGATACTGAACATGCTGTAATAAAATAAATATAACTTGATATTAATGAATATCAATAGCTACATGTGAGTTCACTACATTTATATTACGTTTTTATACTACGTTTATATTACAAACTCAAAACAGATATGCGTCGGTGATTTCAATCGAAAATGTTGTATAAAATATCACGCAAAAGCAAATGGCATTCGTGTATTGAACAACTTATTTTCCCCTCGCGGAGGGGATGTAGCAACGCTGCCGTCCGTCCGTCCGTCCTTGAAATGAAACTTGATATGAAGGTACATGGTATCAAATTCAGCCTAAGTTCGAATTCGGAGTATGTAGGTCAAAGGTCAAAGGCCATAGCTCATTAAATACGCGAAAATCCAAAAATGTGGTTTCCGTTCGATAATTTTACTAATGTAAGACAGATTTTAATGAAATTTGGTAAGGAGGTACATGGTATGAAGAAGATATAGCCTAAGTTCGATTTCGGAGTATGTATGTCAAATATCAAAGGTCATAGCTCATTAAATATGCGAAAATCCAAAAAATGTGGTTTTCGTTCGATAACTTAGTAATGTTTGACGGATTTTAATGAAACTTTATATGAAGGTACATGGTATCAAATTAAGCCTAAGTTCGAATTCGGAGTATGTAGGTCAAAGGTCAAAGACCATAGCTCATTAAATACGCGAAAATAAAAAAAATGTGGTTTCCGTTCGATAACTTTCCTAATGTTAGACAGATTTTAATGAAATTTGATAAGGAGGTACATGGTATGAAGATATAGCCTAAGTTCGATTTCGGAGTATGTAGGTCAAAGTTCAAAGGTCACAGCTCATAAATATGCGAAAATAGCTAATTATATATGCAAAAATTGTGGTTTACGTAAGTAATGTTGTTGAGTATGTAAGTCAAAGGTCAAAGGTCACAGCTCATTAAATATGCAAAAATTGCTAATTATGCACATGAGAAAGTTTATTTTCAGATCTTCTCCTTGGTCTTTCCATAAAGTAGTAAACTCTCTGTACATTCAATCCCTAGGTATTAGTAACTTCTTTGCCTAGTAATATAATAGTATAGTCTAATGGAGTTAACTTGTTCTGACGTGCATGTATATACATGTAGGCCATTTGTACCCGGCGAGGGGATGCTACGCTTTGCGTTGCCTTGTATTATTTATTTCAAGCACTCTTTTGCAGGAGTGAGAGAGAGAGAGAGAGAGAGAGAGAATGGGTGGGAGAGAGAGGGGTCAACCATAGAGACTGAGCTGCATAGCAGAGGGAGAGAAGGGAAGGAGGAAAAGAGAGAAAAGAGAGAGGGGAGATAAATAGAGAGAAATGCAGAGATAGAGTGAGAAAGAGGAAGAGAAAGAGAGTGGGTATAGAGATAGAGGAGAAATAAGAGAGACTTACAGCACAGGAAAAAAAAGGAGAAATATTGTGGGAGCACTGTGGTATATTGGTTAAGGCTCTTGACTCTTATACGAGAGGTCCTGGGTTCAATCCTCGCTGGGTGCTTACATCCTTGGACAAGATGCTTTACACACGTTTGTCCCTCTCCACCCAGGTGGGTACCTGACAATAGCAGACTGCCGATGTAATAATAATTGCAGGGCCCTCAGGAAGAACAGCACTGAAGCTGATGAGAATTCCCTGGGTAAACAAACTATTATTAGTATTATACAAATATGAAGGAACAGATAAATGTGTGTGTGTGTGGGCGTGTTTAGCCGTATGTCCGAGGACATTTTCGGACAGAGAACAAAAAAAAATCATGAGAACAATGGTCCTCGGAAGCCGGACAATAGTCCTCTAACGTCGAACAATGAATTTGTGCCTTATTTCGTCGACGTCCGAGGACGGAGGAACAATAGAGGAACAATACTTGTCCTCGGAAGTAAAGCAATACAAGACTGTGTGCGTGTGTGTGTGTGTGGGAGAGAGAGCGATTGAAATAGGGTAAGAAAATGATAAAGAGAATGAGAAATGGCGATACCGAGTGACACAGAAAAGGAGACGAAGGGAGAGAGAGAGAGGGGGGAAGAGAGAGAGGGAGGGAGAGAGATACACAGAGCGAAGCAAGACAGAGAGATACGGAGAAGAGGGAGATGGATAGCGCGTGGAAATGGTGAGCCAGAGAAAGATATAGATAAAGGTTAAGAGAGGAATAGTGTGAGAGAGAGGTAGGGGGTCGAGGGGAAGCGCGTGCAAGAGCAAGTCAGAGTTTTATTCTCTCTGAGAAATAATTACCATTTACCCTTTACTCCCTGTGTGCTCCTTTTAAGGGGTTGGGGTCTTGCGCCTAGAGCCTGAAATGCGTATTTTCTGCTTGGAGTTTGTAAAGAAAAAAAAAATCTTAGACATAAGATTTAACTGGCATGCTAGTTGCATATAGCTTAAACATCAACCGTTTTCAGAGAAAATGATGTGTACAAATTAAGTTCTTGTGGAAAAATATAATTTGTTTATAATTTCTTTGTCCTTTCTATTTATCTGCCCTCTTCTCCCCATGTATCTCCAGGCGCGGATCCAGGGGGGGGGGCCTTCCCCACCCCCCACCCCCCCCCCCACCACCACCACCACCAAAACGAGAGAGAGAGAGAGAGACGGGAAATGGATCGAAAGAAAAGAGAGAAGGAAAGAAAAGACCAGAAGAATGGAAAACAAGTAACATTTGTTACACTTTGGAGACGAGTAGATGTGAATAAATGGTTCCTTAGAGCAATGAGCATTTAAAAACAAATAATATTCATCCAGTGTTCATTAATTCATCTGTTCATTTTTAGATTCAGTGCCCTCAAGAAGCAGGCTGTCAGTGGCTTTGCCATCTTGCCCACCCTAGCAGCCCAGACTCTTCCCTCGATGACATCATTTTCTTTTTTCGAGGAGGACATGCCGTATCCTGCAAGTCTTCGTCAAGAGCTAGAGCTTTGGCAAGTTTGTATTCAATAATGACTGTTAAGACCATCAACCAGCCACAAAATATGTTTTCGTTTCCAATTAAGAAGTGACTAATATCGCATTATATCAGGCAGAACCTGCTTTCAAGGGAAAAAGCAAAACATGTATGATTATTTTATGCAACAAGTAGAGAGAATTATCATATTGCTGAATGGCACTGTTTTGAAAACCACATTAATATGTATCTCTTTTCGTTATTTGGGTGTCACAATAGACTTCCTAGTACAGAAACATTGTTCTGAACAACTCAGCACCTCTGCAATGATATATCAAAGAATATAGTACATTACAATTACATTCTAAATTATTTAACTTATCCTTCCCATTTCGGATGTACTGGTCAGAAAGAAGTGAGAAGGAACGGCCAAAAACAACCCTTGCTGCCTTGAAGGCATGCGACAAGACCCAATTCCCTAATATTTATACAATATTGCATATTATAGTTATCTTCCCTGTAACCAGCTCTGAAGCTGAGAGGTCATTCAGCTGCATCAAACAACTGAAGACTCGTTTAAGATCTACAATGGGGGAGGAGCGACTAAATGCCTTGGCCATGATGCTAATTCATCGAGACGTTGAAATTAATGTCGCGCAAGTGCATGGTTCGGACTTTCGCCGCCTCGCCTCCGAGGGAGATGCATCTGTCGTTTGTACTCGACGATCCTGGAGACGACTTGTAAGGGTTTAACATGTTTAATAATCAATAAGGCTTATATTATATATTTCTGAAAATTTAACTCGGACCAAGGGACAGCTATGCTCCGGAACCGAGTTGCCTCGGCGAACTTTAACCCTAACCGGCTAACCCTAACCTTAATCCTAAACTCCACTCTAACCCTAACCATAAAACCTAACCCTAACGGTTAACCTTAAACTAAACTCTAACCTAACCAAAAAAAAAAAAATAATGAAATTTTCAATCCTGCCGAGACAACTTGGCCCCGGGGCAGAGTTGTTCCTGGGTCCGAGTTAGCCGCTTGCGCGACATTAATATCAACGTCTACGTGCAGTGCGTCCCAGAAAAAGTGTACAGTTGCCATCTGAGCATTTTGAAATGTTTTTAGGAAATGTTCATACTAGTGGATTATAGCCCAAAGACTCTTCTATCAAAGATTTCAAAAGAAGTAAAAGGGTACAAAGCAGGGAGTCAGGGACAAAAATAATATTTTCTGTATCAGGGCTATTTTTCGTACTTCTTTTCGTTCCAAATTCCATGTTGTATTGAACCTAATAGCAATTTATGGGGGCTCTTTTGCAACTTGCGAGGGCTATTTCTTTGTTTACATTGGGGGGGGGGGTGAATTGCCTTTAGCCCTCGTGTAATTTTTTCCCTGGTACAATGTCCTCCGAGTCGAATCGGTTTATAACCTTCACTATTTGCTGGATTACACGTGCACGTCACAACGCCTAGTTCTTTGTATCTATATATCAACAAGATAAATGCGACTGCCTATTATGCCTCCGCCTTTTTTTTTTTTTAAGATATCGCGATGTAATTTAATAATAACTTGGCCTCTGTGACCCTTCAGTTTTGACCTACTTCAAAATTTAATCACATTGTCTTCCTAGTCGTTTGATGCAGTTGAATGACCTCACATTGTTTATTTATGTATTTTGAAATGTTGAATTGGTTTTTTTACAGACGTGTATCAATCAGAAATGATTATTTACGTCTGGGACCGACCTTTAATATCACCATCTAAAAGACGTGACTCAGACTCGATCTAGGGTTCTCTGAGTCTGCCTCAGTTTTTAACTCCCACTTTTGGCTGGATTACAAGGCCTATTGCTTTTACTGTGTATCTTTTATCATTCTTGTCCTATGTATATTTGAATTATGCTTTTATAATTCATCATGTATCAGCTATTAGCTGTCATCTTGAACATCGTTCAATAAAAGCGTATCAAATCAAGTGTGAACGTCATATCTCTTATGAAATAGTATGCATACAGCATACGAGCCAGTGGAACTTTTTTTGTACTTGTATGAAAGAAAGTGTTTGGAACTTATAGTGCACATGATGCAATTTCAGGTGCGATTTTTCTTTGTGAAACGCCTTGCCATTCTTGTGGAATACTGGAATACTCTCTTCTTTTTTTAAACATTTGTTTAACCTTTTATACAGTAATACAAATATGTACAAGCCAATCACTTTTGGTTTTAATCATGTCAACGGTTATTCTTAAGACGTTTAGATACTGTTGATGATATTTCCACCTATTTTCAACAATATAGTGGAAAATCAAATTTTAACATTTCTTCAAAATATTCATGTTAACAGTAAAATTTTGCATGGATATTATATTAGTATTATTCTTTTACAGGCACAAAGAAACGCAATAATGATCATGCTTTGGCATGTAAGTGTATCATTATAATTACACTTGTTGTTTTATTACATCTTGTGTAATAGTATGCATACCAGCTTGTGGAACTTTTTCGTACTTTTACTGTATGAAAGAAAGCGTTTGGAACTTATAGTGCACATGATGCAATTTCAGGTGCGATTTCCTTAATAGATATCATGCATATAGAGCATATCAATAAAGTCTATTTTTTGAATCATACCATTACCGTGTCCGATATTGTCTTTATTATCTCGTGCGATAATTAATGACTGGTTTGCACAAAAAATATTAGTGCTGTTCCTTTTGAAATTTGATTTACAGTATATGCCATTTCAGTCTTTTCAGATACATAACTGTTTGATATCTTCGCCGACTGTCGCTGAGGAGTAATGATTTGCCACAGTAATGAGCCCTTAGTACGGCTCCTGGCTTCCTGCAAGAGCCGACGCATGCTAATAAGGATTCACGAAACTCAGTGTTTAGGGCGGATTTCGAGGAACTTAGCGTACATGACCATAATGACACCATCAGAAACAGACGTTAGTTATTACCGAACAAAAGATGAATAAGTAGCCCCTCGAAATCATAGGTGTCAAATTGTAAATATTTTCTTTCGGAATTTAGAAACTTTAGTCATTATAATATGATCTGTATCTGAATTCAGAATGTTCTTCCGGCGGGAGTGAAAGCCCTTTATATGCTTTTGGACCCCCCCCCCCCCCGAGATCGAACGTCAGATACGCCATTTGTCACCATTATTGTAGCAATATGTAGTTCACATGATTTAAAATTTGGCCCCCCCCCCTAAGAAATCCTGGATCCGCGCCTGTATCTCCACTCTAACATTAACATCACGAAACAAACATGAACATAGTGGAGGGTTGTCTCTATCCAACGATTCATCCAGTCGCCAATAATTGATTCGATTATCCTCTACGCAAACTCGTTTCCAAGGTTTCTAACTCGCTGAAGATCATACTCTCAAGATTTAGCTTGTCTCAATCAAATACTAATTCGATTGGGAAGAACTCAGAAACAGGTAGAGAAAAAAGACGCGCGGTCCCTGGCGTACATCCTGGTAATTATCTCCTCGATATCCACGCCGTTTTCTCGCAACTGCCGGGGCCACTCCCCCTAATTTCGTTCCCTGGATAATGGCTTCGAACTTGGGGTATTGTTTGTACGGCTTGCCTGCATGATGGTGGTGTTATTATTATTATTATTGCTATGAAGGATGAATATGACAGCCAAGACGACGCCAGTAATTGATGTTTTCATTCTAGACAAACATTGGGGTATCAATACAACCCCCTCCCTCTCTCTTCCGCCCCCCCCCCCCCCAATCTCTCTCTCTCTCTCTCTCTCTCTCTTCAGCCCATTTTTTTTTTTTGCAATATTCATATGTGATAAGCTCAAATGTGATCCGAACGGCTGAAGTTTATATCCCTTGTAAACCCTCCTGGGAAATTTGCGAATCAATAGTGCGACTCTGATAATCACTGGTAACCCTGCTATATGAACGCGGTATTGGCCATGTTGACGTTAGGGCTTTAATGCGTTTTCTTAGTGAATAATTGGAGCCAGCATATGCTGTCATCCAACTTTGGTATCAGGGAATAAAGGCGAGAGGGAGGAGGGACACAAGAGAGAAGAAGGGTGGAGTAGAGGGCTCTTTCCCCAGTTCTCTTCCTCTACCCCCCCCCCCCCTCTCTCTCTCTCTCTCACACACATACCCACACACACACAAACACACACACACTCTCTCTCTCTCTCACTCTCCTCTTCCCCCTCTCTCTCTCTCTCTTTTCTCTTTGTTTTGTCTTTATTCCTCTTTATATCCCCCTCTCATCTCAGAGGCGGAACGGGGTGGGGGGCGGCTCACGATTCTTGTGACTTTCGGCCAAACCCAAACAGACCTACACGCCCCAGCAATTAAAAAAGTGGGAGAGAAAATAAAATTCTCAAGTTTGTACTCCTGTTCCCTTGTCAGTCTTGTCAGCGTTTTTTGGAGACACGTGTCCCTTTTCTCTCTGAGTGGCATACCTAGTACACTGCATCAAAAATAGTGTTTCTTGCAACTTGATCCAAAGGCACCGAAGACATGTCATAACATTTTTTTATTGTTTTGTCAGAGAGTTTTCGGAATAATGCCCCCACCCGTTCTATAAAATCTTGCATCCGCCTCCGTAACTCCATGTCAACCACCTGGTCGTACTTAAGTTATCAAAATACGATGCAGACGACGACTTGAGTTTTATTGTTCGTCACCATAGTAACATAAACCTTCAGCTATGCGTCAAGGTCATGTGCTCCTCGGTGGAATACGTGGGTTTAATGCATCTATTATGGAAGAATGCATGGACAAGGTGAAAAGGTATGATATTTACCCCGCACATCACTTATCAGAATTTCACAAAAATCCAACAATAATATTAGGTTGAGGAGAATCATAATGATAAAACTTGTCATGTGTATTGGTACCGTAAGACTCCGAATGTATCGTATGTTGTCAGTGTGATGTTATAATAATAATAATAATACATTGCATTTATAATGCGCTTAATACAAATGTTTCTAAGCGCCGAAGTATTATTACCCCGGCTGTAGCTAGGCTACCGAATTCGGTGCTCACAGCATTTCAAGGAATAAATTCCTACCGGGTACCCATTTACTACACCTGGGTAGAGAGTGGCAAATGTAGATTAATGTCTTGCCAAAGGACATTAGTGCCGCGGCGGGACTTGAACCGCAAACCATGAGATCCACAGTCCGGTGACGTATCCACTAGACCACGACACCTCCACTCATGTTATACATGAACATAGGTTATGTATTAATTCTACTTCTGTGATTTGAGATTTTTTCCAACAGGTCCGTCAGATAAATGCGAGATATTTATCAATGCACTGTTGGATAATACATGCAAACCCTACACTCCGACAGCAAGCCAACAGAATCACCGGAAGTTTTTAGACAAATTGTATATCTGGATCATCATCTTCGGTAGATGTAGAACCACAATTCTTCTTCCCCTTGGCTCTTTATCTTTCTATTGTCTCCCCCTCTCTCTCTCTCTCACTCTCCCTCTATTTCTTCCCTATTCTCTTTTTGTTACCACAGACCTAATATCCAGTGTTGCTATTTTGATTTTGGTATTCGAAGTGTCAATTGATACATTACATTTAACATTTCTGTTGCCTATCTTGGGTAGATGTAGACATGGTAAAATGATTCATTTTTCGTGTAGGGATTTTTTTATACCAATAAGCAAAGATGTTTTCTGAAACATAACGATCACACGTCTATACAGTATACACTGTCATTAAACGTTACATTTAACTTATGTTGCCTATCACATTTCCCATTACCTTTTGCGATCAATTTTATACGAGCTATGATATATCTATATACATCTCCCAAACAATGATCTGTAATGTTTAAAGAGAAGAAGATAAATATAATTTGTGAGCTTTGTCATTCTTTTTAATCCTGAGTGGAAGAATATGATAGTACAATATCACATGAAAAGGGGTGCTCTTGAAATGCCCTCGTGTTCAGAATATTGCTTGTTTAAAACTGTGGACTAAATTTTGATGCCCGTGTATCTTGTCCAAATATACCCGTATCTGTATACATTCCATTACACTGTGAGTGATTTCTCAGCAAATCAATTTCTTATCATTCTGATGATTCGAAAACGTCACAAAATGCGATTATTCCTCTGTACTTTATAATCAAACTTTCCAAAATAGTTCTAGACAGTTTCTTTCACAATAGAAGCACATTACCCGTGCTCAAACAACTATAATTTTAAGAGCTATCAAAGATTGGCTTACCATGGTTCCTTGTTAATTCTTTTTCCGAAAGTTCATCTTTCCGAAGGTTCGTTATTCCGGAAGTTCGTTATTCCGGAGGTTCATAATTCTGAAAATGAAAAAGAGTGCATTTACGAAAATATGAACCTTCGGAATTATAAACCCTTTCTGATTTTCCGAATTATGAACCCTATTTCATTTTGGGAATTATGAACCCTTTTTCCTTTTCGGAATTACGAATACGAACCTTCTGAGAAATGTATCACATGTTCGGCACTATGAACCCTATTTCATTGCTATGGGAAATATGTGTTTCGGAATTTCGAACCTTCGGGATTATGAACATTCGGAAAAACGAGTTCACTATCAAAGATTGTACGTCAGCAACTCTGAGCAGGTATGCCACAATTAAGTAATTATTGTTGATGGAAAGGGAAGAAATTACGTAGTATGAAATAGGCTCCTGTTAAAAAAAAAAAAAAAGCCTGCCTGTACTTCTATGTAACAATTGACTCTAAGAAATGTTGGAAGACAAAAATACCACGCTACTATTGCGTCTATTTTTGGATTCTATTGGATGAGGTTGCTATGGCAACTCTACTGATATAACGTTGGAGCTGGATGAGGCATGTGAGCGCGGGAAATGACTGAGCAAAAAAAGATTCATGGAAATATAATTGCGGTGATTTTCTTCTCGTCTGCAACTTCTGGTAACATGATCGTTTCCTTGCCAGCATGGATGGACACATTTTCTGCAGATTAAATAGTTTGAGAAGTTGTGACAGATTACAAAGATTGTTCTTAATAAGCTTGATAGAAACTTGTTTCTTTGATAAAGAGTAATGATTCATCTACATGCCGCCAAACACTAACTGCACATGACGGATTAAAACATTCATTTTGAAACAAACATTATAAAAGAAATAACACTCCCCCTTTCCTCACTCTTCTATCAATGGAAATATAAAGTACAAATGGAAATATGAGATATCAAAACATAGTTATCCTCTTGAAAGACATGAAATAAGTACTACAATAATAAAGAAATCCTCGATGGTTTGATAAAGATGGAAATTTTGCTTCAGGTCGGGCTTTATCGAGCGTCTAAAAATCTTGACATCAATCTACCCAAACTAGCTTATCATTTATCAGATCTTTTTCGATCGCTTTGATGGCAGAGCCACCTGCTCGACCTTCTCCCTTGTTTAGATTAATTAAAATCTTGTCGCACCTCACGCATGCTTCAACGACCCAGACGACAGGAGAAATGAAAAGTCTATCTACGCGCCATAAGTGGATGACACACCCCCGTCGACGGATACTTGAAAAATTGTTTTATGATAGCTTTTAATGCCTACTATGATTCGTAAAATCACTGGATAAATTAATTTTCGATTCAGTATATTTTCCGCACAGCTTTGATGAAATTTGTCTGAACGCTGTATGTCATCATGGGCGGGGTTGCAATGGTTACTATTTCAATGAGAGGAGGAGGGGTGGAAGTTTTGTGGATATTTTCTTATGATCTTCGACATGCTCCAGAGACAATTGTTTCGGACTTTATTTCGTAAAAATATAGGGTTAGACTAAGGGTTGAAAATGGGTTTCGGGTTTAGGGATAGGGTTAACGTTAGGTTTAATGTTTGATCCTAGGTTGAAGTTAACGATTTAGTTAGTGCAGGATAATGACCGCGGAACAATTATTGTCGCCAGAGCCTACCCTATTTTTGTTTTTTGGCCTATCGTTTATAATTTTGTATAAAGAAAAATATTAATAGGCCTCATATGTCCCCCCCCCCCTCTCTCTCTCTCTCTCTCTCTCTTTCTCTCTCTCTCTCTCTCTCTCTCTTGCTCTAATTCTTTATCCCTCCTTACTCTTTCTTCCAGTATCTTTCCTTCGCACTATTTTCATTTCCCTCTTTGTCTTACATTAATTTTCATTCTGTAATTCTCCACCTCTCTCTTTTCACTTCTCACTCTCTAACCCTCTCTTTCTCTTTGTTCCTTTCTCTGCTTGTTTCCTTATTTATCTCGGAGCAATCGCATGACACATAATATTTGTCATGTTTGTGGAAATTAGATTAAACCTTGTATCCTATTGCTCCTGACGCACATTGCAAATCTTAAAATGTCATTGCTATCGTGTAACCTTAAGTGAAAATTGCTTTGGGGCTTGCACAGCTGTGAATGTACATTTTGTTCGAATTACAAAACTTGGAATGGAAAAGTAAATGTAGGGCACCTCGCATCCACCTGCAACACCTGTTATCTGTCTCCAGATCCTTGGCTGTCGCGAATGTCTCCTTATGCGTGCCTGGAGAGATAATGTACTTTTAAGAAACATAGGCTATGGTAGGGAATGACCCATGAATTATTTTACTGACAAGGATGCATCTACTGAACTACATGTATTCAAGGTAATGCAATGCCATCAACACGCTCCACTCTAAATGTATAACACATTGCTCACGAGTTTTCCCCTTAGATAACACGAAGAGCTAGAATTGATTGCTTTTAAAGGCACGCCATCCTGCAAGGGGGATTCGACACCATTCGGGTATTCACCTGATGACAAATTTTATGAATTATTAAGAGTGGACTTCACTTTTCCTTATGAACAAGTTTTACGTAATAGGCACAGGCCTACACTTCACAGTTGTTCCACAACTCGAGGCATTTTTATGGCAGTTTAATTGTATTCCGAATGAACTGGCTTAAATCATTCAACAATGTTTATCGGTCAGTAAAAGATGGATTGTCTGGATCAACATATTATTAAGATATTATAAAATCCTCTTGAAAATCACATAAACAGAAAAGTACAACTTTTTTCACATACCTTATGTATCCTTACTATAATTTGGCTAATGTGTGTCTGTCCGTCCGTTTGTTTGAAAGCGCTTTTCTCCGTGATTTTCCACTCAATCGGGCTGGGTTTTTTTTTTAACGTGGTTAAATTGTTCCCAGATTGTCATGAGGGGGGTTGTTTGTGGTATTTTGGTCGTATTATTAAATGTTTTTTTACAATTCGTAACTTCCTTTGGCAGGCCCCGGTAAAGCCTCGAAGTTCCCAGTCCTTTCGACCTTTTCGGGTCAGCGAAATTACATAGGCATAAATTTCACGTACGGTACGCTTCCACCGTGCACCGTCTATTTGAAGCTGTCTAATACACGTACATTTAAGGCCATGCTGATGAATGAACCGTCGCACTGCGTGTACAAAGATCATGAAGCTACAAATCAAGCTTCATGCACACACTCGGCCTTCAGTCAGTGTGTTTCCATCCAGTCCATACATGGCAGATCATAAAGCTACAAATTAGTTTGAAGCTTCATGGTTAGATCTAATCTGAACTACAAGTACAACTAGGCCTAGCACCTAAATTTCAGTCACATCGGACATCGGGATCGGCTATATTTCGGCTTCAATGTCGAGTGGGGTGTGGGGGATATGGGGGTCCAGTTTCCCTCCATAATTATCTGACAAGCAAAAAAAAAAAGGTGGGGGGGGGGCACAATGCATAATTTTCTTGCAAGGGGTGGGGGGGGAGGGCAAGGACCGGATATGCTCTAACATACACCTGTCAATATTGTTATTTATATGAATGAAACTGAATATTGTATTCTAATAAGTGAAGATGCCCATATAACGTTTAAAACATGCACGAGTTCCTTAAGATAGGCCCATACACTTTCAGTGCATGTTCTATGATTTTTATCAATTTCTTCAATGCATAACGACTTAACCTACCAGGGAAAAAATATTAGAAACCCAAACATGCCAGTGGAAGCCCTACAAGTCCTATCATCACTAGCAGCTAACCCCCCCCCCCCCCCCCGGTTTTCTTTATAATTTCTATCTATCCCCCTGCGTGTCTATTTTTTTTTCTCTCTTGCTCTCATTTTCCCCACTGTCTATATCCCTCTCTATCATTTTCCCACGTCTATGAGTCTCTCTCTCTCTCCCCCATTTTTCCCGCTGACTATTTTTCACTCTCTCATATTTCCACTGTTTCTCTCTTTCTCTCTCATTCTCCCCTCTGCCTCTCTCTCACTCATTTTCTCACCACTGTTTCCCACTGTATCATTCTCCCTCTCTGTCTCTCTCTCCTTTCAACATTCCACTAAAAATGATTGAGCACCTTTAATTGGAGAACTACAAACAAATGCAATCTGTTGTACATTGTAGGGTACGTACTTACACATTTATTTTCGACTTAATTAACATGTAATGATAACATTTTTATATTACAATAATTGCCTCTTGACTGCTTACTAAATCGACCGTGTTACAATACACTTTTTTCCATTCTTCCCCCAGTTTAAACCCTGATGCTAATTGAATTAAACCTCTATATTTAAAGAGAAGTCTGCTATGAATCAATTGTTCAAATATGTTTCATCAATAAACTGCTTGCCTTTCAGTGTGAATGGGTACTTGGGCTGTACATAGTGCCACGGGTAATTTTTGCTAGTCATTTAAAGTCATTAAAGTACATTTTCTGTCAAAAATCTTTACCACAATATCTTTGATCATACTCTGTGAATTTCTCACAGCTTTTGTGAGAATTTATTTGCCGTCACTCCCACAGATTAGACTTACAGGCGCGGCTCTATGATTTTGGAAAGTCTAATTCGCCCCCCCCCCCCCCCACCCTCCCCGCAATAAAAATAAAAGCACAAACGAGGTCATCTCATTTTTGGGGTGTTGACTTACACACACAAATTTCTGACAAAGCAATAAAAAAAGGGATGAACCTCCTTTGACACCCCCCCCCCCCCCCCCATCAGCCGCTTGGCCTACCTTTAAGTTTACTGCGAACGGACATCTCTTTATACGCCTTACGCATTACTATCGGTAGATGGAGAAGGTGAGAAGGAAACGGCAAATGTCACGATAATACTTTAAGCTTGTCTGCCCCTGCCCAACCTATAGGCCACGCCAAGCGTACGTAACATTCCCAGCTAATCGGCTTTCGAGGAGATCTCGCAGATTGCAAAGTCACTTCAAGAGAAGACCGAGTAGTGGTAAACGTGAAAATAATGTATGACTTTTCTCATTTTTAGCGTATGGATGGATATCATAGTAGCAATGTAACATGAAAAGGATTGCTCTTCTACAGTAGGACGACTAGAACTATTTTAGAACTAGGACCAAATTTTGATGCAACATGTACCTGTATTTTCTTTCAGTGCCTTCAGTGCTTTAAATTTTTATCAAAATTTAGTCAATTGCTAATAATTTTGATGAATCCGAAACCTCAAAACACACATATATCTATATTCAGTAGCTATATATACTACTGTCTATATTTACTATACGAGTAACAATTAACAATTCAGATGGGTTATCATTTCTTATTAATGGTAAAAAAAAAAATTCCTTCACAATTTTGCGACTGCTTGACCAGTAGTAAACTGTTCCTTTAAAGGTCATGTTCATTTCTTTACCTGTCCTGGTGAATATTCTTTTGGTTGGCGTTACGACTTGGTGTGAAATGTCACATAAAGAAAGCATTGTGTAATCATACAGAAATATACTATTACTTCCGCAACATTACCATGTAAACAGGTGAAAGAATTATATCTAAAGGCCTTGCATGTAACTCAGTAAGAAAAGTATGTGAAAAGATCACCTGCTCATTTCATCAATATAGAGTGTGTTTAAAAAGGAAACCCAAATTTTCCCATCAATTACTAATAAAATGATTATGTCCGGATTAATTCTTATCATTCATGTCAAAAGTCCAGGTCCAGACCTATGGAACTCTCTCCCAGAATTCATTAAATCCTGTTGTTCCCTTTACTCATTTAAAGCCAAAGTTAAAACGATGTTACTATCTGAATATACAACGTAAATTTCTGTGTCAACTCTTCATCATCATCATCATCATCATCACCGTTATCATCATCATCATCATCATCATCATCATCATCATCATCACCATTTATCATCAATATGCTCTTAACTTAGGATTTCAATTATTTATCCATTCTGCTTATTTGAACATGTTTTAGCTATTTCACAATATTTGTCTGGGGCTGCCATATTCTCAAGCAAACTGCTTATAATGGCAGTCCTTCTTCCGCTAATGATTTTATATGTTATGAATTACAATAATTTGACAATTTATCATTTCGTGTTTGCTTTTGAAAAATAATTGTTACATATACATGTACTTGTTTATGATTCAATGTCAAAAAGTACTCTTGTGTTTTATTTTATATACATTACCGAAAAATGTTGTACTAATATGAATGCAGAAGAAAATAAATCAAATCAAGATCAAAAAATCCAAATAAAAAAAAAGTTCAGTTCATCCTCTTTCATATGATACAAAATATGTAATGATATTGTTATGCATGGATTACTTTGAAAGGTGTTAAAGTGATTTGGTAACTTTGTAGAGGCAAGATAAAGATCTGAGCTACTTGGCCTTACAATGCTATCAGTATATGTAAAATGGTATAAAAATGAAGCCCAGGAAAAAAAAGCACTTCAAACTCATCATGTGCTTCAGAAAAGTAAACATATGCAAGTGACCGGAAATGCCAGACTCATTTTACCCCGTAGACTCAGTGTTAGACTAAAGCGTATATACGGCCATACGCTTTGGTAAATGGGAGTATTCAGTCATATAGATATCTTAATAATAGAATTATATATTTGAAAACCTTTCTATGCCTGCCTATTTGTTTATCCTTCTGAGCATCATTATACAAGACAGAAATTTTCCAAATTCAACAATTTATTAAATCATGCCTCCTCTTGTTTTTTCCTCTTCACTTTTCATAATTATACGCTGTCAGTATGAACCCCCCCCCCCCCCCATAAAAAAAAGATAAAAAAATATACAAAAAATAATAATGATAAATAAATTAATTAATTAATTAATAAAATAAAAGAATGACAAAGAAAAAAGAAAAAGGAAAAAAGAAAGAAAGAAAAAAAAATAACAAGCAGTGATTGTTCCATTTCTACTGACACTTAATCGATGTAACCAGCTTGAATTACGGGAGAACCTCTCTGTGTTTCAGCACTGACTGATAAAATCCTGGAGAATCTTGACAGGAATGAAGAGTATCATACACAGACAAAGTGGAATTGAAATAAACTAGAAAATTGGACCACGTAGAAAAAAAATTGGCCATGGCGCTATTGGTTTCCCTAACTTTACGATATCTTACATATACATTCATTACCTGTTAGCTCTCTTCGTAATCGGTAGTTTTTAGTAAAATCAGTCATCTCATAAATTATCATTGCTGGAATGAAAGACAGATATTAAATGAATAATAATTACTGAAAATCGATATAATAATGATATTTGCAATTTTATAGCTCTTTTTCATTAAAGTAAATGCGATTTCAGATTTAAGATTAAAGGCAAAGTCAAACCTTATTACAAGTTTGTTGTAAAAAAAACCCAGAAAAATTAAAGAAACAGATCAGTCATGGTTTAAGCAAAATTCGATAAGAAATTTAGAAAAATTGTGAATTTTTGAAGTTGTAATCAATCTAGCACAAATTGGTAACTCCGTGACGTATCTTGCGAGCTCCTCTCCCATTTGCCCTGTATCCCCAAAATCATTAATTTCAATTTTCTCTAAAGAAAATATTCAATCATACATGCATCATTGTTCATATGTTTTTACACAAAACCTGTGTGAAACAAATCGATTCCTTCATCACAGACTAAGACAATAGAAAATTTATGAGATTTTTTGTACTGAGCAAATGGGAGAGGAGCTCGCAAGATACGTCACGGAGTTGCCAATTTGTGTTTGATTGATTGCAACTTCAAAAATTCATAACTTTCTTATTTCTTATCGGAATTCGCTCAAACTTTCACTTATCCGTTTCTCTCATTTTGCTCATTTATTCAAATCAACTTGATAGCAGGGTGGACTTTTCCTTAGCATCATCCGTGGTCACTGAATTTCAAGCCCGTTTTATTAAACCCGTTTCAAAGAATGTTCCGTGCATATTCACTCCATGGCCAGTATTCCGACCATAATTAATGCATTCTAAATTTCTCACAGGTTCCTGATTTCTCCTGAGTAGATATTATCAAAATGTCGATTAATATCTTTTTAAAGGGGCGTTAGTACCGCAGCTGGTATCCTTGAGTATCAGGTATGCTCTGTGTTTTTACCGACTTCATTTTTGCAACCCTTCCCATCACCTATTTTGTTTTGTTTCCAATTTTCTCTTCATTATAAAGTTTGTTTTCTCTTCCTTCCTCTCCTCTTTGTTCTTAGCCTTTCCTTTTTATTATCACATTCCTGCTCCTGCGCTTAATGCTATCAACATCAACGAATCCACTCTCAATTTACCCCAATCTATCCAATTTACTATTTAAGCCTCCCAATGCACCCCTAATTAATCCAGCGGTCATCGAAGGACCGCCCTAATGATATACTTTACGCGATTTTCATTGGGAAGGATGCATTAAAAGTGATGAAAAGAGACTGCAAGCTAAATCTCTGTCAGCCCTCTTCTCAACAAAGATGCTTCATTTAGGAAAACTACCCAAACATAGAAGGGAACCAGAAACAAGAGTTAATGAAGTAACTGAAGATGGAGACTTTTTTCTTGTACTCAAATCTTGTGAATGCTTTTGAGTTCCTTTTTTTTTTCTTCAAATCACAGGATGTGAAAACATGTTATTGGACAAAATGTCAACTTTAAAAGATAATAATCAAGGAAGATATGCCGACATCACTTTTATTATGAGAAGTAAAAACATTTATTTACTTCATCTACTTGAGACAGCCGTAGTAAAATATTCAAACTTAATTCCATTTCAACCTTTTGAAATATTTGCAAGGGAAATAGACATTTAAACAAAGGGACGATCTATAAATCAAAGTATTATCTGTATTATTGGTGGATTGATATCTAAATAAACTCTCCAGGAAGTAATTGTCCTCAGCCTATTTTTTTTTTTTTTTTGTCTGATGATACATTGTAGTTATCTAGGGTAATTGTCTTAATTGTGCGGGATATCTTTGTCCAGGGGGTAGTTATCACAAGGGGTGTGGTCAATGGGTTAACGTGAGTCCAGGCATTGAGGGGACAGTGGCATCATTTTTTTTTTTTTTTTTTTTTTTTTTTGGGGGGGGGGGTTACCGACCTTTGCTCGATAGATAAAATGTCAATTAAAAAGGCGATTGATCAGGGGGTATGGTGTGGTAACGGGTAACATCATTTTCTTTTCTCGTTTTGTTTCAGCTTTCCCTTTTTGTTCTCCTTTTTCCCCTTATTTTTTTTAGCTATTTGATTGGGGTCGTGCTCCTGTGTCCCCCGTAGCTACGTCACTACATGAAATGAGGGTAGTTGCCCCAGGATAGTTGCCTGGATAACTTGTTCGAGATTAACGCTATGTTATCATTTTTATGTATAGTTTCCATACAATCTCTTTTGTTATCTGCAGTAGATATAAACTTATCATATTTTATTTTCATAACAATACATGCTCATACAGACAATAATCCTGTCTGCACGGACCAATTAGCGAAATTGGAAAGTTGACATGCTCAAATTACTGGGAAGATAATTGGGTTCATAATATCAGCTGCGTAGACTTTCGTGTTGTCCCATTTTATCACATTCTGTTAGTTATAAACAAGGTCGTATTCTTCAATTTAATACATATCTCTCGTCGTAATAAATGATCAAATACCGACTTCAATACCATTCAATTTCAAGGTTTTAATTTAAAGACATTTATTTCCAACTTTTCAATATAGGTGTACAGAGTAATAAATGAACAGAATAATGTACATGTAGTTTTAACAAAAATATGACAAAAAATATACCTTCATGCGGTACATACATAGCTGGAGGACACACCTCTAAAAGCAAAGGCTATTGTTCATATTAGTTAAATAATAATAATAATAATAGCTACATTTATATTGCGCACGTATCCATCCCAGAGGATGCTCAAGGCGCCTACAAAGGAGATAATAATTATCATTACCCCGGTGATCGGATACTGGCATGCCCGCACACAATGTATGCACATTCTCCGCTCCCTGGGGAGTATTCCAGCAATGGGCAGTACAGTGACGCTCAAATTGCTAAACAAACGACATTAACTTTCGCATCCTACCGGGTACCCATGTAACCCCTGGGTGGAGAGTGGCAAATGTAGATTAACGTCTTGCCAAAGGACGCTAGTGCTGCGGTGGGATTCGAATCACATGCTGATATATATCGAATGATAACTTGCATTTTCATAAGCAAATCTTAAACCTGGGCCGGACCTGACTAGCACTTGTGCTATTTTCTGGTTCCATTTTACCATTTTTGTTTCTTGTTTTTGCCATGATCTATTTATATAATGTTTTCCTGTAAATATTGTAAATATTATAATGTATTGTATCTTGTTATTGGTAAATAAATACAATCATATCATATCATATCATATCAAAGAAGAAAAGATAACATTTATAGACCGCTGAGCTTGATTGGAGGAAAAAAGAAACAGGGAAAGCTAAAAAAAACAACAACAAAAAAAGAGGACTTCATGGTCGAAATCTAACATTTCATTGGTTTTATTCATATTTTTTTGTCGAATGGCTATTAATTTAGCTCAGGTTTACTACATATCTAAAATCATGGACGTCGAAATGTCCTTGTATCTTGGAATCGAATCAATTAGCCCCAATCACCATAATCACTAATCGTATAATCTTTCCCATGGGACAGAATCATGAAGGTTCATTACAGGATTTATAAAAATATAATAAGTATATATATAAGTATTGCCCCATTTGGCGATAAAAAGAAAGCATTTCAATGCAATTATCCCATTTCCCCAATATTCAAATTATCGATTTTAAGGAGAACGTACAATATGTCTTTGGGTGCGTTTATACTTTCTTTGCGAAGGCATAATGAGCGGTTTGAAACGTTTCACGGGGTACTGTTAATAGGCGAATTCGGGCGCTGCATCTGGTTTCGCAAACCTCTCTGCGCATGCTACGCGTTTATACGACATCATTATAAACGTGTTTACAAATGATTGTGCGTGTATGCTTCCCCAGAAACCGAGTTTTTGGAGAAACGCCGATTCAAAACGCACCTTTGTTTGTGAGTTTTACATCGGCATTTTAAAATCGGTGATTATACGAAAGTGGCTCTGGTCGTAACCGTGTTTTGAACTATAAACGCGTAACAAAAGGCTCATTCTGGCCTGAAAAATGGAAGACTAAAGTCTTTATCACAAGTAGAGTTATCAGCTTTTTTATATCTGAGAAAATAGACCAACAATCTGCTTTATTCTTGTTTTAAAATTCGCCCCCTATAATCTTTCTTGGAATAAGTAAAAGAGAAAGGGAATCTTACCAAATGACATGTTACCTTCTGACATTATCGTCTGCTGAGAGTCAAAAGAGCGTTAACAATGTGTAAAATGATATCAGTTTAAACAACTCCCTTTTGGCTCTCAGCCTCAGCAATTTAATCGTGGGCCCCGTTTCATAAAACTTGTTAGTAATAACAAATCCAATAACTGTTATAAGCTATTGAAATCCTTGTATTTGAATGGCTGTGAGCAAATTTGGCATAGACATGTGGCAGTTGTTATTGATAACAAGTTTTATGAGAAACGGCCCTGGTATGGGAAAAAAACGAGCAGAGCAGAAAAACATTCAGATTTAAGATGTTTCGACGATTCTTATTCATGCTTAATTTTACCAAAGTCCTGAAAAGGGCAGCTGAATGATAAACAAATCTATTGTACTATGATATATTACTGCTGGCGAATTGCATTTATGTAAACGATTCCCTGATTCCCTGGGGTATCCAAGTACCGGAGAGACAAAGGAATTATTGGTACTCCTAATTGCCCTATCGCAGTGCTGTTATGATTGTATTGAAATGGTAATAATTCATGAAGAAATCCAATTGACCCGGATAATCTTCCAATTCTGTTTTCTCCTGAATTACCCTCGATCTCATTTTCAAAAGTGCATTGGACCTTATCTCCGAGTTACTGGTAGCTTTTTTAAGAGGTGATCTTCATCAGTGGCGTCGAGAAAAGGGGTTAGGGAGCTTGAGGGTTGACCCTTCTAAAATATCTCTCGGCAAATTAGTACCTTTTATATTCTAGACGGTATAATTCCAAATCGGAAGACTTTAATTTCTTATAAAGTTTAATTTAGTATTTAGTACGACTTTCTTGTTTGAATTTTTCGGCAAACCTGTTGCACCACCATTCACCATTCACCATTCCAGTGGCGTAGCTTGGATCTATCCACTGAGGGGCACTGTCATCATGAGGAGGGGGGGGGGGGGGTCCTACTCAATGAATGAAATACATGGTGCGGGAGGGGTACTGTCATCTTTTCTTTTAAATCGTCGTTTCCCGCTCTCATTTTCCCTCTTTCATGTCTTTTCTCTCATTTCTATTTTATAGCCCACCTCCCATTCTTCTCTTCTTTTTTGGTCGAAGGGGGGGGGGGACGGGCGACGTGCCGCCTCGTGCCCCCTTCACCATTGCCCTGATCTTCGTTTCCTTTTCTTTCTGTGAATACCAGTATACAATATTGTGATAATTGTAATCTTGTTTATAATCTGATTTTCTTTAGGAGTGGTTAATGAATGACACAGATGAAAATTAAGTTTAAATTGCAGGGTTGACTTTTGATCACTACTTAAATTACACGACATTTTGAGTGACATGACGCTGAAACTCTCCTTTCTCACTCTTCCTCTATTCATCTCTCAATGGCTCTCTCTCTCTCTCTCTCTATCTCTTACCTCTCTCTCTCTCTCTCTATATATATATATTTATATGCATATACATGTACATATGTATACATACATATCGCTCTCTCTCTCTCTCTCTCTCTCTCTCTCTCTCTCTCGCTCTCGCTCTTATTCCTATAACGGTGTCGTCCGGCCCGCGCCTTTCTTTTTTACAACCAAGCCTAGGCAGAACCCCTTTTTGAAGACTTTGAAAACAGACTACAAGTATCGGACTTGTATTTTCTTGTATCGGACTTGTATTTTCTTACCCAGTCACCTTATTTTTAAATAAGCAAACCCTAACCCTAACCCTAACCCTAACCCTAATAAGCAAAAGAAAATTTCGTAATATAAAAGATTATATTACGAAATTTTCTTTTGCTTATTAGGGTTAGGGTTAGGGTTAGGGTTAGGTTTAGGGTTTGCTTATTTAAAAATAAGGTGACTGAGTAAGAAAATACAAGTCCGATACTTGTAGTCTGTTTCAAAGTCTTCAAAAAGGGGTTTCTGCCTAGGCTTGGTTACCAAAAAAAAAGACGCCGGCCCTCCCTCTCCTCTCTATGTCTGTCTCCCTCTCTCCTCTCGCGGTATGCGATCTCTCCGTAAATTTCTTTGCATGTACGTCGGCCAACAACTTCTATACTAGCCTAAGTTAAACTTGATATTCAGTGTTCATAATTACGCGTCTCAATAAGTTTATAGATAACACATGGAGCACTCAAAATGACGAAACGAAAATACTCTGTGTCCTTGTCTGAGCAAACTCTGAAAATGAACTCCATCCCAGTTATTGGCACGCAACTTGTTGTCATTAGTTTGTCATGTTTGTCGCAGGGCTAATTATTTGGTGTTACATTATGGTGACACGCATCTCACATTGACGATGATGCGATAAGGCAGGACATAAAAAGATCGCTATATATACGATTTATTCTTAGCCATGCTAGCTACTCACCTAAAAGCGGAGGTTTATTTCCAGTTAATTGGATGCCTTTCATCATGGATCCATGTGTTCAAGGGGGCGTAATCTTCTCACGAACTTTTTTACACCTACCTTTCTCTTCCTCCCTCTCCTTTCTCCCCCTATTTATCTCTCTATTTCTCTGTCTCTCTCTCCAACTCTTTCTCTCTCCCTCTCTCTTTCTCTTTCTATCCCTCTTTTTTGCCCTTGCTGCCCTTCCAAGGTGGGGGGGGGGGCACTTTCTCCTTATTGTTCCCTTGCGGTGCACCTCCCGCTGACTACTGTTAATCAATCTAATGGATGTACTTTCTTGTCACCGTTCGTACCTTTTTGTTTTCTCATAACTGAAAGAGTGATAAAAGCTATATGAATGCTAACAATCCTGTCAAACTCACGTTGGTAGTTTAGAAAATGCCGAGTTTGAAGCGTTTGCAATTAATAATTAACAGTGGCGGAAATGTATCACGCAATTCTATTCATCGGGGGTGGGGGGTTATTGTTATGTCCCCGCTTGATGAAAACAATTTTCTTAATGCTTCTGCCCATGATTAGTAATAATATCAACGATCAATTTTGGCCATTTACTGAAGGTCACACTATACACAATATATGTGTCTATTTACATTATCATTGGTAACATACGCTAACGAATTAATGTTCCATACGATAGTCTGCCTTGATCAACATAAGCGTATAAGGCGGAGGGGGTCTAGGGGCTGCAGCCACCCAGCCGGGATTTTTAAAGTTCCCCTTATTCGATCAATCACCACCTTATATTCGGGCAGCAAGGTGCCCGAATGTCATAAGCGTATCTGGTAAAACCACCCCTGGATAATTATCCGAGGACAACTACCCCCGTACAATTACCCCTGGACAACTACCCCCGGACAACTACCCCCGAACGACTACCCCCTGGACAAGTACCCCCTGACAACTGCGCCCTCCCTTATTCTGGGGGTAGTTGTCTTGGTGATCAAATGTGGGGGGGGGGGGGGGGAGTAATCATCCTTGGGGGTAATCGTCATTGCATGGAGGTACTCTTCTGGGGGGGGGGGGGTAATTGTCCGGGGTAATTATCCTGGGGTTAATTGTCATGGGAATTGTCCTGGGGGTAGTTGTCCTGGGGTAATTGGCCAGGGGTTAGTTGTCCTAGAATCCCTCTTAATTATTTAGGCAGCATTGATGCATCGGTCAGTTCAAATGAGACCTTCGACACGAATAATATAACCGACAGCCGTTAGTATAATTAGCATATTTAGTAGATTAAAATCGAATTCGACGTTGTAGTATTTTCTATTAGAATTTTCAATTAGATTGAATCCATTTCAACATTGAATTGATTCAAACTTTAAATTGCAATGAGTTTGTGCCGTGTCGTTTCCTAATGCACTCATTAAGGTATAAAAAAAATATTGCAGCCCATTTCGAAGCACATTTCTAGTCACGCCACTTTCTGGCTCTTTTCTTTCGAGTCTTGCGCATCAGATCTGTTGACACCTAATTTACGAAAATCGGGAACCGTCGTATCGAGGGCTCGGAGATTAGCTTTACATTTTTTATATAGGATATGAAGTGTTTGAAATGCAACCTCATATATGCTAAACAGATGACCACACTGTCAAATCAAAACCGTAAGCTAGACCGTCTGATTATTTATCTATAGAGTCACAGAGCCATCCAACACATCAGATTGACCAAGATTCTTTCAGTTTTGTTTAAGGTAAAGGTGGTTTATTTTTATTTTAATATTTCGCTAAAGGATACCCGTTCAGTGTCCTCTTAACACCTTTAAAAAGCTGTTATTCAAGAACTCAATATCCGTATCAAGATCCACAGCTGATTCCCCGGAGGACAGGCGCTGCTTTCTCGAGGTAAATGGAGCAGAAATGGGATGGCTTAAGCTCCAAGAATCTCTCCGAAGACAACTAGATGAAGGAGATTTGCAGGATCTGAAGCCAATGGAGCAGGATAAAAAAAGTTCAGAAGCAAAGAGGCGACCAAAAGTACGAAAGGGGAAGGACGTTTCAGCTTGACATACTTGTTCCTCAGCACAGCACAATCGAGATCAGTGGTTTTTAATTAATAGTCAGCGAGTCAGAAAATGTCAAATTAGTTTGGGCGTGGTGGATATGTGCGATATTAAAATACCCAATATTATTATTATTATTATTATTATTATTATTATTATCATTATTATGATTATGAGTATGATTATTAAGATTATTGCTATTATAAGTATCATCCATTCCATAATGCAGGCCTATCATTTATCAAACTGGACGGCATTTCCAAACTCTCTTCTCCATTTAATTTACTTTCAATCAAATTTGCTACTTTGTATTAATATTGTTTTGCAGAAAAACGTGCTTAGTGGGATGTAATTACATTGCAGATTTATAATGGTTTGTTAGCGAACGAGCTAGCCAAAAAGAAAATGAATAGTTTATTCATGCCGACAGTCATTTGGGGGGGGGGGGGGGGGGGGGGATATCATTTAACCATTAGAATCAGAACGAAACCGTACAGCTCCGTATTGTTGTTGATATATTTTTTTCGGACCGGGTCAGAACGTCTGGCGAATCGGATCTGATCCGTGAGCCGCCATTGAAGACCAGGGGTGGTATTCCGAAAATTGTTGTAAATTTTGTTTTAACTTTTGTTGTATCTGCCTGAGATTATACCTTGCTAATATTGTTGTAAGTTGGGATTCTGAAAATTGTTTGAGGAGATATTATCTCTCTATATGAGGACCGCCTTTATATTATCTTTGACACGCCCATTTTTTGACAATTTACCAATCAAGATGGATTTTATATAGGCAGGTTAACCAATAGGATCACCTCTTATGTCAAACGTAAGGATGAGCTTTGCACGTATATCAATTTCGGGCGTAGTTATTAAATTACACGTTTTGTAATGCGCCATGCGCTATTGCACTGCAATAAGCCAGTTCGGGGTTAGCGCATGGTACAAATGACCCCAAATATCCACAGATATTTTAGACATGGAGGGTCCCTTTATGTGCACTTCAGAAAAATAACTCTGGGAGTGATAGAGGTGCCTCATGAATAGCTTTTGTTTCCCCCTTTAAAAAGAATACTTCCACCTGGATATCATGGAATGCACCATTAGTGCATAATTGAATAATGATTACATGACATTCATGAGCACATATCGAATATTAGTGTCAGTGGGTTTTAGAATTTGGTACAGATGACCTTTATCTGCTCATGCTCAGATTGCATCTCCGAAGTGGCTTATTAATTAACAAAATGGATCACCCTCTTCTGCTCGAACCAGTCACATATTGATGTAAAATCATTAAATCCGACCTTCTTCAAAAGGTCTCTTTCAGATCTTGAATAACACACAGTCTCCATCTTGAGATGGAGTGTGTTTGTGCATGTATTGTCTGATTCTGAGTTCGAAAAATTGCCAAGATCATGAAATACAACAGCTAGAATCTGTTGTAAGTTTTGTTGTTAATACCATGGAAGATAAGATATAACAAAAGATAAAATCATTTTCAGAATACCAATTATCTCAGGATATTATCTTCAGCGCGCATAATTAGGACCATGCATGCGCGTAGTGAATAAAGATACAACAAAAGTTACAACAATTTTTAGGATACAAATTTTATCTTAACTGTGGAGATATAACAATATTAAAGATAAAATAGTTTTCAGAATACCGCCCAGGGCTAAAGGTGATAGATAATTTTAAGGTTACATCAAGATACCATGTTTAACAACAAGGAATATGGATTATGCCACTCCTCAACGACAAGATGATAATTAGATGAAATATGATCGAAGATGGAACACGTGGGATGTGAAGAGAGGCGTTACTCGACATAAAAGAGGGAGGGGTGGGACACCCACTAATAACATCTTGTAGGCAATCCACTGTTATCGGTATATTTCAAAATATTTGAGCCATTATGAATCATTTAACGAATGAGGACCACCCGCCCCTATAAAAAATAGTGGTTAGAAGAAAAAAAATCGGTACCTATCTTTTCCCTTGCTGGAAATTCACACCCTGAAGACCGTTGTTGGAAATTTTCAGGTACCATAGCGGCATACTTGGTCCTACAACCTGACACCCTCTCAGCCCCCGCTAAAATGGCCCAGGAACGCCCCTTGGATATAAAGGTAAGGCAGATGGGCAGTGGAAGAGCAAAGAAGAAAGAAGTCAGTCTCCAAGCGATCCTGACAAATGAATATGGTCTGGATGCTCCATCCACAAGGATATACAGAGTGGGTTTTAAAAATGACAACCCATGTTCAAACCCTAAAAATCCTGGACCATGTGACATTGTTGGAATATATAAAAATGGTATGTTACTTGATCTTGCTTTCTTTAATATGATAGTCTTCTATGATCGCATCTGGGTAAGAAACCTGAGTACTGGCCATGTTTTTGAAAGATCTCGCCTTAGCCCAAGTTTAAGATGGATGATGCTCAGAAGCTACTTTCATTATATTATGCGTGTATGCATTCAGCCAATCTTATCTTCACCATCACTTCATCCAAAACTTGAGCAAAGGCAAGTTGACTAGAATAAGTAAAAAATACTGCTGTTTTTTTGTCCACAGCAAGATTTTTATTGACCAAGGTGTCAAACTAAAGAAAACATGATAGGCTATGAGGTGAGTATCTTTGATCCAAGATATGTCATTGCTCATTGTGGATGGATTCTGTATCGGGTGGTCATGAAGAGGATGAGCAAAAGGCGGTCACCATGGATACTGATAGACGATGTAAGGACAGTGTTGACAGACGAGACAAGGTTAGATAATTAAGAATGATCATGATGATTGATCGGAAGAGACGTTAGGAGTGTGAATGAATGGTGGCAATGAGAAGATAAAAACGATGTTTGTATTTGTAATGCTCTGCAATTCATGTCGTTTACAACTCTCACGTCTGGGCATTGATGTGATGTTGTTTGGCGATGGTTGTGATATTTATCTTAGTACTCTTGTCGTGTCGTCTTGTATGATGTTTTGTGGAACCTGGCAATATATTTTAAGTATTCCTATTATTTGTTATAATATTTTAATGGGATATTTAGGGGGCAACTTATTCAAGACTTTCTAATTTTCGGTTTGTTATGTATACTGTATATTAATGAGTGAAATATTTTGAAATTGAAATTGAAAATAAAAATCTGGGTAAATTTGACAACGCCAAGATGCCTAAACTCGCATTGTCCGTCGAACAAGCACGTTAGAAATTTAGAAATTCGATCTTCAACTTTCTGAATAACTTTCCCACGTATTTGGATATGAATACTAGGCTCAGAATGCATTTGATGTAGAAGAATTAGCTGTATATTAAAGCTGAGTTTACATATTTATTTTTTTCATATGACATCATCTAAATCACGTACGTTGTCAATAGGCAAGTGTAACCAGTCGGTAAGTACACATTTAGCTAGATTAGGTAGATTAATTTTCCCGAAAACAAAATTACTCTTGTTGAAATCATGTATTTATTAATGTATTAATGTATTATTTATTTATGTATTGTATAGGATACAATACACAGTCATGATATACACAAAACAATAAGCATAATAAGGTACATTCAACATGGTTTGAAGGGAATTTTCCCCCGTAAATTGAGAGTAAAATTAAAAAACCTTCCTAGATGAACCTGTTTATTGTAATTATTTGGAAGGTTTCTGAATATGAAAGTATATACTGGCAGGCCCGTAGCCAGGGTTTCTAAAGGGGTGGGTCGTTTTTGGCAAAAGTGGACCTTTTTGTCATAATCAATACGGACCTGCCGAAGGCAGGTCCTTGCTATGGGGGTCCGGGGGCATGCTCCCCCAGAAAATTTTAAAATCTAGATGCTTTCTGCTGCAATTTAAGGACTCCCGAGGGGAAATTTAGGGGTTGTGAATGTTGATTTTGAACACACATTTTTGAAGTCGCAGATGATGCTGTACAATTGACAGCGTGTGGGTAATTCTGGTAACAAAGATTAAAGGTGTGTGTGTGTTTGTTTTTTTCATGAAAAAGCGGACCTCAGCCCAAGAAGGGGGGTCGTCCGACCCCTCCGACCCCCCTCTGGCTACGGGCCTCACTGGCACGTGTAAATCATGATATATGTACTATGTTACTGGTACTCTCGTTAAGGTCTGTCAAAGGTCTCTCAAAGGTATATGCATGTTGGTACAGGTCGGAGGGGAAAATCATTAATTTTGTAATTTAAGCTTAACATATGAGGGGGGAAAAACACATAAATTATAGATTTCCTAAAACACATTATTAAATATACGAATTATACTCCTTTTTTTCATAGGATATCTCGTCAAATGTCATTCAGAAAGGTACATAAAGAACATAGTCCTCATATCTTTTCCAATCAAGCATATTATGGAGGTCACTTCAGGGTCGGATCCAGGACAAAATACCGACAAATCACTGACAAGAAAAAATAAGGTGTAGTTTTTTCGATGCTAATTTACTCGAAAGATCTCTGACAACAACACAAACCCCCAAAACAACAGACATTATAGTATTGAAGCACAGACAGTGATTTGAAACTTTATCGGAAAATCATTGCGTCTTGAGAGGAGCCTAAAGCAGCTGCCTACTGGTCGTGTCCTGTGTTTGGAGGAGCTATAGTACATGGCCTATTGTACAGTGTTACCTCGCAGACTCGCTTTTATGACTGACTAAGGTTTGTGCCTGCAAACTGTTATTTGGATACCTTTCGGGTCGAAAATTTGAAGGAATAAAATGAAAAAGGCATATTCCTTTGGCTGTCACCTACGGTTTGCCAAGATTTTAAAAGGGAGCACATGGGCCTGTTATGCCCCTGAATACGCCAGTGGACCTACCTAATCGAATTGTTTATAATTCTGCGTTCCAGACATCCGGGAACTTTCGTCGTGATTGCAGCCGCTAGGTGAAAACAATATAGCTTGGCAACGCATAGAAACGCATTGACTTTGCACGCAATTTGCCAATAGTGTTTTTTTCTTTTCTTCATCAAGATGACGAAAATTTGCTGTGCCATAGGTTGTCACAACCACAATACGATGCAGGGATAATCTCTTTCATTTTGTATTATTCCTGATCGCGTTGAATATGGAATTCGTGGCAGGGCCTTGGAGTGGTTCAGAAACTATCTAACAAACCGAAAGCAATTTGTATGTATAAATGGCCAATGTTCTTCTATGCAGGATGTAAACTGTGGTGTTCCCCAGGGTAGTTTTCTGGGCCCCCTTTTATTTATAATCTATATCAATGATATCCACAACTCATCTAATATCCTCTCTTTTATCTTATTTGCAGACGACTCGAATGTGCTCCTCTCACATCCAAATCCTGATAGTTTGATTAATACCCTAAATGTTGAATTAGACAATTGTTACAATACATAAGAGCCAATAAGTTGTCAGAAATTTACAAAAAACCCGTAATATAGGAACTATAAATAAGGTTAATTTTTTTTCTGTCAACTTCTTCCCTGCTAATGCTGTACTCGACATTAATTTTACCCTATCTAAAATATGCCGCCATCCATATTCTGGTCGGTCTGTGTTTTGTTGTGTGTGTCTATAGGTAAGAGTCCTTCCTCTCTCGTTCCTTGTCTCCCTTCCTTTCCTGTCCCTTTCACTCCTCTTCTGTTTTGTTTTTTGTCTATCCGGTTTATGTACAAATAGGTTCCCTTTACAACGATACAGTATTTTTGCAATTATAAGTTATAGGGGGCTGCAATCTACAAGCCCAGCTTTTTAGCAGTTCTCTCCGCGACCAACCTAGTTTGTTTTTTCTATGTCTGTTGTACACTGTAACCAATAATTGTAAGTTTAATTGATTTGCTATGTACGATGTAAACCTATGCATTTTATTTTGTTGGAAGTGGAAATGAATGAAATGAAATGAAAAAATACCGCAAAACATGGGGGAAATGGGTAACGCGATCGGCAGGGAAAATTCAGATAACAACAAACGCTTGGAACCGACGAAATACGTTCAGATCATTTTGTTCGGATTGTTTCATAATATATACATATCTTGCTGACCTTTAGCTTCAGTCTGATATATACATGTATGTATATATATATATACACACAGAAAATGTGTCATGGGAACCAAAAACGTAAATTCGCTCATGCAGCTGTTCACATTACCGGGACTTTGTACAGTCCCACCTACTCAGTTTTGTGAAGTTTTTTTAATTTTTTTTTTAATTCCCGACATCGACCACTCTTACAAGTACGAGCTTATCCTGCCAGGAGTGATATTCGCTGTGCGAGAGTCGTTCTATGTGCATACAAATAAAATGGAGTGGATTTACTGCACGCAAATGCTACGTGTGGAACCGAAGTCAACTAAGTGCGACGCTCAAGCGGGCCGTGTTTTCACCCACTGAGGCGTTACTAGGGTCGTAGTTAGGAAAGTGACGTCACGCCGGATCGCAGAATAGAAGAAGAACTACCATCTGTGGGGTGGTAATAGCTCTTCACTCATTTTTTTTGGCGATTTTTCTTTCCTTTATAATTTTGTAGCGAAGCATTAATTTTATAATTTGATAAAGCTCTGTAACACATATCTGAAAAAAAAATAACACAAGACATCTGTAAAAGGAAGGTGGTCAATGCACTTCCTGTGTTAATCGTGAAAGTTTTTGGCTCTCTTGATTTATTTTTTTAATTTTTTATTTTTTTTTAGTTACGAAGTTTTATCACCCCACCGACGCGACATCACCACGAAAGTGTTGTAGCCGAGAACGGACAGAGACTGGCTTTCCTTGGACGTATCGATTTCTTAAAGGGTCACTAAAATAAAAAAATAATTGCCCATTTTTCGTAGGAAGGTGTCATCAGGAGCCAAAAAATATCCATCACACAATTTTGTATGCATTCAGTCACATTTTATAATCATTTGAAAAGTACATTTTTGCTGATTTACACAGTCATAAGCCCCGCCCCTAAAAAAACCCATCGAAGCGACATCGTGATCACGTGATCTGTGACGCATGAAAAGTAAGGGAAAATATTCCACTAACCTATACCGTGCGCGCCCGGAGGCCCCCGGCAGGCCTAGCCCGGTGCCGAGCATGATATTCACCGCATCGAGCATTTGCATTTCGTATTTTCGTGTGTTTAATTCGTCACAATAACTGTGATTTTGGGATACAGTTTCATCAATAATGGCTAATCGGTGTATATTTGCGGGCTGTAGCAAGACCCCTAAAAATGGTGTAAGCCTACATCATTTTCCTAAAGATGAAAATCTACGGAAATTGTGGGTCGCAAATGTAAAGCTCACGCGGGCAGAGTGGCAAGGGCCGGCCAAGTTAGTGGAGTACAATCTGCAGCGATCACTTTGCCGAAGATGATTTTGAGGATCCTGGCCTGTATTCCGAATTTGGCATGAAGAGAAGGATAAGCTAGCTAAAAGATTCAGCTATTCCAACGATCAGACTTGGAGTCAAGTCTTCCAATCTGTTTTTCAACGACAGCAGCTGCAGCAGCTTCATCCGTAGACCGAAAATGCTGTCACTCGTTCGTCGAACGAGAGACAGCATTTTCGGTCTACTTTACCCGTAACTCCAGGGAGCTCCAACGCGTTGGAGCTCCCTTGGAGTAACTTCACCCACGGCCCTTCACCGTATTCTGCAAGGGGTTCAAACATATAATATGGTCGAATTTCCCCTTGCCACTCGAGCTTCTTTGCTTTCGGGTCTGATAAATCATCTGATAAATCAGAGTTCGTATCTGCATGGCTCAGAAAAGTCCTCCAACTCGGAATCGCGGGCACTTTTCCTCTCTCTATATAAGTTACTCGAATTCAGCCAAAATGTAAGTCAGTACTAACGTATTATGTAAAGCGAAGGAAAAAAAAAACCCGTAAGTGAAATAAACAAAACAAAAGCGTTCACCAGTCGCTATGTACGAGGGGAACATAGTCACTGTCGTACTAAAAATGTGTAGGACATTGTACATACAGACGCATAAAACGGCTGTGCACGCGTTTATGACCAATGCAAAACTTTCGTTCGGCAAGCTCAGATGGATGAGAACATTGTTCAAAAGAAAAGCTAAAAAACAAAACAAGAGCTGTATATTTGGGCAAAAGCGTTTTCTGATCTTGTAGAAAATATATTGCTAATGATTATTCACTCCTAAGATTATATTGATTAATTTCCTTTTTTCATAAATTGTCCGTTGAACAGAGGGGTCAAATACCGCATTCTGTGTACAATATTATATGCTGCAGCGTGCAGATCTTGTGCCTCTTACTTTTCATACGTCACTTGGGGGTTAGCCAATCAGCTCCCGAGTTTTAAGGAAAGGTCCCAAAACCTCTACTTTTCCCCCTTTTTCTCCAAAACGAGACATAATTTGGACAATCGATTGGCAGATTCGTGATTAGACAGCAAATCTACATGGAAAGAGCACCCATTTTCTCGCTAATTTAGTCAACCTTTAACGACTTTGCGGTATAATGGAGCAGGGGCCGGTTGTGTCTAACCCGTCCGCCTCCCGGATTAGCCAGCGACCTACCTAATCGAATCGTTTACAGTGAAGTAGAAAAACTACATGTACAATATTTCTTTATCACCACGATTGTGTTGTGGCCGAGAATGGAAGGGGACGAAATGGCCTTGACCTCGGGATTGTCTTTCCTTGGACCTATCGATTTCCTTTTAACGACTGATTGAATATGATGGCTGTAAAAGAATCTGATATTGACAGGACTGTAACAAACATCTGGTTTACTTATTTCATGGTATAAATTTGACCTGTGAATGACCATCATATTTTTCATTTATGTTTTTTTTTTCTTAAGATTTATTATTTGTTTATGACCAATAGCACAATTGTGGTTCGTGGCCACTGACCCAGTCTATATATTCACTTTCTCTCTCTCTCTCTCTCTATTATCTCTCTCTCTCTCCTCTCTGTATCTTTCGTCAATCACTCGATCTGTCTCCTAGATGCGAAAGCTAACCCAGCCACATGCGTCAAAATCTGTATTATCTCACATTCATTTAGATATTCAAACGATTTTTCGTTCGAATATCTAAATGAATGTGAGATAATTGAATTGTCATATTGATTGATGAATCAATTCTAAGAAGTTTGAATAAAAATGACAATGCCTTCATTAACCCAACCTGCACAACTCTTTGAGGAAATTATGAGAGGCAGGGGCACTGATCCATTTCCAGGATGATGGGGGATAGCCAAAGTGTTAATCATTATCGTTAAACCACAGTACTGTTATACACTCCAAAATATGCACATTTAATTCCAAACTTGGGAGAGCAACTGCCACCTAACCCACTTTAATAAATTCAAGTTTGTTAGTATATTTCCATACGATCGAAATAATTAATCAGTCCAGCAATGCCTTCGTTATTCCAATCTACCCAACTCTGTGAGAATAGACAAAGATACATGTATAGAAATTTATCTCCAAACGAGACAGGGGTGGGGAATGATTAATCGAATAGTTTCGATTCGACAGCCTTGGATGAATGGATGCAATCAACCGTTCAGATAATAAAAGCCGAAATCGATTCGAATTAATTGCACGTTCTAATCTTCATTGATGATGGGAATTCTACCACAGTAGCAGGCGTGGTTAAGTGAAATTGATTTTTGTCATGAAATTCAGTCACGGCCATGATCAGTATAATAAAACCAATTCAATCATGAAAGAAAGGAATGAGAAGAAACCATAAGAATTATTTTAAAATTTAAAAATTAAAAATCGCTCGATGTGCCTTTTCACTTCCAGTCCCTTTGTTCACTTTTTTCTGTCTCTGATTTTTTTTTTTCTCTCTCTCTTTCTCTGCTGTCTTTCTTCCTTACGCCCCTTCCCATATTTTTTTTAATCTGCTCCCAACTTTCTTCATTTCTCTCACTTTCACCATAATTCTCTCACTTACTGCCCTACAAGTCCCATCCCCATCTCTCTCTTTCTCTTTCCCTCTCTCTCTCTCTCTCTCTCTCTTCTTCTCTCCCTCTCTCCATCTGTAACTCCCATCCTGCAAGTCCCGTGTGGGGGCGCATCTGTGCTCGTGTGTCGGGGGGGGGGGGGGGGGGGGGGGCTCAACTTCGCTTCTGCATCCGAATTTCTTACTGGGGAAATTTCCGGCGGGTCAAAAGTGCACACTGCTCCCACTTTGCATGTATAGCCTATGAAGCCGAATTTTTTTCAGTGTACCAGCGAAAATCAGATTTTAGCCTCCGCGTAGCGCGTAAAATTATTGAAATTATATTCATCTGAATGATCTGTTATAACTAATTAACATAAAAATGGACTGTAAAAGGCTTGTACTTTACTTGTGCAGCCAAAATTAGCAGAAGATGAAGAAGAAGAAAAACAAGAAAAAGAAAGAGAAGAAGGTAAAGAACAAGGAAAAGAAGATGATGATGAAGAAGAAGAAGAAGAGGGGGGTCGGAGGTCTCATCATCAAGATCTCCCATTTTCAAAGTCTACTACTTACAGAAGGCAGCTGTACTGGGCACAGAGACTCATTGAGAAAACAGATCAATATTGCATGTAACATTGGCGGATCCAGGGGGGGGGGGAGGCACTTCCGGGGCACGGGCCGGAAGTGTTCCCCCCCCCCCCCCTTTGGAAGAAAAGTATGCATTTTGACCATAGAGGAACCGCCCTTGTGTCGATTGTGCCCCCCCCCCTTTTTAGAATGAAGACCTTTTTATTTTTTTATTTTTTGCTTGTCAGAGAATTATGGAGGGAAACTGGACCCCCATAAACCCCCCCCCCCCCCCCCACTGAGCGACTTTTCGAGACCAAAAAAATAGGGGTCTACCTTTTCCAAAAGTTGACAAACCTGTTTTCCTGCCCCCTCCCCCTTATACTAAATCCTGGATCCGCCCCTGGCATGTACAAGTTGCAATAGAAATTAGTGCTTGTGGTTGAAGTAAAGTTTTCAAGAATAAACGGACTTAATTCAGTTTTACAGATACACACTCTAATAGTAATAGGGCCTATTAATCATCATGACAGAGACACTATGTCATCACGGTGGGAGGGGAAGGACCTGTCCACGACAAAGGCCAAAACGGTTTCCTCTGAAACTAATTATTTACCCTTAAGTTCCTATATTTAATTTTACTCTCCCTAAATTTGATAATTTAGAATTCAACTGAATTAACTTGATTGCCACCTCCTGCATCGATTGGCATCATTGATTATTTTTTTTTCTAAATTAGCTTCAATGAGCTGATGAAAGCGATTATCACTTCAAGGTTGAAGATCAAATAAAATATCATGATTAAATCTGAATGCACTACTAATACTTACAATTATAAACACAAGTTGCATTAAAGATGATTAACCAATATCATTTCATCATAATATAGTCATGCCACATTCATTTCTCAAAATCTTTGTCTAAATTACATTGGAATTAGTAGGGAAATTATTTGGTTTTACAAATTTATTTGTTATTAATGCATTTTAATGAATTTAAATTAATGCATTAGCCTGAAGTGGCATGATAATTGACACTTAAAATGTTTTTATTAAGTGTGAACAGAATCTAAAATTATGTTCAAGATTAATCACTTTCTCATAATCATGATAATCCAAAATTGTGGATTTAAATTCAATAAATTGATTTGATTTGATTTGATTTGTTTCAAATGGGCCAATCATACCAACTACGCATTTTTAATTACATGTACATGGACATGGGCATGTAGACCTACAAAAGGGAAATCAGTGGTAATCAAAGTCTTTGCTTTTATTTCAAAATTACAAAATTGGGGGTATATCTACATGTATAAAGGGTCTAAGAGTGAAATGTCAAGATATTGCACATAAGGGCCATTCAATAGCCTTGATACACCCACCCCCCCCCCCCCCCCCAAAAAAAAAGAAGTTACAAATGTGTTGTTTCCCCTTTAAATAGTACAGTATGTTAGCTCTTTTCATTTGACCCATACTTTGACATTCAATGTTCAGCTCAGAAATATATGCATTCCTGAGATTTAGAATATTTGCCATTATGTAAATTAGCAATAAATCTCTCTAGAAAACTAAAAAACAAAACTTTAAATAATAATAAAGATAAAAATACTTCGATCCTTAATGACTCCATTACTAGACAATTAACAACCCTTGTATATGTTGTAACTGATAAGCTTCCTTGAACAACCTGCATAATAAAAACAAAAAGAAAGGAAAGAAAAATGAAACTTCTTGTAGACTGTAGACTGTAGACTGTATTTTAAAGAAGGAAATAAAATGAGTACACCCTGTTATGTAACAATTTGTTTTTCTTCTTCTTCCTTAATGATAGTAATGTAAATATAGAAGACGAGGTTAAAATCTTTTAACAGAAGTACATATTTTCATCTTCCATTCCAAATTTGATCCTAGACCAAGACCTCTAGTAAACTTTAATATGGCTAAGTCGGTATGCGGGTATAATCAAAATAATTTACTGAACTTCAGAACTTTGATTTTGACCGCACAAATGGTCTATGGTTTACAGAAAACAGATACACATCTAAGGCTAAATAATAATGATCTAATCTTATAGAGCTAGAGTCTACATATATGTATAGGCCTACGTCTATTAAAGACTAAGCTATAGCCATATTTAAATTTACACAAATCATGTGGGCTTAGCCTTAGAGGTCTACATTATCAAAAAACAATTTACCTTTCCAAGTCAACTAGGGTTTCCTGCAGTGAGTGGGTGACAAAATCTACAGCCCAGGTAGGGTCTATCACGATACTGGATGATCTGGTCCTGGTCCCCCTGTGTTTCTCTATTTTGGTCCGATAGCTCTACAATCAAAAGAGAACAAAAGGCTAGAATCGTGTTGGTGATAACAGCATTTCAGAGATCTACTGTTTAGATTATCAGATATCATATTCACAGATGTAGTTACTCTCGTCTCTAGTGCCAGTGGTGACTCATCATGACTCATGCCATGGTTTTCAGTACGCTACACAAAAGAAATAGATCTAGACTGTTTTCTACTGCAGGAAGTTCAGCCAGGGATCAAATTGAGACTGCTCTCAGACTCAGTAACAGCATTAGGTTATAAAGAATAAAGAACACTTTGATCTGGGTCCAGCATGGAAGACATTGCCATTCAAATTTTACGTTGATATTTCTAGACCCTGCCTAAACAGAGTTCAAATCTAAGGTCTAGGGTAAGCCTAGGGCCAGGGCACCTGCAACATATGCTCCAGGCAAAGCGCAGTAGCCGGCCAGGATCGGCGCACCCAAACCTAACATACCGCTGGGCATGATCTTACCCGACGCAGCCCAGAGTGAGGATCTTGCACATTTGATGTCTTGAACAGGTCCACATCTACCGCAGATTGTCGGTAAAGAAGCCATGCGCTTCACTTCTTAGGTTTGAGTACTATCATAATATACAGATCTACGGAAGATTTCTGATCTTTTCGAAAAATTATTAACAGTAGACTAATAAAAAATGACGGTTTTAGATTTCAAGCAAAGATAATCATTTTCTTTTGTAATGCGGGTCATGGGGTACTGGGTGGGATGTGTGAACCCACTCGCAGCCATGACGAACACATCCCAGTCATTTAGAGGGACGTTAAACAAAATCAATATTTACTTACACTTCATGGCATCATATGGCATTACTTTGCCGAGAATGTTCCCCGGAGAATGTTCTGCTTCCGCCAGTTTTTTGACGTCATTCCTCATGAATAAACATTTATTGAAATTGAACCTCTTAGATCACTGTTCAAATCGCACTATGAACACGGTGACAAAGAGAGCGGACAATTTATGCAGCTCCTCATTGTACCCTCCACAATAGCTCTAGTAGACAAAAGGACATCCCTTCACTGCTATTATGTGACACCTGTTCTACATATTTTTACATGATAGCAATGAATGGATGTTCTTTTGTTAACCAGTGCAATTGTGAAGGGTACAATGAGGAGCAGCATAAATTGTCCGCTTCTTTGTTCGTCATGTTCATAGTGTCGGACACAGTGCATCCAATGCTAAGCCTATGGCATGTCAAAGGTCACATTTTTAGTTGAGTCTCTAGCCTTCCTTCGGAGCATACAGGTATGATCGAATGTCTTTGGTATGTGTGTGTGTGTGTATGTGTGTGTGTCTCTCTCTCTCTTCCTCTCACTCTATCCTATTGACAGGGCGTCGCATTTTGCATATTCGGGCAGCAAGGTGCTAGAATATCCAAATATTTGGGAGGCAAGGTTCCCATATAATAATATTATGTAACTTGTGTATGTAAATTCTACATTTCCATTACGAAAAGTAAAAAAAAAAATTAGAAATTGAAAAGTTCATATTCGGACAAAAGGCGTTCCCTACGGCAATGGGATGCAGCCCCCCCCCCCCCCCCCCCCCCCACCACCACCACCACCAAGAATTTTCAAAGTTCGGGCAACCACCACTTCATATTCGGGCAGCGAGGAGCCAGAATATTTGGGCAGCCAAGTTCCCAGATAATTATGTAACTTCTGTAGCTTTTCACTATGCTGGCTCGCTTTGCTCGCTCGAAAACATTTAGAAATAGAAAAGTTGATATTCGGGCAAAAGGAGTCATGCCGTCATCCCCTCCTTGCGAAAATGGGCCCGTATGATCAAGACCTCTACATCTGTGAATTTCTTTTATTATTATTTGTGTGGGGGGATAGGGTGCAGCATTTTTGTCGGCAAATTTGGGTGTCACACCCCCCATTCAAAATGTTGTAGCGACGCCCCCGCCCATTGGCCTATGGGGTCCCCTAGAAAATTTTGGAATTGCCAATATTTGGATAGCCGTCAAATCATATTCTGGAAGCAACGTAGTCTTTTTGTAATTTTTACGTCACATAGCATTGTTGTTGACCAATTAACGTTTTCATTCTAATGAAGTTACGCCTACATTTTCTCTCTCTCGTATTTAAGTATTTTCGGCACACAATTCCATTACCCGCCCATGCATAATTATATACTAGTATTACTTTTGTATGAAACTCAGTAAAGTGATGAAACCATGGAACCAATGTGTAGGCCTATATCTTACGGAAAGGTTGTCATTAAGTCCTTGCATCAACAATTTATTGAACTTAGCGATTCTTCTCAGATCCCGACTCGGTTAGCTGTGATCAAGGTTGAATAAATTATCTAAATTCCGACACCTTAAATATCTGATATACTTACCCGTGGATTCTAATTAAATTCTAGAATCATTCTGCAACACGTCGCTGTCATTTATGTTGAATTATGGTACACTGTATTGCACGAACTTTGCGAAATTGAGAGAGCTTTACGGCGTGAATATTGCTACTCAAACCGTCCATTTAACACTGATGTAAACTCCTATGGAAAAACAAAACACAAAAAAACCGAATGGGAACAACCGCTGGTGTGCATTATACGTTCATTTATCACTTTCATCCGATGATTATGAGTTAATGTATTTTAAAAAGTTATTACACACATCAGATACAATGAATATTTGTTAAGTAGTGATGATGAGCATTGCTGTGCAGAAGGGCAATTCAATCACAATTTAGGGATTAAGTTATTGACAAATAAAGAAAATGTATATATGTTTAATAGAGATGTGAACTATGACGAATTTTGCTATGTGTCTGGCGGTCAATTCAATTTAATTCATGGCTTATTTTGATGAAGTTATAGAGTAATTATAATGTACAGCATATTAATACAATGTAGACCCATCCTCCCTCATCCTCCTCTCTTAAAGAAATATTGAATATTACACAGGCCTGTTTATTATATTTTTGTACATTTTACCTATCATATGCTATCATACCACGACATTTGTTTTAAGCAGTTACAGTTGTTTTTGTTGTTGGTTGGTTTTGTTTTTTTAGATATTGGGGTTAAAAAATAGTTGTTTTTTTCATGTACGTATACAATTTTGTAGGCCCTATAGAGCCAATTGTTTCAATAACATCTACTTCGTATCCCGACTGCTGATGAAGAATGCGGCACTTCCTATTTAGATATAGCCGGAGTCGAGGCCTCTATTTTAGATTAAAACAAAACACATTATAAATATATTTATTAATATGCAGGCCTATAAGCTTGTCGCGATAATTAGGTCTCTATTACTCTGAATACACTGTTTAACAAAAGCCTAATCTGGCACATTTTCTATATGAAAAAAATTGTGACAGATCTCACTATCAACAACAGACAGACAAACAGTGGACTGAACTGTGACAGCTGAATTATAAAAGGGGGAAAATATCAAAAGCCAACTAATTAGGTTATGCCAGGCCTGATGTCACAGTGATGCATTATAAATATAATACCATTCTACGCCAGCTCGCAGGTTGTTGATGTGGGAAGGCCTGGTTCGGATACGCGCATGTCTGGTATATAGAAATGAGCTTGCTAATGACCTTGGTAACCAGGGTAACTCCCGTCAATAACGAATTATAGTGCTCTTTAGGAGCACGTCCACACTGCCTCCATTTTAATCCACCACATATCTTGCAACCACATAGGTACTTTAGGATGGGGAGGGGGAAAAACCGGCCCGTTCCACTCTTGTTAAACCCTATTGGCTTATATTATTATAAATAGAAAAAAATAAAATAAATACATAAATAAAGAGAATAAAATGAAAAATAAATAAACAAAAACATGACCCCTTTCATTTTCGAACCGAATCCAACAGGTATAAAAGAAAAAAGTTTTTTTTTTTTAATTCTGTTTTCAATTTTTGTTTTTACTTTTTATCGCAATGGTGCCACCCCTTTCATAAAATCCCTGGTCCGCCCCTGCGACATGGACATTCGATTGATATAGGGCACTGTCGGAAACGGAACCATTGTAGACAGATGACCTCGGCAAAATGAACAATAACAATTTGTCGCTGCGGCATCGCATGTCGAAACGAATCATAATTTAAGATGGCAATCTAATTAACGTACCACTATTTTAGGGCACATACCTGAACTTGTAAACATGTTTCTTAAAAATCATGGCTTCCGACATGACGTAAGGTGTATAGTATGAAAGGAGTGTGAAGAAATATAATCATTTTTTGGTGATGTGGTTTTTTGTCCACATGCAAATCAACATAGGCCTATCATATTTTTGAGGAGGAGGGGGTGAGGGGAGAGGGGGTGAGGGGAGAGGGGGTACAAAGTACTCGGAGTTGTTCTTGCTTTCCTTCTGTCGCCTTGCTATTTTCAGACTGATACGTTTTTACGAGCCTCCAACCTAATCTTAGGAAGGTTTCGGAATCCTTTCTATTTTAATACTCGCACCCCCTTTTTATTTATTTTTTTTCCAATCTCAGATACTGTATCTCAATTTGTACTTAAGACGGGTGTTGTGTGTCCGGCCACTTAACAATAACTAAGCTGTTACGTATGCCGTTGAATTTTACAAAAAAACATGCATCAAGTCACACTAAATTCTATGAACACTTGTCATTTAGAATATTATCAACATACATTTTGAAAGATTCATGAAATATTGAAGGAAAAGGGGTTTTATTTTCTGTTTAAAAAGTGTCTGTCCGGACACACAACGTGTGCGGGTATATATCGCAATGTATTCTGAATTGCGGACCTCTTTCAGTGTGGTTTCTGGGCATCATATAAAATCGGTGTGAAATCTCATACAACTTATGGACAGCGAATCGTGATTTGAATTATTCCTGATTAGATTTGGAATGTACGTGTAAACATAGCCTATACTAAAAAAAAAATCTCCATATGCTTTAGTCCAGCTAATATTGGTTCAATGTGAACAAGGATACATGTTTGTGTATTGTTGAATGTATTGGAGTTCCCCTAAAGACTACCGTGACGTGTTTTTTTTCAGGAGGCTGGAAATCGATTTGTATCAAATACTCCAGCCATTAATTTTGTCCCGAGCTGGGAATCACAAATGAACACACTTACACACATCCGTTGCTTTCTACTTAAAACTTATATATTGCTTCTCTTGAGAGGGAAAATATCCTTGATATACCTTTGTCCATAATTTATGAATGACGTATGTAAGTATTCTACCCAATCTATTCATTTTGTTGACTCCATCATCGGGGCCAATAGTTTTATTTTCATTATGTAGTGTTCAGGAGGTTACTACACTATTAATGACTGCAACTAAGCGATGTTAAGTACTTTGTATTTTGTCTGATGCAAATAAAGCGAAATTTCGGTTGAGTTATTATTCAAGTTAACAAAGCCTATGAGTGCAATTAGCGCATGCGTCAGTGATTCAAAGTTACTCTCGAATGGCGGGCAAAGACCGCACCAGTTGTTGACGCAGTCCTACCCAGTCCTAAGTTTCTAGGGGCTCATTCTGTAGCGGATCTAGGATTCTTTTGCAGGAGCACAAGTCCAAAAAATGAAAGGTTCAAACATTTTTCCAAAATTAACTTTTTAGCCCCCAAAGCAAGCAAAACAACCAAGGAGTAAGTTTATAAAAGTTTATTGGATTTTTCTGTATTTATTCTCCATAAATCCCTGACCCAAAAAAGGTTGTCACATTTTTCATCCCTTATATCGTCGCTGATATCATCAAATGTTAGTTCTTAATAATTAGTTAGTTCTTAATACTTGAATAAAATACTCTTACAGTTTGCTTCATCTCTTTGCCCCCCCCCCCCCCCTCCCCTCCGTCGCGCTCTCTCTCCCTCTCTCTTCACATGCGTTGCCTGTCCTATCTTTGTATTTCCCCTTTGCATCTCTTTCTCCATTTCTTGATCAGACCTTTAGTAAGTTTCATTCTAGTCTCTCTTATTTTCCCACTGTATCTTCCCTCTCCCTCTCTCTCTCTCTCTATCTTTCTCTATTCCTCATACCCTTATTACTCAAGTACTATTATTGGCTCTTTTATCTCCTCTTTGTTATCTTCACAACATCTGTACAACTACAAAGGTTTGTGAAATCAATCTCAAAATCGTTGAGTAAGTAAAAATAAGTAAATGAAAAAAGAATCAGTGACCACTATGCCTTTATGATTTGGTTGCTGTCCTTTTTGGGACATTTAATGTACAGGCTTATCAGTGCTGCGACATGTGTGATGTCCAAATCATTTTATCAAAAATATCTTTATCAAAAGCTGATATTGTGACGTCAGACCAAAGTGCGTTCACTTTTTTTCAATCAGTTGAGCACTGGTGAGCAATGACAACTGATATTGTGAAAGGTTTAAATCTGATTTAGAAACACTGCGATGTTAAGAGTTTCAAAGAGTTTTACAGTCTTTGATTTGTCACGACATGTTAAAAACATTTTGAGAGTTTCAGCAAAGTGAACATTTTATTGCATGAAAAGGAGATTATGCCTTGTATTTTACCTTGTATTTTACACGTACGTCCGTCCGTCACACCCGCAATGTAGCTTGAAAAGTTTCCTCAACTTATTATTGACCATAGATTAATATTTTTGTTATTTATGTGCACATTATGACTGACGCGGTGTCAATGACTGGCGCGGCCTGTGACGCGAGGTGTGAGAGTGACATCGTACATGCAGTGAATGAGAAATGAAGAGTGAAAGTGTCCATATAAATATATTTTTTAACATTTAATATTGCGTTGAATTACTGGCGTATGGACTTTACAGGCTTAATCAGCACGCGAAACGGGCAACGGGCATTACGCTGTATGTGGTGCTGCGAAATCGCATTTGCACCATGATATGGTATTCAATTACCTTCTGCAGTCCACAAGCCCGACAACCCACGAGACGGACAGCCCAAGGAGTGACATGTCTATTCGATCTTCTGGAAGAGACATGTGAAAACCCATTTTGCCTAGAAGACAGTCTACAGCTCAATAAAGCTCACTTTAATAACAATAATAATAATTATGGGCTCTTGTATAGCGCACATGTCTGTCAGACTTGACACTCCTGGTGCTCCACATTATTACTCCGGCTTTAGCATGGATGTTCTTAAGCGCTCTAGCATTTCAAGGATTTAATTCCTGCCAGGTACCCATTTACCTCACCTGGGTCGATTGTGGCACCAGGAAAATGTTAAGCAGTCCTAACCTGTCCCTGTCGCTAAGTTGTTAGATCTTAGCAACCTCGATTTTCTTGTTCAAATTCTACCTTTTTATTTTTTTTTCTGTCGGAAGGGTTATCTGTTCTGACATCCCGATCTCTATTTTGAAATATTCTAGCGACACCCCTGTTGCGACCTATTTCAATCATTCATTTTACTATTGTTAAAAAGGGAATAATCTCGTGAAGGTCGCGTAAAATAATGTATTCTGATGAAGCGATAAGCAATCAAGCAGGCAAGAATTTTTTTTTCAATGCTCTAAAACTTCTGAGGTTGCCGAAAGAAATTTGAAATCAGGGTATCACACCCCCTCTAGCGACTTCCCTGTATATCTATTTGTTTGATTTTTTAATGTATGTGAATATTTGAAGAATTTCATAAGTTTGAATAGGAACCCGTATGTCTTTTCCTTTTACTGCGTGACAGACAAGTTAGGATGGCTTTAGTCAGCTTCTTTGGAAGTGTAGTTCCATTACCGAAACTGAACATCACCTTCAACAAGTTCACTAAAAAATGTATGCACCACTTCTGAACCCTGATTCCAAGGAACCCGGATAGTGACTGATGGGATAACGTCCTTTCTTTCCCGTCCTGACGAAACCTTTACCTCCTTTTCGAGGTCGGACGTTGCCGGAGCATATCGGAGAACCCCCTCGTCACGCCAGCCAAGCGGAATAATATTCAATTATATTCATAGCGCTCTTTAATGAGCTCTCCGTTCACTGCAATCCAATCTACATGAGAGCACAATACAAGCCAATCGAGACCGTACAGTCTAGGATATTTATAACCCATTGTGGCATAGCCTGGATCACGTCACGGGGGGGGGGGGGGGGGCTAAGACGAAATGCTTGGAAAAATATTGAACATGCGGTATATGTGTCGTAGTGGAGTCGGTGAACACTTGACTGGAAATGTGAAGGGGTCATGGGTTCGATCGACACTTATGTTTGCAAATAAGGCATTTTATCTACATTGCTTCTCCACATCCAGGTGTTGAATGGGTACCCAACCGTGCCGATAGGATGCGAACGTCTATGTGATTGGATTAGCACGTATGCGCCTGCAATAATGGCGCCTGACTTGAATGCTCCCCAGCGCGGAATCCAATGACTGGGGTGAAAGCACTTAGAACCGTTGTCTTGAGCGCTTTAAAAAAATGCGACTATAATGAAATTAGATCCAGTGTCTTACATAGAGATTTACTAATCATCTTTTTCTAAAGTTATTTCCCCCTACATTTCTTTCTCTCTGTTAAGTTCTTCTGTTATGGGCCGTTGGATGGAGGCGTCCTCCCCCCCCCCCCCCCCCTTGTGTCCCCTCCATTCCCTATGCCACTGCATGCACATGCCGAGACGTTATAGGAATGAGGAAGGGAATGGTATTTCGTGCACTGCTGACCGCGACGTAAACATCACCCGCTCTCATCAAGCGCGGTTGTTATGAGAAGTAAAGATGTAGGTGAAAAGTAGGGCAAAGAGAGACATCAGGAGAGAATCGGGATGGAAAACAGAGTGAAAAGGAGCAAGAGAGAGAGAAATAGAGATGGAATTAAGGAGGAAGATGACGGGAAAGGGGTGACAGAGAGACCATGAGAGAGATGGGGGTTCCAAAGGAGAGAGGGGAAGAGAGTGGGGGAGGTTTGAAAGAAGTAGAGAGAGAGAGAAAAAAAACGGACCGACAGACAGACAGATACAGAGTTATAGAGTTAGTAAGGAAGTGGTTTAAGTAGGATCATAATCACAAAGGTAAAATTAAGATTAATTATTATATGTGTAGACATGGAAAACGCTCGGAGAAAATAAGGAATGATTTCTTTTTAAATGAAAGCTTACTGTGAGATTAATCTTTCCAGGGCCAATTAATGTATCTTTTAAATGAAGGTTTACTGTCAAAATATGTGTGGCAGTTAAGGAATCCTGCATGATGTACATTGCCTTAATCTTAATCTTATTATAATATTGTAACGAAATAGACGCTGCTTCCTCCGGCTGCGGTTTTGGTCAGGATAGCCCGAGCTGAGGACGTGGTACGTTTGGCGGAAATATACCACCTTGTCTTTCCTGGGCCACTGGGCATATTTATCTTCCATTTAATGTATCTTTTAAATGAAGGTTTACTCTCAAAATATGTGTGGCAGTTAGGGAATCCTGCAATGGTGTACAATTCCTTAATCTTAATCTTATTATGATATTGTAACGAAATAGACGCTGCTTCCTCCAGCTGCGGTTTCGGTCAGGATAGCCCGAGCTGAGGACGTGGTACGTTTGGCGGATATATACTACTTTGTCGAACCTGCTTTCTCTGCAAACCGTCACTACTGCGTCACTGTTTCTGCCAGTTCACTCTCAGAAGTACGCATTATTGCACGACCATGTCCAGAAGACTCAGTACCGCACGACCATGTCCAGAAGTACGCAGAACCGCACGACCATGTCCAGAAGACTCAGTACCGCACGACCATATCCAGAAGTACGCAGGACTTGCACCACCGACGAGAGAAGCAGTATTTGAGCGCCAAATTGCACTTTACTTTGCTGTTGCTCATTTCAATATAGAAAGTTGACCTAACAAGTATTCGGGTGCCATTGCGATAGGGCAGCGACGTGCCTGAATATTGCAATCTTATTTCTTATATTGCAATCTTATTTCTAAGATTTGCGAGCAAGCAAAGCGATAAAAGAAAAATGCCCTTTAATTTGTTGTTGCTCATTTCAATATAGAAAGTAAGGTAACCCTAATATCTGAGCGTCATCGCGATTCAATGCAATTCTATTTATTTATTTCATAAAATCGCACGAGTTAATATATACATCGAAAAGTGTGAGGATCTAACACCCTAGAAAAGCCAGTGGCTTGAGGTTAATTGTAGGGGGATCCATAACATAAATTACAGTTTGATGATACATTAAGTAGAAAAGTATAAAACAAACAATAAAAGTTATAATACAAAATGCAAAATACAGAACATAAAACAAAATAACAATACTAAAAACAAAAACATTACAGAAGGGCGAAAGTTATATCACAATTTTTAGTCAGAAGGATGTCACTGATATACGTGGCAAGAAGATGCAGCTTGATTTTGGCTTTGAAAGAGCATACGGTGGCCATATTTTTAAATAAGGGGTCAAGATTATTCCAGGAGTCAGCACCTTTATATTTTATTGAATTTACGCGACGCAATTTCAGTCGTGAATATGACAAGAAAATATTATCTTTTTTCTAGTACTGATATTATGTTTTTTTATCAATGGTAATAAAGTAATCATTAAAGACAGTTGCATATTTTTCATATAACGATACATAAATAGTGCTGTTTTAATTGTTATATTATCAGATAGATTGACGGTACTGAGTACTTGCGATAAGGCAGTGACGTGCCGAAAATTGTCATAACATTGAATATTCATTGACATATTACAATATCATATACTATGGAAATATGCATGGTCCTCGTTTCAAAGTTTTGTGATTGAGCGAAGTGAGCGACGGAAAGCGCACTTTACTATCTCCCAAATGTTATTTCCAAAACACCCAAGTGTTATATTGGGGAATCTTGTTATTTCTTATTATAGTTTCCAAGAAGTCACTGTTTTATAACATACTCTCATGGCACTCCGGTGGAACAGGCTGTATTAGAGGGACATAATTTAAGGGCCTGAATGACTAGACCGGGTCCGCAGGAGTACTCCATGCAACTTGAGAGCGGGAAAATTTTCCATTTTTCAATGAACAGATGCATTAAATACCCCTCTCTCTTTTTTCCTGTATGGTTTCTATAATTCACTATAATACTCCATTAGGCGAATTTCATTTGAGTCTTCTCGTGCTTCTCATGCTTATCACTGCAATGATATCAAAAGTAGTCCATCATTGAATGTTTTTAAGAGAAAATATAAAATTTATTTACTTCAGACAAATTATGTGCAATAACATATCTAATAGGCATTTTGCATGTGAGTGTGTGTGTATGTGTGTATGTGTATGTGTTAGGGCACAATGTGTTTTACGTACTGTATTTTATTCATGTACTGTAATCATGTATAACATGGGGTGCGGCTTCAATATAAGACTTTGTCTTTCTGCTGCATTTCCCTGCAATTTCTTAAGTATTTTATTGTTTCAATTGTTTTAATGTATTACATGTATTGTATTTGTAATGTTTTTTATGAATTTGCTAAATAAATTGAATTGAATTGAATTGAATTATCTTCTCACGTATGGTATGGGGTTTTGTATGGTGTTTAAGCAATCTATCTCCTTGTATTGTCAGGATATCCTGTCCAATACACACAGAGAAATATTTACTTAATATTTCATTATGTAAACTTCCTTTTGTAAAATTTTTACTTAATATATGTAAAATTGTCTCAAATGAATGTTTTTATGTAGTATTTTACTAAATATTTGTAATGAATTACATTTCGCATATAATGTGTCATGCAAAATGTAAAATTTTATGTAACATTTACTTAGCACTATTTAAGTAAAATTCATTTTGCAAAAGAAATGCCTATTATGTAAAATGTGTTAAGTACAAGTATTTTTTAAAGGGAATTTTATCATGCAGATGTTATAAGTCATTAAGTGAAATGTTTTGTAAACTATTGTGTATAAAATACATTTTACGAATGTCAGTTGACATTAACATGATTTTGATACACAGTTATGTAAAACTGACTGAACAAATCTTGCAAAATAACGCTGTAAGATATTTCTTCATAAAGATTTTTGCAATATTGCCCTTTTCGTTAAGTTTATTTAACATGCACAATGTAATTTGTCGTCATTAAGTAAAAATGTTTTGCAAACGGTTTTGTAAAAAATGCATTTTCGTATTTTTCCCTCAATATTGGGGGAAACACTTATATGAATATTCATGAATTTTCAGTAGCGTATGGTTTGGGGTGGCCCGATTTTAATAAATGTTACCAAATGCATAAAAAATTATAATGGGTATATAATAGCTTGCACTAGACCATCTAAACTTGATAGGATAGGACTAGGATAGGATAGGTTAAGTAGGATAGGTTAGGATTGATAAGTTAAGACCCAGAAAGACATAACAAGCAGGTTTATTTTTTTTTACCTGGGTTGGAGGAAAAAGGAAACAATTGGGCAACTGAATTTGCCCAACCACATAATACATGTGTAGAATTGTTTGTTAGGTAAAATTTACACATGAATTTTAAGTACCTATATTTAACATGACATTTTACATAATTATCGTCGAATATTTTGTTAGCTAAAATTTACACAAGTTCCTATTTAACAAAACAATTGACATAATTTTGGTAAAACATTTTGTTAAGTAAATTTTACAAAAAAGTTATGGAGTTCCTATTTAACATAATTTTTTACATATTTTTTGTAAAACATTTTGTTAAGTAAATTTTACAAAAAAGTTATGGAGTTCCTATTTAACAAAACAATTTACATAATTTTTGTAAAAATTTCTCTGTGTGTATGACACTTTTTAAAGATCAAAATGCATCATTGAGCACTTCACTTTCGTCCTACAGGCTGATAGGAATCGATCATTATCCGAAAGTCAGATGTCAAAGAAAGTTTAATAATTAAAATGTCATTCAACAGGTTAATAGTCAATCAACTTCAACATACATGTATTCCCATTCGTTTTCGTCAGATTTCATTCGAATTCGTCCAACCTGGCAATCCGCTGCAAAATTTTATCATCAAATCCATCTTTGGGAAGCCGATTTCAAGAAATTGTCATTCAAATTCGTCACATAGACAAGACCATACAACGAGCGGGTGACAATTTTGAATAATTCTTTGAACTCTTTCAGTCTTTGGCAAAATCGATAGCAGAATGAAAAACAAATTCCGAAAATGTATGGCCAAAGACGTATATTGACTAGGCCATATAAATGACTCTGCAATATTATGAAGTTGCAGGACAAAAGCAAATAAAAAACAAATGTTAAAATTGACTGGAAACCCTATTATCTCACATTATTTTCCACTTTCCTTCCCCTCTCCCCTTTCACCTGACCCCCTTGTGCGCCCCTCCCCTATTTAAGACAGTTGGTATGGAAATGTTTCAAATTCTTAACCTAAACATCACTATTCTGATGTCACTTTGGAGAATCTTTTCGCCTTATGATTCTTGTTGTTGTTGCTGTTCAAGCAGATTTCTGCTTGCCAGCTTGGGGGGGGGGGTGTTCGAACCCCCCCCCCCCCCCCCGTTACAGGCCTGGCATGGACCTACTACAAACAAATTTGAATAATTCTTTAAATGACGCTTTGAAAAAAATCGATTGCAACATGGCATAATGTATATAATTCGAGAATGAATGGTATAATAAAAGACGACATTGATTAATTATAGATTTACGGGACACAATTTAGATAAAATGTATTAAAATAGACGGAAAGACCGATATTTTATCCGTATTTTCCCTTTCCAACATCTCTCCCCTCGCTTCTTTTTTTTTTTTATTTACCTTTTTTTTTCAAGCGGACCTCTGCTCGTCAACGGGGGGGGGGGGGGGTTCATTCGAACCCCTTAAACCCCCCCCCCCCCTAGTTACGGGCCTGACACTACGGTTTATTCCGTCAAGACTAGTCGGCATGAATATTCATGAAAAACATTTTGTAGGGATATAATAAAACGAGCGAACCTGACTTTCAGTTGCTTGTGTGGCGCATTTGGATAAGCGATGCGCTTGTCATGTAGGTGATGCCTCGAGTTCGAGTCTCGTCAGGATTATATTTGGATATTCAGTATTGACAAAATTTTCTTTTGCTGAAATAAAAATAGAGTGAAACTTTGGGAAAATACAAGTCTTGAAGTTGTAGTCTCTCTCAAAGTCTTCAAACGGGGCCTCTTGACCAGGGCCGTACATAAATGGCGCAAGTCCTGACCGAAAAACAAATATACGCTTACCGGACGGCCATGTCCAGAAGACTCAGTACCGCACGACTATGTCCAGACCTCGTTCTCAGTCGGTTGTCATTCACCAGCTTCCCTTCGATGAGGTGCTAAGACAGCCAGACAGACAGACAGCCAGACAAGTAATCAATCGTTGACGTAGCGCTTTGAACATATCGATAGCGATATCTTCCAAATCAACTTTTGGGAAGACTGTTCAAAACCATCATATGAATCATTTGGCAGTACCAAGCCATCGGTACCTCCAATTAATTCTTCCCCAATGCCTTTCTACCCTACTCAAACATTTTACCCTGGTATACTCAGCCCACAACCCGTGTCTACCCCATAGGTCTACCCCCAGCACTCTAATTTCCACCAGCAAGCTGGAGAAAATCGGCCATCGACTCACGCTTGATACATACTACATATGGTTGTCTTTAGATATGTAAGCACTTTCAGAAACTAATTTATGGGGTAATTTTAAAGGAAATTGTAATTTTAAACTCTCCCAAATAAACTCCCTCAACTAGGTGTTCGGACCCTACTCTTCAAAAACCTCCATTGTTAGCACAGGCGGTGCCGCGGTGGTAAAACCCACAATAATAAGAGCGAGTCTCTTTTGGTCGAATTGTACAATAGGTACATGTGCAGTACCGTACTTGTGTATACAAACATTTGCTCCTGGTTGCCATAGAAAGATTATAGGGGCCTATACTTACAGGCAGAAATGAAGGCAACGAAAATAAAATACTGGGGGAAGGGAAGGAGACGTACATTGTCTTATGAAACGAAAAAGATATTATTGTAGCGTCAAAAAGGTAGGCGTTAGAAGAAATGCCATGCATAATTGGAGAATTCATGGATTGATACGAAAAAGAAATTGAAAATAAAAAGTTCACTTTATTCATATATAACTTTATGCACCCGAAGATCAGTTTTTAGTGAAGAATATCAAAATAGAGCCAAATAAGATTTTTTTTTAATCTTTCTCTGGACAAACGTTCCTATGCATGCAGCTATTAAGAGAACAGAAAGTCACTACTAAAATAAGGCATACGCATATATAGTTTTCCCATGAGCACCGTATATTTTGAATCTTCAAATCTATCCATCTCCATAGTAATCTTTTTGTGGTTCCATATCTCGAATCATTTATTAAAACTAATTCGACAAGTGGAATCATTTCGCCGTATCTGCCTGCAAGACGACTGACCCACAATGCTGTCTCAGAATTATAAAGGCCTATTGTAATCTTCTTTCTTCTGATATACTCTATAGTTATGTCTAGTGCATGGTAACAAAGTCCATTATTATGCAGGAAAATATAAAGATCTTATACAGTTCCGGTGAGCTGTATTATCGAATTTACACTGCCCAAAATTTCAACCACAATGACTTTTTCATTAAAATATCAGGCAACATTGCATATTCTGAATGTAAGAACGCTTTTTCGTGTACACGAATAACATCACAATTTCATTGACACAGATATTACATCAGTGGAAATTGAGTCACTCATCCCCAACAATCCTGTGAAATCATGTGAGCTCGATCCCATTCCAACTAAGCTTCTGAAGGAATGTGCTGCTATCATATCTCCTTATATTGCTGATGTTGTTAACCTGAGTCTACAGAGTGGGAAAGTTCCGAAAGATATGAAGATCGCTTATATTCATCCACTATTGAAAAAGCCTTCACTTGATCCTGAATATCTCCAGAACTATCGTCCTGTCTCTAACTTGCCTTATTTGTCGAAACTTCTGGAGAGGGTGGCCTTCTCTAGATTATATAATTACCTACAAGAGAATGATCTCCTTCACGATCGCCAGTCGGTCTATCGTGCAAACCACAGTGTTGAGACCCATCTGACAGAGATGGATGTTGGTAGAATAACGACAGTTGTGTTATTGGACCTGTCTGCAGCATTCGATACTGTTGACCATTCCATTCTTGTCAATGTATTGTCATCCATTGGAATCCGCGACCGTGCACTAGAATGGTTCAAATCCTATTTGGATCAACGCCACCAACTGGTATGTGTGAATCATGAAAGATCTGACCCTGTATGGCTTAGATGTGGGGTCCCGCAGGGATCGGTGGGAGGTCCGTTGCTGTTCTCAGTGTACATCTGTAGGCTCAAGCAAAATTTTAATATTACAACAGCATGACGTTAAGTATCATTGCTACGCGGACGACATCCAGATCTATGCTTCGTTCTCTCCCAATCAGGATGATGCAAAGATGTGCAAACTTGGATGAATGCAAATTCACTTAAACTAAATGACAGAAAAACTGATCTTATTTTGTTTGGCTCGAAATCAAATCTCGCAAAGATACAGGAGTTTGCCATAACTGTGTCAGATTCAGTCATTTGTTCCTCATCGCACTGTCGTGACCTTGGCTCCATTTAAGAAGTTACGCCAATTTAATTAAATTTGTTGTGTTTGTATATATATATATATTATATATAATATACACATGCATATAAAGGCCCAATAATTATAATTATGTAGCTCAAGGAGTTGGTCGTTTGAACCAGGAAGGAGTGAACAAAAGTTCTCAAACTCTCCGACACAATGGAACGCACATTTGGACAGACGGAACATCTCTGTTCATTAGTCTTTCCTCAACCAGTGGCGGATCAAGGCAGGGGCGCCAAGGGCACGCGCCCCTTTTAATTTGTCTGTTTTGTGATTTTAACCATGGGAGGGGGATACCCCCCCCCCCGCCCGCACCCTCTGCTCCCTCGATGCTGCCGCCCCCTATTTCAAATTCCTGGATCCACCACTGTCAACTGTGCTCAGATATTATGCACTTTCTTTGAAATTCGTGGTAATATTGAAATGTGAACTCATACATCTTAGTTGAAACGCAGTTGAAACGTAGTTGAAACGTAGTTGGACTTTGAAAGAATTAGGCTCCAGGATCTGAGGAAAATAACAAAAATAACCCTGTCTAATTTGAGTCATTTATAATTCTTAACGTCACTATCAATGTTACCACCGGTTATGTCGCTATTGTGTATACGGTATACTATATAATAACTATATATATAACTAAACACATGTTCTTACTGTTACTGTACGATCGAAACATATGTAAGGTGGTCTCGTACAGCAAAAGAATAACCAAGAAGCTGCGTTGCACTATATGACATACAGCCTGGATTCAGTCTGAATGAATTTAAATGTAAAGCCCGGTGCACATGAGACATTAGTGAGCTTTCGAATGTGTCGACTTGAACGCCGTCCTAGATCCACCATGGACTGCTTTGTGTTTAGCTGCATACCGCGCTTTGTGCAAGACCGGCTCACATGTCCACATGGTTTTGCCGTCTTCTCTAAAACTAACGCTTCACCCATTGTTAGCTTCATGCTCAACCTACTTTGTATGCAGTCAACACAAAGCAGTCCATTGTCGCTGGGAGGATCTAGGACGGCGTTCTAGTCGACACATCCGAAAACTTCTTAATATTGTTTATCAACTATCTCCCTGTCCATCTCTTCCCACACGTCCCTGTCAATCTCTATCTTATTTTATCTCGCTCTCTCCTTCCCATTTCCGTTGCGTGTTTTGAGTGACAAGTATGACTCTGGCTAGTACGTGAATGCACTCAAATTCATGAGGAAGTTTTAAAAAGATCTGTCTTATGAAATGTAATAATATACAGCCATGGAAAAAAATATTAGATCAAGAATGGTTACTGATAGTGTTATTTGTGGTAAGAAGGAAATAAAATGCTCACAATCATGTCCACATGGTTTTGCCGTCTTCTCTAAAACTAACGCTTCACCCATTGTTAGCTTCATGCTCAACCTACTTTGTATGCAGTCAACACAAAGCAGTCCATTGTCGCTGGGAGGATCTAGGACGGCGTTCTAGTCGACACATCCGAAAACTTCTTAATATTGTTTATCAACTATACATGCGTGGGCAGACCATTACGGTAGTTAAGGCGGATGTCACTAAACATCCTTCCTTATTCATGATCTTTTATTTGATGTGGTTTTCTCTCTCTCTCTCTCTCTCTCCTATGTCAGTTTATCTGTCGGTCGATTGATCTATATCTCTCCATCTCTCTATCTATCTACCCATCTCCCTCTATTCTCCTATACACGCCTCTCCCTATCCCTATCTCCCCCTTTTCTTTCTCTCCCTGTCCATCTCTTCCCAAACGTCCCTGTCAATCTCTATCTTATTTTATCTCGCTCTCTCCTTCCCATTTCCGTTGCGTGTTTTGAGTGACAAGTATGACTCTGGCTAGTACGTGAATGCACTCAAATTCATGAGGAAGTTTTAAAAAGATCTGTCGTATGAAATGTAATAATATACAGCCATGGAAAAAAATATTAGATAAAGAATGGTTACTGATAGTGTTATTTGTGGTAAGAAGGAAATAAAATATCATAAAAGCAAGGTATAATTGCTGGAATTTGGTATTCATTCAATGAAATACAAAGACATATAATTTTCATAATTTTGTATGCATATTATAGTACCCTTTATATTACAGAAGCTTGGTCTAATAATTTTTCCAGGGCTGTATATTTCGAAACTGATAAAGTGGTTACCTGGCCAAGAGTGAGAAAAGGAGATAGAGAGAGAGAGCGAGAGAGATGTATGTGTGTTTATGTAATGGTTATACTGAAAATATATTGTACATTTCCAAGCATATACGCTGACGTCATCGAATAGTTCATTTTTTTCGCCATCATCAGAGGGAAGAAGTAAACTATTCGATGACGTCAGCGGGAAAAAAAATCCATTATTCGTCCCCCCCCCCCCCCCCCCCCCCTTTCGACTCGCGACGTACGCGAGTGGAAAAGAGAGCAGCTGCTCAGCCTGAGCGCGTACGACATTGTGACGTCATTCATTTGCACGTATCTATTGTTTTAGGCAGCGTGCACCGTTAAACATTGGTGATGATGTCATCATTGCGCGTTTGATATCCGCGCAAATTCATCACTTCTTCAAATTTGGCCCTCTTGCATTGTCCAATTGCAACTCAAAGAAGTAAAACGCAACTTGATTTTCAACCAATCAGGATCGCATCGCATATATTGGACTTGCGTTTAATATTTTGAGTTGCGATTAAACGCAACTTTTTATGCAAGAGGGCCCTGTTGGTGCATGTACGTACGTGTGCGATACAGTGCAGATGATTAAGCAGTTAAGTAGATGAGTAGAATTAGGCTTTTGCTCATAATGACGGATATAAATCTGGTTAAACTATGGCACCCTCGGTCACGTGAAGATGACCATTTTCCTTTGGGGCTGCGCCCCTCATGAAAATAGTCTTGCTTCACGTCACCTCGGGGACCATATTTCCAACGAGTCCCTCTCATATTTGTATACTATTCTCCCTGAGGGTCCGGCAATAATACTGTTACACCGGCTTTAGCCGAGGGGAAAAAAATTTTCGCCAGACCTCCAAAATTCACTCAGTAGGGGGGGGGGGGGGTATGTGGCTCCAGTTTCCCTCCATAATTGTCTGACAAGCAACAAAAAAAATACCCCCAAAAAAGGTCTTCATTCTAATAGGGGGACCACAATCGACAAAAGGGCGGATCCTCTATGGTCAAAATGCATACCTTTCTTCCAAAATGAGGGGGGGCACGGGCCGCCCTGGATCCGCCAATGCACTAGACCACAACACCTCTATAATCTTTCTGGCTAAAAAGTTAACATATCTTTTTCCAAATTAAAAGACAAATTTTATGCACCATTCTACGGAGCCCTAAGGGGACATAAAATGACACGAGTTTTTTTTTTTTATCTCGGGGCCCCGACTTATTAACTCGGGGCCCCGACTTATTATCTCGGGGCCCCGAGTTAATAACTCGGGGCCCCGAGATAATAAGTCGGGGCCCCGACTTAATAAGTCGGGGCCCCGAGATAATAACTCGGGGCCCCGAGATAATAAGTCGGGGCCCCGAGTTAATAAGTCGGGGCCCCGACTTAATAAGTCGGGGCCCCGAGATAATAACTCGGGGCCCCGAGATAATAAGTCGGGGCCCCGAGTTATTAACTCGGGGCCCCGAGATAATAACTCGGGGCCCCGAGATAATAACTCGGGGCCCCGAGATAATAACTCGGGGCCCCGAGATAATAAGTCGGGGCCCCGAGTTAATAAGTCGGGGCCCCGAGATAATAACTCGGGGCCCCGAGATAATAACTCGGGGCCCCGAGATAATAAGTCGGGGCCCCGAGTTAATAAGTCGGGGCCCCGAGATAATAACTCGGGGCCCCGAGATAATAAGTCGGGGCCCCGAGTTATTATCTCGGGGCCCCGAGTTATTAACTCGGGGCCCCGACTTATTATCTCGGGGCCCCGAGTTAATAACTCGGGGCCCCGACTTAATTATCAGCATACGATACCATGCATATACGGGGCTCTGTACATTATGCATACACTACCAGCCGTATCAACAATCCCCATGCTGTTTTAACGCGCCATGCTTGCCTAAGTCACCATACCTTACAGTCAAGAATGGACGAACGAGAACAAGAACAAAATGATTTGATTTAGGTTTGTTTCGAAATGGGACTTTTGTATAAAGATATAGTCACGGTTCTTGCAACAGAGTGCGGGATTTTTGATTGGTCCGGCTCCGCCTGCCGTGCCGTAGGCACGGTGCGCGCCGCAGGCACGCCAGCCAAAAAGGTAGATTATTGGTCAGGCTCAAGCCGGGCCGGCCGGGCCGGCTCCGACGCCCATGATTTGAAACGGCTTCTCAGACAGCTTGGTTTGTTTAGAAGAAAAAATTACAGTCACATCGGTGAGGTAGTTGAATTTGTCCAAAGGCAGGTTGAGCGATCGGGTCGTCTACATGGTTACCGGTGGATGTTTGAAAAATGTTTAGCACATCATATTAAGTGTAAGAAAGACAACCACTATAGATGGGTTGGCAATGTAAGGGGGAATTAATAAATGTAACAGAAACAATATCAATTTCTTAGTTCTTTTTTGTTTTATTTGATTCTTTCTTTCTACCTTTCTTTTTTTTTTTTTTTCTTGGATCACTTTTCGATCCTTCTTTCTTTTGTTCTTTTTCTTCCCCTCCTTCCTTCCTTTTTCTTATGTTCATCCTCTCTCACTTCTTTGCTTCCTTCCCTCTTTGTTTTCATTCTTGTTTCTTAAATTTCTTAATTCTTTCACTCTTTGTTTATTATCTGTATTCATTAGATTTCTGCTTCTCATCCCACACTATAAGCCTAGGTATTAAAATTGTTTTCTTTCATTAAATTTATCATCATCAACATCATCTACATCTTTCTTTTATTTCTCAGTATTTCTCTTATCCACGTTTTACTGGTTAAAATAATGAACATAACTGAAATAAATAAAAGAAAACAAGATAATCATTATTTTTATAATTTTTGGTACATAGGCAAATTTATTTTCATTTTTATCAATGTGACTTGCGGCCAGTACGCACTCGGCCGGTACTAATGGTAACAGCGCCATCTAAGATCAAAACTTTACAATATCCGGGCTATTGTCATCATTCATTTAATTCTATCACAGATTTTAAAATTGCATTGCATTGTCACTTACGAGCTGAAATTTCTCTGACATTGATAACTTGGCAGCCGATCATAAATGTATCTGATTTTGACATACTTCAAGCTCACCTTGACAAAATGTATACCTTTCTATTTTAGTAGCTGTTTGTGTATTAATCCATAGATCAATGAAAATCCAAAGAATTTCAGATTGACATTCATAAAGAGCATAATAACAGTTTGTCAGATTTGATTAAATATAACAATCTGACAATGACAACACATATTTTTCCTTCCCCTTACATTGCCAACCCATCTATAGTGGTTATCTTTTTTACACTTAATATGATGTGCTAAACATTTTTCAAACATCCACCGGTAACCATGTAGACGACCCGATCGCTCAACCTGCCTTTGGACAAATTCAACTACCTCACCGATGTGACTGTAGTTTTTTCTTCTAAACAAACCAAGCTGTCTGAGAAGCCGTTTCAAATCATGGGCGTCGGAGCCGGCCCGGCCGGCGAGGCTTGAGCCTGACCAATAATCTACCTTTTTGGCTGGCGTGCCTGCGGCACGCACCGTGCCTACGGCACGGCAGGCGGAGCCGGACCAATCAAAAATCCCTTCCGACGCCCATGCAAATGACGGGTAGAAATGATAATTCCGCACTCTGTTGCAAGAACCGTGACTATATCTTTATACAAAAGTCCCATTTCGAAACAAACCTAAATCACATCATTTTGTTCTTGTTCTCGTTCGTCCATTCTTGACTGTAAGGTATGGTGACTTAGGCAAGCATGGCGCGTTAAAACAGCATGGGGATTGTTGATACGGCTGGTAGTGTATGCATAATGTACAGAGCCCCGTATATGCATGGTATCGTATGCTGATAATTAAGTCGGGGCCCGAGTTATTAACTCGGGGCCCCGAGATAATAAGTCGGGGCCCCGAGTTAATAACTCGGGGCCCCGAGATAATAACTCGGGGCCCCGACTTATTATCTCGGGGCCCCGAGTTATTATCTCGGGGCCCCGACTTATTAACTCGGGGCCCCGACTTATTATCTCGGGGCCCCGACTTATTAAGTCGGGGCCCCGACTTATTAACTCGGGGCCCCGACTTATTATCTCGGGGCCCCGACTTATTTTCTCGGGGCCCCGAGTTATTATCTCGGGGCCCCGACTTATTAACTCGGGGCCCCGACTTATTAACTCGGGGCCCCGAGTTATTATCTCGGGGCCCCGAGTTATTATCTCGGGCCCCGACTTATTAAGTCGGGGCCCCGACTTATTAACTCGGGGCCCCGACTTATTATCTCGGGGCCCCGAGTTATTATCTCGGGGCCCCGAGTTATTATCTCGGGGCCCCGACTTATTAACTCGGGGCCCCGAGATAATAACTCGGGGCCCCGAGATAATAAGTCGGGGCCCCGAGTTAATAAGTCGGGGCCCCGAGATAAAAAAAAAAAAAACTCGTGTCATTTTATGTCCCCTTAGGGGCTCCGTACCATTCAACCCACTTGCAATTATACTAAATTAACATAGTATATTTCATTACCGTAACGAGTAATCTCCATTTATCACAGTTTGAAATGCCACTAGTTTTACATCACAGCATCGCTGGTAGAGTACATTTCAACAAATAAAATATAGGATTGGAATTTAATTAGTTGAAACAAATGACCAGTATTAAGAAGTCACCCCTTAGCCGTTTTTGTCATACTTCGGAGATTTTCTTGATGAATAGCGAGATAAGGTATTAGCGGATGCCATATAAATTCCTTCTGAAGTGGATTAATGAGAAAGTAAGAGGCTGACTGACAAATGAGATTTTGTTTAATATTCTGATGTTCATTACTCCTTTCAGTGATTCTTCATACAGTAGATTTCATTAAAATAGCCCTTTAGCAGCTGTCTCAGTTAATATCAAAAGGATCATATCACATTTCCCTATATGATATTGTGAAACGTGCTATATACCTGCATAAAATTATGACCTTAGAGCAGTATCCCACTATAGAATTGTATGAATATAATACACGCATGCACGCAGCCTTAATACGTCACAGTCTTCTATAATAGGAATAATGTATGAAAAATGTGTCCGGCTGACTAGCTTGAAAAGAGCAAGCATCTCGAATAAAAGACATTGTATCACGTAGACAGATGAACGCTCTTAATATTAATACGGTGATAGTTTGTGACGATGCTTTTCTGACAACATGTAGACGCCATATTCCATTAGAAAGATGATCGCCTCAAAACCGAGAGTTTGTGTCAGCTTATGGCGCGCTCCAGCTGGAAATATAATATTGAGATGTGTTGGATGGCCCTGGGGTCCTATTGCTTAATTTCGGTGACATGAAAAGCAGAGGGGAAGCTATCTTTTGAGCGTGCCTAGTGGATATTAATCAGATCAAAACGAGGCCATAGATTGTATCTATTCCAAGAGCTTGTTGTAGGCCTACGCATCCTTTCCCGCTGTCATTCCCTTCTTTTCCCATTCCGATGAACTCGGGCTCGCCTTGTTACTATCATTGTTTAAATGTCCATAGCTAAAGCTATATATTCCGCAAATTGGATCACAGTCAGATCATATAATGTGCGGCGACAGGTTATAATCATCATGAAGATATGAAATATGAATGTATGAATCACACGTGATAAAATTCAGATTGATTTCATTCTACACCTCCTTTGACAAACATTGTATAATGTCAATCCGTGCGGTTCCTAAGTGCTAGCAGTCCCAAGTAAAGGTTTACCGGACCATTAAAGATGAATATATTATATAGGAGAAAATAAGAGATAAAAAGGTGGTTCATTAACCTTTTCATTTTTCTTGAACTGAGATAAGAAGATTGGTTGAAATTTTCATCGTTTGTATATTTTATTCAATACATTCAAACATGTTTTAAGAGCCACTAGTATAATATATACATAATAGAGAAAGACCACCTGTCTCTAACAACCATATTTTACTCTAATTTTGTATTTTGTATTGCTTTATATATAAAATATCATATATATACATATTTTTTAAAATTTGTTTTGCCTTGTCACTGTAATTATATTTTTATCATTTAAGTCATCTATGTTATATTATTAATGTATTCCGCAGGGCTCCCTTGTAAAGCAGGCCCATGTGGCTCTGAACAGGACTCCTCTGCTTTTATAGCAAATATTGATAAATAAATGAATATTCTTTTTTTGTTTCACTCAAACAGTCATATACTAGATGAACATGTTCCTAAAGGCGACTTAGTCATATACTGCATGAACATGTTAAAGGCCACTTAGTCATATACTACATGAACATGTTCCTAAAGGCCACTTAGTCATATACTACATGAACATGTTCCTAAAGGCCACTTAGTCCTATACTAGATGAACATGTTCCTAAAGGCAACTTAGTCATATACTACATGAACATGTTAAAGGCCACTTAGTCATATACTACATGAACATGTTCCTAAAGACCACTTAGTCATATACTACATGAACATGTTCCTAAAGACCACTTAGTCATATACTACATGAACATGTTCCTAAAGACCACTTAGTCCTATAGATGAACATGTTCCTAAAGGCCACTTAGTCATATACTACATGAACATGTTCCTAAAGGCCACTAGTCATAATTATAATACATGAACATGTTCCTAAAGACCACTTAGTCATATACTATATGAACATGTTGCTAAAGGCCAATTAGTCATATACTAGATGAACATGTTCCTAGAGGCCACTTAGTCCCAGATGATCATGTTCCTAACGGAAACCTGCCTATAAAGAATACTCTTCTTGTCTCTCTCTCTCTTCAGCATGTTAAGCTGTCTTTATATACATATTTGGCAGTATGTAAGATTTTATATCACCATGAAGTTAGATATAAATTGAAAATGAAATTAACAAAGCACATTGTATTGTCGTATGGCGAAAATCGTCCAATAAACGATGGAATATTGCCATTACACCAACAACAACATTATGGATGACTTGTTTTGTCATAGCCCCCCCCCCCCCCCCCCCCCCCCTCTCTCTCTCTCTCTCTCTCTCTCTCTCTCGCTCCTTACGGGAGGGGCATTCCTTGTCTTTAAAAAAATATCAGACTATCAATATTCTTATATTGTCCCCGGGAATCCAATTAAAAGAATCAATCAATAGCGATTCTTTCATACTGAATCCGTATTGTTTGATGAGGCTATTATTCACATTTTGCAACATACAGTCTTTACTAAAAGGTATATTGCTGAGCTGCCTGAGCGCATAATCTTGATTGTTGTCTACTAATTTTGTGATCGTCTTTCCCGCGTTTGTACGCGCCGCGACGTTTCGCTAAGCTACCTTAAAGTTGTACTCCAGGCTGAAAATAGTACGATTTGAATAGACAGAGTAAAATCAGACAAGCAAAACACTAACAATTTCATCAAAATCGGATGAAGAATAACGAAGTTATGACATTTTGAAATTTTGCATTATTTTGGTGAAACAGTTCTATGCGTGTCTTCAAGAATATGCAATGATCGACCCGATGGTGTCATATCCCCATTTGTTCTTTTGTAATTTATTACATAAAATTACAATTATTCAAATTTTCTCCTCCAAGAATGTAAAAATCGGTTTGACTGCTGATTTAATGTGTAAGATCATCATTGCTGAGACTTATATTGTTACAAGGGATATACGTTTTACACGCATGTATCAAAATATGAAATAATTATGATTTCATAAAAAAATAAGAAAAGGGAAAGTGGGGATGTGACATCATCAGGCCACTCATTGAATATTCATGAGAACTGTTTTACCAAGATAATGCAAAATTTAAAATTCAATAACTTTGTTATTTGTTATCGGATTTTGATGACATTTTCAGTGTTTTGCTCATTTAATTTCACTCAATTCATTTAGCATTTATTATTTTCAGCCTGGAGTACCCCTTTAACTCTTTTAGTGCCGATGTCACGTATGTGACAAATAGACTTGTCATTGTCATTCACCAATTGCTCGACCACAGGAAAGGTATATGGTGGTCAATATATATCAAATTTTGAGCATGAATCAAGCATTCTAAATATATGATTATAATTCTATGCTAGCATAGAAATTTTCAGAGAGAATTGCAGATTTCTAAATAGATATCACATTATTGCAACAAATTTTAAACAAATGAGAAACAAAATAATAATGGACAAATAAGAAGCTCAAATGTAATTTTCAATAATACTTAAGCATAAAGTTGGGTAAAGTAATAATGTTTGGTATCATACGAAATGGTAATAAATTTCCTACAAGTTTTGTACACAATATTTTGTAAAATGATAGATGGTTAATGAAATGCAGACATTTGAAAAGCAAGCATTGATCACAATTTGGTGAAATTTTGAAGAGAGCTAGACCCCTTGACACGGTAAGAGTTAATAGGTTTCAGACACTACTATGCATCTGTGCGAGGATAAGAGCAATTTAATTGACACTATTTGGGGACATTAAGAGGAGATTTTATCTATGATGAAATTTTCTTTGACGCATTACGATATCCTGCATGGGAAGAACGCACCGATCCTTTAAAGTAGAGATCAGTGAAAGGACGGCATGCATATATCTTTGCCGATCGAAAACCATCGCGAAATAATTTGAATATAATTGGAGAGGACATTGGTCGTGAAAATATGCCCGAGAGCGAAGATCAGTTCAATAACAGTGAATATGTTTGTTTTTATCTCAAAAACGTGCAGAAAATAAAGCACATTGAAAAGGACTAACATGCATATAATATGTGAGACTATTTCAATGTATTCATGAGCCCTCTCGAACCCACTTAACTAGTTTTGCCCATTACTCAGTTATTATAAATTTTCAATCAAATCCATTTGTCGTTTAGCGGTACAGTGTGTCCCAAAAAAACGAATCCGGATTTCATGGCCGAAATTTTCTATGATAATGAATAATTTCCTTGGTAGGCTATACATGTATGAAAAACTCTGTTTCTCTTCTTTCATTATTTTGATGGACAACTTATTATTCATAATTAACGCATGACTGAATGAAATAATGGAAAGAGGTGGTACCAAAACTTGATTTGCACGTACAAATTGCAACTTTGAGTGAGGTTTAGGTTCGTATTTCTTTATTAAATAAGAAAATACCACATAACAATTCATAATTTTCTATTTTTTATGACACCTCATGCGTAAAAAAATGAATGATATATGCCAGAGAACAGGTAAAACAAAAACATGCTCGATTTCTGCCCAAATGAATGGATAGCTGAGAATGGAATTAATGCTTGGGTGAATTTACACAAATATGGGGATTGAAAAGGAACATTAGAGGTGATTAGGGAGTATAAAAATGCTGAAAATTAAACAAACCATATTTTTGTGCTTGCCTGACCATGCATCTGACCACAGAACAAAGGATGTTCATCATAACGGAATGGGCTCACTCTAGGAGCCTGCAGCAAGTTGTTACAGTCTTCCACGAGAGATTGCGACGTTCCTGCGAACTCTACGTTATGGAGAAACATAAGAAAATATCATTAGGAATGGACGAGCCTTAATGTCAACAAGTGTCGATCTAGATGAAGAAGAACTGCTAGGTCTGTAGAGAACACTGGCGTAGGTGGGGGCACAAGGGGGCCATCCCCACTATTCAGCCCCTTAAAAAAGCGAGAGCGAAAAAGCAGGGGAAGTGAGAGAAAAAAAACTAAAAAGGTATGACGAGCCGATAGTTTCTCTCAAAATTTACTAAAACGTCAAAGAAATAACTCCCCCATCCATGCACCCTCACTGTTATACATACAGTGCAATATTGCGTCCAAATAATGGGGGAAAATTGTTTGCTACAAGCCGTTATCTTTCTCTCAAATTTGTTAAAACGTGAGAGCTTGGATCCTTCATGTCTGCCTCCCCCTATTGAAAACTCCTGGCTACGCCACTGGCAGAGAATGTGGCAGAAGTAAGATATGTTGGTTGATGGTTTTATAGTTTATTTTACCCGACTGCTAAGAAAGCATGGGTATGCTTGGTATCGAGGTTTGTATGCCTTACCAAAGTGCACTAGCGCATTCACTTGGTTTCTCACCCGGGGCCTCCCAGTTACGAGATCACGGCTCTGAGCCACCGCGCCTCCTGTTATCCAGGAGAACCCCCAAGTATCCTAATATTCAGCCTTTCTATACCCTAACCATGTTCCTTTTCATTCCCCATGTTTGTGTAAATTCACCCAAGCATTAAGTCCATTGTCAACTGCTAGGTCAGGATAGCTGAATGGCTTCACTCAACTATCCACTTATTTCGGCAGAAATCAAACATGTTTCCCCTTTACCCGTTCTCTAGCATAAATTATTCATTTTTTACGCATGAGGTATCATAAAAAAAAGAAAATTATAATTTGTATGTGATGTTTTTCTTTTTAAAAAATACGTTTACTACTCTTAAAACCCACTCAAAGTAGCGATTTGTGTGTGCAAATGAAATCTTGTTACCACCACTTTCCATTGTTTTAATTCAGTCATTTGTGAATCATTAATTCGGTATTTCAGTATTCATTTCCAATTCATTATAAAAAATGAATAATAAGTTGTGCATCAAATGAAAGAAGAGAAGTAGAGCTTTCCATAGATATTTAATGAAGGAAGTTATTCATTATTATTTTACTCTCAAGACCCACTCAAAGTAGTTGTGCGTGCAAATGAAATTTTGTTACCACCACTTTCCATTGTTTTAATTCAGTCATTTGTGAATCATTCAATTCGGCATTTTAGTATTCATTTCCAATTCATTATAAAAAAAAATTAATAATAAGTTGTGCATCAAATGAAAAAATACAAATCTCATCAAGGAAATTATTCATTATAGAAAATTTCTGCCTTGAAATCAGCTTTTCTTTTTTCTTCGACTCAAAGTACAGGCTTCAACATGAAATGTAAACTATGTTGGATTTTATCTTTTGGCAAGACATTAATTTACATTTGCCACACTAGACCCAGGTGAGGTAAATGGGTACTTGGCAGGAATTAATTCCTTGAAATGCTAGAGCGCCGTAAGTGCAGCCATGCTAAAGCCAGGGTAATAGTTGTGGATCGCCAGGAGTGTCAAGTCTGACAGACATTGCGCTATACAAGAATTATTAGTATTATTATTATGATTATTATTATGATAATTATTATCATCATCGTCATCATTATTATAAATATGATTATTATCATTATTATAATTATTATTATTATTATTATTATTATTATTATTATTATTATTATTATTATAATACAGACTTCTTTCAAAGGAACCTAAGCTGCAAGTAACATCGGAAATGAAAAGAATACATCACATTATTAAGAGTATGACATCATCACTGCTGCCATGCTGGGACAGAATATAAATTACAAGAATTAGAGGGCCTTGTCAGTCTGTACTTTCTTTTAAAATGCACGGTGATGAAATGTCAATAGATATAATTGCAATTAGAAATGTCATGATGATAATAATAATAATAATGTAATTATTAACGATATACAATTACAGCGATTAAGTTTATTCTCTATAAGTTTGGTTTATTGATTTGACAAGAAATGATATGGACTATACTAACCCAAATGACGTAGATCTGACGTATATTGCAGATTTCATATTCTTTCATGTATTTGCTTCATTCCTTTATACCCGCATATTTTAAAAAAGGGGGATCGTGATTCTGATAAACAGTATGATAATGATATGTATTTTGTTTTCTGTGCAAAATCGTTGTCAGCAGGAAAACAGATAATTATGTATCTTTTTTCCTTTGCCACGTGATTGCTTATTTTGAGGGTCGTTTTTCTGTCAAGCTTTTATGTTGCTATACTTCAGACAATAATAAAACTGATATTCAGCAATACATTTTTTTCTGTTGTTTCGTATACCTTATGTGTAATATTATTTGTATAGAAATTGCAAAAAGCACTGAGATTCAAAGAATAGGATATAAACAAAGCTCTGTGGCAGCTTCTTGGTTAAAATGACATTGAAGTCAAATACTCTAACATGTCAGATATTTGATATGCTGAAAAGAAAGAAATTAAATTATCGTCTTACGTCATACTCTTTGATAAGGCAGGATACAAGTTGTAGGAGACTGCATTAATTGTCGGAGAAATTTTCTGTCAATCAAGAGAAAATATGTCAAAGAAACCTGACAATTTAGGCGCTTGTAGTATAGGGTGCCATTATACGCAGATAACTCTGCTTTATAGATTTAAATATCATCATTATTATCATAGAGCGTTTGTGATGGTTCAACAAGCTTCACATTGCTTTCCTTGCTATACGTCTTTTTGAAAAAGGTGTTGCCCCTTATCCTGGTTTAAAGGGAGCGACAAGTCGCAATATATGGGCGCTTTTACAGTTGGCTGCTCCTTTCTCTGGATCAAAGTTCAAAGCGACTTCAATTTATCGTGCGCAGCTAATAAAAATTCGCACATTGACCCAAATTTGAGTAAACAAGATCGCGCGTTGTTTATTCCAGTATTTGAATCTCATTGGTCGGTTGCGTATGGAGGGATTCGAGTTAACGATCGCTCGAGGAATCCGGCAATAACATTCCTTCGGTAGCGCACGATTGGACCTGTTTGTATCCGAATTTCCCCGAGTCAGGCCAACTGGTCAGGCCCATGGATTACGACTTGCCACTCCCTTTAAAGGGAAGGTGGAGTTCCGGGAAAGCTACACAATAATTCTCATTTCTCATTTTGTTTGAATGTTAGTTTGGAAGATTATAATAGTAGTAATGCCCACTGAAAAGGATTGCTCTTCAAAGCTCTCACATTCAAAATATGAAAAGAAACAGATGAAATGTTGGGGCCGAACATTTGTGCGTAGTCCCATATACACATTTCTGTGTGCAGTGCATGTGACTCTCGGTAGGACTGAGTCAGTTTCTGATAATATTGGTGATTTCAAGACCTTACAGCATACATCAATTCTTATGTGCTATATAATCAGCCTTTTCCAATTGCTTTGAGACAGTTTTTCTTCACAATTAAATCTCATGACCAGAACTCAGCTTTATCTTTTAAAAATTCCCACAGCGCCTCATTGTTGAACAAAGACCTGAAATTAGAGTGATATTCAGCAGCCATCATTTCAAATGATTTCTCTTCTCTCCTTTCTCAAGAATGTTATTTTTCCATTCCACGTTAAGTGGATGGAATCAATACCTCGAATTGTCTGGGAAAAGGGAAACAAATGCACGGTATCTAAGCAACCCTCATCCCCATCTTGTTAGTTGGCGTGTAGGCTATTACGCATGCATCATCTCTTTCTCCTGTCCCGTGACTTAACATGGTTGTTTCTTGAAGGAACTCATGGGTTTAGATCTGATCTTCGAGGACATAATACTATGAATTGATAGACAATTGAAAAAGAAAGAGAGAGAGAGAAAGAGAGATCGTGTGTGTGTGTGTGTGTGTGTGTGTGTGTGTGAGTGAGAGAGAGGTGGGTGTATAGGGGCTTATTGATATAAATGACATGGATTTATATGAATTTAAGAAAAAATAATAATAAATTGTTTATAGGACCTAGCATTTTTTTATGTTACAAAGAAACGAAGATTCAGAGTTTGAAAATGAGCGCTCTTCGATTTTGTTTCCTTTGGAGAGATTTCTTTACAATATTCTTGAAGGTTAAAAACATGTGAAATGACGAATCATTTATATCAGTCAAGTCGATCAAAAGGATGAGATTTCTCATACGTCATTGTAAAATGTTATTCATTCACATCATTTACTTTGATATCGTGCAGGTTATCATTACACGCCCAAAACTGCGTATAAAGTAGACTTGAGTATTGTTCTTGCCTAAATCCACGTTGGCGGGACTGTTATCCGATCAATTTCGTTTCCAGGGTGACCAATCTACTGCATATTGGGGACGACATTGTCGATTGAATTGTTTACCTCCTTTTGAGCACTTAACATGCCGGATTTCTCCTCCCCTTTCTCTTTCGCCGTATATCTCCCTAACTCTCTCTCTCTCTCTCTCTCTCTCATTTCTTTCTATCATTCTCTCTTCCTCAGTCCCACTCGCTATCTATATGTCCCCTTTACATATCTTTACCTCTCTCTCCTCACCCCCCCCCCCTCTCTCTCTATCTCTTCCCCACATGCCTGACATGTCTTTTATTTTGCATGTTACTGTATCATGTTCGCTATTATACCATCTGTCACCTTGTCCATTCTTAATCTTTACATAATATTATTTCCTATATATTTCTTCATTTTATATTCATTTCTCATGAATTACAACCTAAAAAAGAACAATGTAAACCACGATGAATTGTATCTTAATATGAGGTAATGAGAGGAAATGTTGCAAATTCTAACCACTTCGACAGCTATCTAAAAATTTACTAGTGCGTGTATTGAGTATCATCGATACCGAAGAATTTTCATTCCTCTGACAACAAATTTCATTTTGAATTTGAGCTTGGAGGCTCAGGATTTCCGTTTATTACATGTCGCAAGTGAATATATTCCTCTTTATCTTGCTAATAAGCAGCGTCCAAAGAATGCTTTAAAAAGAAAGATAACCTGTTTACGTGCATGGGTAGTACATATGTGTATGTCATTACACATGAAATGTTGCTCTGAGCCTGATCGATCCATTAAGCACTAAATTTAACCTACGGACTCCTTTTGGGGATTCCGGTAGGATTACCCGAGACAGCATTTGAGTTTATATTCATATGCCATGGATTGAAACGTGAATATGTCACGTCTGTAATTGAATTGCACTGCTCGGAAAGACACCGTGGGTTCAGGGGCCGCCATAAAGTGGAACTAATCGAAACATAAACCATTCAGAAGTGCGTTTAAACATTTCATGGACGAAAATAAATTATTCTTATGTCAAATTGTGAGGAGCAGCTAGTAAATCTGGAAAAGAAATATTCTAAACGGAATGTGAAGTTTGTAGATAATTACAGGCATTTTGGAGCTTTGTGGTTGCCTAATGACGTAGAAACGGAGGTAATTCCCCTTCTATTATACATTTGTTATAAAATGTTCCAATGCATTATCAAGCATTCTATGAAAAATGCACCCGTGTTATTTTATTTTTTACATGAAGATAAATGTTACTAGTACGTTGTAACAATACAGCTGAGGGCTGCAGGCCCACTCAAAATTCCTGCTTTATGCGTTGTAGCGCTCCTGTGCTTACATGTATTATTTTATTAACTATGTTTTCATATTTATTTAAATTCATGTTTCTTATATGTTTGTCCAAAAGGTGAAAATGATGGTTTTGTTCAAAATAAGCAAAAGTCCAACTGTCCTTAGGTTAATCGATTCATACACACCAACATCTAACCTTCTAACATATCACCTGACAGACTCTAACGAGATTCAATAAGGTTCAAATTCGTATTTTAATAGATAAAACAGAATCACCCAAAATGGGATGCAAGTTTTAAACCTTAAAATGTTCATTTCTTCACGTTGCACCCTTGAAGATGCGACTTTGCATAATCATGACAATGGGCTAACAAGTGGGCCAAAGTGAGCCGCAAAGGGTCAAGATCTTCTGTAGCATGTTTAAGCAAGGAGACATTTTTCATGCATGTATTATATTTGTTTAACACAAACATTTTCATGTTCGCAGCCTTTCATAATAATGCAAAGTTGAACGTTATTTCTCATTGTGTACGGCAAACCATTCTTCTTGCCCTTGCCTAGACGTGTTTTTATCTATAGGCCTACTGCCACTAACGTAACTCCAACCTGTTGTCTACTTGATGCGATCCAATACATGAGGCAGATCGCCTCCAATAGAATGAATTGATGCACTGAGAATATAATTCACCTGGAATATATGAATAGACAGGCTATTGATAAGATGGAGGCGCAGTCGACTGAGAAAAGAAATGAGAGAAAGTGGCTTTATAGTACAGGTTACCTGTGTATGTCCTTTGTTATCACAATGTCATAGATAGCTAGTCTCCCTCGGCCAATCTCCTTTATGTGTTTATATATCTCCCCCCCCCCCCCCCTGTCTCTCTCTCTCTCCTCTCTCTTCATATCGCTCTCTATCTCTTCTATCTCCCCATCTCCTTATCTGTCTCTTTTTCTTTCCTTTTTGCGATCATTCCACCTCTATTCTCTCTCTCATTCCCTTCCTTACCCATTCTCTAATCTCCTTATCTCTCTTTCTTTTTCTCCCTCTCTCACATCTTTTTATCTCTCTCTCTCTCTCTCTCTCTCTCTCTCTTACACACTTTTTTCAATGATCTTTATTTTGATTCCACTCAATAATTATACATAAATCACAAATCAACATTTCAATGAAAGTATATAACAAATAAAGCATCATGTAACATTTGCTATAAATGAATAACTGAAATTCAAAACTTTAAAGAAAGCATTGAATTAAACCTTTTCATCAACTAGCCCCCTCCCCATGAACGAGGGAAATAATAAACACACACACACACACACACACGTTTACATGGCTTTACTTCCGAGGACAACTATTGTTCCTCTATTGTTACTCGTCCTCGGACAGTCGACGGAATAAGGCATAAATTCATTGTTCGACGTTCGAGGACTATTGTCCGGCTTCCGAGGACCATTGTTGTCATGATTTTTTTTTTGTTCTCTGTCCGAAAATGTCCTCGGACATAATGCTAAACAAACGCACATCCATCCACCCACACACACACCCTGGAACATTTTGTTTTTGTTTCTTTCTTTCTTTTCGCCTTCTATCAGTATCATGTTTATCCATCTACGTGCATTCCTACATTTTTATTCCCTCGTTACTACTTTTTCATGCCTGCATCTTGGTTTATGTTCTTCATGTTTAGGCTACATCAATAATGATCATCATTACACTCTCCATTTTATGGGCTTATGACCTTTCTTCTTCCCCTCTGTTCCTCCTTCCCATTGTTTATGTTTATTTTCGTGTATATTTATAATTAATGCACCGACTGCTCCATCCCTCCCCGGTTACCAGATAGTGTATGTGTTATCGCGTTTATCCTCACAATTGTTTTTTTTTTATATGGCATGTACTTCCCGATTCCTATTCATATATCTACCTTTCTTATACCCTTGTTATGTTATAATTCTCTCCCTTTCCCTTTGTTTCTTTATCGATATCTTCCTTTCTTTTACTCTTACTCTCTCCCTTTTCAATCTCTTTGTTATTCCCTTTGTGCATTTCTCTGCCTGTCTGTCGCTCTCTCTATTTCTCTTCGCTTCTCTCCCTTCCCTTTCTCTCTTTCTTCCTTTCTCTCTCTTTGTTATTCTCTGTCCCTTCCTCTGTCTTTCTCCGTCATTCTCTTCACTTCTCTCCCCCCCCCCCATGTCTGTCTTATTTACTCTGCTCCTCCCTCTTATTCTCTTGCTTTCCCTCCATCTTTCTCTCAATCCCGACTCTCTTCCTCTTATATACAATCTGACACTCCATATATATATATATATATATATATATATATATATATATATATATATATATATATATATAATCCCTCCATCTTTCTCTACTCCTCCTCTCTCTTATTCCCCTCTTCCTCTATTTTACCCATCTTCATTGCAAACATTGATGTGGATGTATTATGGAAACCATCTCGCACACGCGTTTTTATAGCAACTGTATATGGCCCGCTGCCTTCCTACTTCATTTGAAATTGATTATATTCTCTATATAAATTGAAAATGTCAATATATATGACTCTCAAAAAAGTAATGGAATCAATCTTGAAGTAGAAAGAGTGTAGAATGCACTCCCACAATGAATAAAGATAATATAACTAAATGAGATTGCAAAATAGATTGAGTTGTAGCAGATAGTAGTAAGAGGCTGTAGTGGTCATGGCGGTATTTCTTATCTGTATCCATCGGCTTTGTTATTGTTATTGCTGAACAACATCACTTTACTTTTCTCAGATTTTATCGAGGTACTGCGTTTTCAAAAAGCCTTTGCAGACGTTAACAAGTGGGCATAGGTGTATAAAATTTAAAATGTGATGAAAAAGGGAGAAGTTGTGTTCTGTATATTGTCATGTACATGAGAACAGTAACAACTGTTAAGTTGTATATTTAAAATTAATACAGAAAGCATGATGGAAATATAATTACATGGGAGCGTCTAATGAAGAAAACAGCGTGTGATTAGCAAGTGGTTGGAAACAAACGGTATAATGATCATATAATGTGAGGACAAATTACATTGCCTAAACAATACTGAACATGTGTTTTTTGTAATAGTATATCCTGTAGAAACTAATAGATATAAGATCCAAACATAATTATGGAAGATGCTTCTTGGGTATGATATCTGACCACATATGGTATTTCTCAAGTAACTCTTCCACAAGGCAGCACTTTCACACACCCCTATGAAATATTTTTAATTTTTTTTATGATAGATTTGAATGAAATTGCTTATAGTAAATAGAGTGTGTATAATACGCGCTGTGACGTGCAAAAAAAAAATGTTTTAGTGCACGGTCATCCAATATAACTTTGATTTTCCGTACGTGGAATCCCGTGTTAAATGAATAGGGGATGAGTCATTTGAATTTCATCGTTCTCAGCATCAATTTCAAGTTTTTGGAGTTCAGAGTGTTACACATCATTGGAGAGGTAACATTTGGAGTTCATTTTGTGAGCTAAGCAACTTTTGTAGAGTTAGGAAATCAGCAATACTGAGATCTAGACAATAAATTTATAGACCTAGCTCGGCCGGGGCCTAATACACAATAGCAGTTATAGATCTAGGGATCTGTTTACTATAACAATTAGTGCATGGTCTATTTATGCACCATTACTGGAATATATGAACTCCAACATGCCAAATACTAAAGTATAATTTAGTATTTGTCGTGCACATAATCCATTATAGTGCATGATAGACCATGCACTATTTATATATAGTACATTTTTGTCTATATCTGCAATCATATGACATCAATCTCACGGTTCTAGGACTACTACCCCGGAGGACGGCTCCTCCGAAGGACGACTCCCCAGCAGGAAAATTGATTTAAGTCAACGCTCAACCCTTTGGAGTTACAAAACTAACTCTAAAATTGTACGAACTTGTCTTTTTAATTATTTATTTTATTTAATTATTTATTTATTTATTCATTCATTTATTAATTTTCTTCAATAATAAACTTGAGCTTTCCCTGCCAGAAAGAGCACACAGTCACCACAGCGTGAAACACAGTGTGAACCACAGTGTGGTCACACTGTGTTCACATAGTCATTCCACTGCGATAAATTGGAACACTTTTTCACTCAGTGGTCCACAGTGTGTCCATACAAAGGTGATCGGTTGATGGATATTTAATTAATTTGTAAATAAGTGGGCGGAGAAGGCTTGATACGTATGTCTGCGCATTACGAGAGGAAATAACCGGAACATGTTTGTTCATTACTTAAGCCCATCTAATATTAATTTCTTGATTGAATTAAAAACTTTGACGACACCTCAACCTTGACATTGAAGGATTGGTATTTGATACTCAATGATGTCACGTAGTAAACACATCGGTCCGTATTCTGAACTCCGGTTTAACTAAAACCATGGTCTAAATCTGTGGTTTAACTGTGGGCAGCCAAATGTTACACAAATCGCTAACAGTAGATATTCAATTCAATTCAATATTTATCAGCATTTTTGGTATTCAAACTTTTAAAAACTGTCTGGGAGTGATAAGTACAATAGTTTTCTTGACCATTAAAGCACGAGACCAGAATCCAGTAAACATAAGGAGAATACAGTGTAAACAAAGGGTTGACATTTTTGGCTGCCCATAGTTAAACCACAGATTAAAACCATGGTTTAAGTTAAACCGGAGTTCAGAATACGGGCCATCGGCTTTTCGTAATGGATAACTGAAATAACGATAGTCCATACAACAAAAATAAGATACTTAAAAGAGGAGAAAAAAACACATTCGTTTGTTAAAGGAGAATGAAAATATTAGCTGATAAGCATGTGGAAAATTGTCTGTTCAAAATATCTTGAAAATACTCCTATTTGATTAATTTAATTCAATTCAATAATCCAATAGACCTGTTTACTAAGTTATTCAAATTTATGGATGTTTCTTTCCTGGGGACCTAGTAACGAGGTATTCCATTAACCTGTTATTAATGAATGAACTACAATACTTGGAATCCAGTTTGCACACATTACTTGTTGCTATGTCTGACAAGCCTCTGGCAAGCTTTCAGGTTGTCAAGAACCACCTTTGTTTCAAAAGTATGCATAAAATTTGAATCACTTAGTAAACAGGTCTATAGACCTGTTTACTAAGTTTACTAGTGCAAAATAGCACTAAATGTCATTATTTGCTATGTAATACGATCATAAATAAAATTAGACTTTAACACGCTTTGACGATAGACACGTCAAACATCGACTAATTATTAAGTTTTAATAGCTGCATTAGCGATATCCCCACCCCCATTCGTGTAGAACAAGAAGGTTTCCTCATGCTCGTTCCCCAATACCTGATTCCCCCTTTCTTGCCAATTTTCCCAACTTGCTTGGAGAATTATTATCCGGGAGAGTCGTCCTCCGGGGGAGTCGTTATGATATTGGGAGTAATCTTCCGGGGTTGTTTTTCCCTCGAAGGAAACGTCGTCCGTTGGGGGAGGAGGTCTCCTCGGGGAAGTTGTCCTCCGGGGGAGTTGTCCTCCGGGGGAGTTGTCCTCCTTGGTAGTTGTCCCGATATGAATCTCACCATTATAATTATGACAAAATTTGTTAGTTTTCTTTCGCCAGTAACACATTCACGTATGAGGATATAAAAACTACTTGTATAATCCTGACGCCAATATATTACACATAAACTTCATAGACTTCATAGATATCCGTATATTTTATTTGCACGAAATAATTCTGAAGATAGGTCACTTCTCTTTCTCTTCAGTAATATTGAAATAACATGTACAAAAGTATATAGAACTAATATATATTAAAGAAAACTGTAGGCGAATTAAAGAAACTTTCACATGTTAACTACAATAAAGCATCGTGAAACAAGTTGTTTCAATATTACGATTTACTTTGAATTCCCTAACTACTATCCTTTGAAGGAATAACCTTTGAAACTATGCTTACCTCTTGACCATTTTTTCCACAATTTGTTATTAAAGGAGAATTAACCCCTGAGTACAAATTTACTTATATTGAAAGGTGTAATATATTCCTACTTATTGGCCTAAATCATTTTCTAATAAGATATCAGAAAAGGGTATAAATAAAGATATTCCAACACCCGGTATCGTCTCCTACTCATTTACATGGGGGCTGCCATTTTCTTGCTGATTTGGATTTGTACATGAACCATTGAGAAATGTTCCGGTCAGGAAGATATTTTGCATCCAAGACCTAAATTGATTTTCTTCATTACCTAAAATCCCATATGTGACGAAAAATATAAAGTGGGTGTTTACATGATTTATAAAAATTAAATCTTTATAATGATACTTTTAAATTGTCTGGTTTTGCTTAACAAAAATCTATTTTCTTGGGTTTGCCAAACAGAGCAGAACATAATATATGCAGCATGCATTCTGACTTTTCAAGTCCCATTATCCGAAAGCAGGTGAATGCATAGTTTGCCGCTATAGATGCTCAGGGAAGAAGCATCCATAAAATTTGAATTAATTTGCTCCGTCCATTGCGTCACAGTATCTAGAAAATAGATTTATATTAAGCGAATATCGATTTTCAACAGAAATATATAAGGAAATCTTCAGTTTAAAAATAAATTGACATATCTATTCTATATTTTTAATCTCAAATGGGTTTTTAATTTTGAAAAAGGCAATTGGGCATTTGGATTAAGAAAATCTTCTTGTACACATAAAAAAAATGGCAGCCCCCATGTATTGCTAGCAGACGATACATATTGCTAGCAGATGATAAATTTTGCTCAGAAAATCTTGATTCGTATCGATCTCGTATATTTTGACGCGAAGCCATATAGTCTAACAAGTAGGAATAAATAACACCTTTGAACACTATCGTCTTTATTGTTTGAGGTTAATTCTCCTTTAAACATAACATTGAACTCTCAAATACATGGGGTCATTTAAACCACAAAAAGAACAAAAAGTACCACTTTATAGAATATTTGACTATAAGATCAATTATCAAAACATGGTAAAACAAGGATCGTACATTTCATATATGATCTATCGTACCATCATAGACAATTTGGAAATTTCTGCGTAATCTTATTACATTTTCAGGTGAAAGGTAGTAGCAACAAGAGATTCATATAATTACTATGCAAAGTTGTAAGGAATTGTATGTGCTATATATCCACAACATACAATACATCTCTTCTATATTGCGTACATATTACAAAAAGTCTACCAAATTGAATGTTACTAGTATGTGAATTTTACCACAATTGGAAACCACCATTTAAAAACATGCAATCTTATACTGTTATATAAATTGTATCTTATAAGTGCTTCGAGTTTCGTGCATGAATGAACTTGCCTAATTTGCTATGTAAAAACCACAAGCTCTCAAGCTCCAGTCTGTGTCCAAACGGTAGTGGTGTTTCGAGCTCTAAATGAAATTATGCTGTATTCCAGTGCTCTTAAAAAGCACGTAGTATCAAACAACCACCTTCATCTGGAAGCAGGCTTGAGCTACATAGCTGTAGACCTGTATGGTGTAGTAATATTGCTAAATAGTAAATATAAGTCACTCCATTATGAAAGGGATTCCTTAATACGATTGACTGCATCTTGCCTTGCCATTGGGCAGAGTATTCTATTGAAAATGTCAATACAACACTCTCTTATCACATTGAATATTTCAAATACTCTAAGAGCTTAGATTTACCTTCAAAAATAGCACACTAGATCCACGAACAGCTGTCAATGAAGCAGGGCTATACTGTTTGTTGCCGTTTTGCGGAGGAAATAAATATACAGTAAAGATTACAAAGAGCACTCGTGTCATCTTTTTGTTTTCGCTGAAAAACCAAAACACGTGCTCGCCCTGCAATCGATCTTTGTATTCAAGTTGCACCAATCCATTATACAGCTTGCACATACAGACATTTAACATAATGTATAATACTACATTCTAAGAAATGTTGGTATGGGTAAAATTTTAATAATATTTGGTAAAGAGAGAATATGCATGTTTGTAGGATAAAATTTTACCCAGTATTGGGTACTTTTTATCCAATATGTTGTAAGACTTTACCCAACAAACATGCGTGTTCCCTTTTTACCCAATACATGTATTAGGTAAAAATATACCCGGCTCTTTTTAGAGTGAACTCGACAAAACCATCTAGGCCGATGTGATGAACAGTATACTTGTTGCCAACTCTATAACGAGATGAATAGGAAATTTAAAAATCAGCCGAAATCAGTTAAAGGATGTGGTTGTGTAAATTCCTGTTATTATCCTAAACTGTTTTCCGGATTAAACTACAATGGATACACAGTATCAGCATAATCACACACTTAGTAATACATATAAAGACTGGGTAAATGGTACTAGGTATTTTATTAGTGTTTTATGCGGACAGGTACACAGGTTATTTATCTTTGTGATGAGTTGTTGCAAGAACAGAATTAACACTGGCAAAATGAAACACAAGCAAGTACCAAATAAAAATGTGACATTGATGTTTACATAAGAATTGATAAACAATAATTGTGTTTAAAACAGTACAAATTGCTCTAAAAATGCAACCAAAAGAAAAATATATGGATCACTTCATTTAATAATATTCTTTTCTTTTTGTTTATAACTGACCATAATCTGTGCGACTGCGTCTGAAATTGAATGTCATCGTGTAAAGCTTTGGCCTACAGATAAGATGCATATACATGGACGAATGCTTTTAACAATGATATATAATTATAACTATAAACAGAAACATGATAAACCAGTAAACACCAGTTTTTATTTCCTTTTCGAAACTTCATATTCGCAGTCACTCGCAGTTAGCTCTGACTGAGTTTCATGTTCTCGAAATGTTGACGAGCCGCTGTATGACAAAGCACTTTCGAATTAAATAGAAACATAGTATGTGCAAAAAATATACACTACTAGGTTAAAAATAATAAAGGCATAGAAATAATTCAGATTTAATCTAACCCGGATACATTGTGGGTATATTGCATTCGATGATGTGTACCATATTGTATTAAAACTGAATGTTCGATTTTAGCTTTGTTCCTCGCAAAAATGGGTTCAGTCCACTTGTTGTAGTTTGTGGAATAAAGAAATATATTGCACTGGGGTTAACGTTATAGGTCACAACAATTGTGAAATGCGCGAAGCAGAACCTCGTATTTTCAATACCGCAACTTAACCTTGTGCAGTGTATTCTCACTTCCCGCACTAGTTATATGTGTGTATATACACTCAGTATTTTCCATTTCATTTGTATCTATTCGGATAGTGTTTTAAAAGATTATTCGTGAATCTAGAGCAGGATCCCGACCAAAACAAAATGAAACACAACATAATATGAGACAAACCAAGTATGAAGCCTGGCTATCTATTTCCGTAAAGGAAGCTACACGGGAACAGCGAAGTGAACTTTGTTCTTTTCACATAATTAACACATAAATTACTCTTACAGTTAGAGTGAGATTATGCCAATTCCGGATACGAGCTTCAAATGACGTTCCAAGTATTAAAGAGCGGTATGTAATCATGGTAATGAATAAAGTGCTTTGGTTTGATGCTCAATTTTGTTTTAAAGTTGTGGGTTCCTTCAAGGTAATTTTGAGTTCTGCAATTGGGGGGGGGGGGGGATCTCACATGTTCAAACCAAACTTCCATTGAATGATCAAAACGAAAAAAGTGATTTAAGTTGGAAATGTCAAGTATTCAGGAATAACAAAATAAGCATAATGATATCCAGCTCTTCACCCTGAATACGTCCATAACATCAGGTATCTTCTACCGTGCGTCTCAAAAAAATTAACACTTTTGAAATTATGGCTGCCAAATAAAAAATATATGATTCTGGGGGGAAGGTTTATATGTACGGATAGCTTATGGACTCAACTTTCATATGACACAAAAAGTCCGAAAATAATTCATGCTTGGGTGAGCACTGCTCACTTTTGTAAAGGGTATGAAAATTAGGTTGCGCAGGAATTAGCCTTCCAATTTGTGAGAGGTGAATCATTTGGAGCTTACAAAATTGAGGGTGATATGATAAATTCATGATCAACTGCGATCAGTTTGGGTTTGCTGAGTGAATTTTATGGTTTATTAAATGAATTTTTATGCATGAGTGAACAGGAATTGCATTTATTATTGTAGCATTGCAACTTTCCCTGGTAGACTCAGTGGTGTGTTCATGGGAGTCAGGATGGGGTGATGGCACATGTTGCAGGGGAGGTGAGATATAGGGTAGGACTTTGTTGGGTGGATGGGATAAGGGTCAAGAGGACATTATCCCCCCCCCCCCCCCCCTCTTTCTCTCTTTCTCGCTTCCTTGGTGTGCTGGTGCATATCTTGACAATTCATATGCATTGGTCTCCACTCCAAAATATCCAGACCACCTTCTGTTCACTCATGCATAAAATGTTAATCCCATAAACCACAAATTTCACTTAGCAAACCCAAACCCATCAAAACTGATCATAAATTTTCATATCATCCTCAATTCCGTAAGCTCCAAAGGACTTTCCTCTCACAAATTTGAAGGCCCATTCCTGCGCAACCTAATTTCCATACCCTTTACAAAAGTGAGCAGGGCTCACCCAAGCATGAATTATTTTCAGACTTTTTGGTATTATATGAAAGTTGAGTCTATGAGCTTTCCATACTATAAGCCTTTGCCCCCAGAATCATATATTATTTATTTGGCAGCCATTTCAAAAGTGTAAAGTTTTATGTATGTGCAAATATGGGTGATGCTTTTCAGTGAATGTGAATCTTCAGCAGGTTGTCGTTAGCTTGTTTATATTTTCATTATATAAACAATCTATCTTCTGCATATAATAAACTACTGACAATTACTTGAGGTAACTTTATCTCTCGAAATACAATTCTATCGCCAGAACTCAATGTTACCTTTAAACTGCATGTTTTGACAAAGCTGATTCCATGTACAATGGGAATGGTGATTTATGGGTACAATGTTTAGCTATTGTTTGATCTATGACGCAAAACCAATCCACTGGCTGTAGCCAGTAAGATGAACCTAGAACATAAATACGGAATAAAATATGTATTTGATACCTGATGAAAAATATAAAATGACATTTGTTTCTACATGCCCCTACCACTAAATAGGCGAAGGGAAAAGGAGATAAACAAAACATTTAAAAATCTCTCCTATAGCACACTAGCCTATAAATTAAAAAATAAAAACTATATAGTTCCTTCCAACTATTTTAAATGTATTTGTGTATATATCCTTAACCATTTTGAAAGAAAAATCAATGAACATAGACTATATATGGCGAGACGGGCTGTGGGAGGTATAAATTTCCAGCCTGCATTTTGTTTGCGTATGAAGGCCGATGCCTTCCGCAACATGTGGAATAATGGGGATATAACAGCGGTTATTGATTCTATTCAAGTGAATATTTCTACTGAAAAGACCTTGAAAGCTATACCAGAGTTGGTATCAACTGAGTCATGATCAACGAATACTGTAATGTAGACGATGAAATTGTGTGTGATTTTTTCCCCATTATTAGAAACTTCATCTTAATTGCGTAAATATCTAAGATGTCATACATTAACATCAGTATCATTTACCAGCGTATACGTATAGGCTGTAGTCAATGTTATGTCCTTTTCATTACAATAACCCCTCCGATATTTCATTAAAACTTCCCTCAAAACGCTTAACATAATCACATTCTATTTTTAATGCTGTCACTCCTGGGGCATGGTGAAAATATTTATTGTGAAGTAATTCTGACAAGTAGGTAATTGAAACTCAAAATTCAGGCCATCCCTTTGACATGTTCAAGAGCTAATTAAATAATTATAATCCTGTCCTCTACCGAGCTAATCAAAGTACAGTGTACCGTAAATTATTTCAGAGAGAATTAACGATATATATACCGAACTGTAATTACGTGTATTAACTTAGCATGCTATATTGAACGTGTTCTGTGTTCGTAACTGATACAAGTGTGTGCAAAATGGACATTGAAAGTTAAACCTTCAATTTTAAAAGCGGTGGATAGAAATACGAACTCTACGAGGCATATCAAGACGATTAGACCACGTATTGGTGAATTCCAAAATGCTCTATTCTTCTGATTAAACTGTGTTAACTATGTAATTATATTATCAACGCCACTTTATTAGGGAGGATGGTCATTTAATAAAAAGTACAGATGGCAACAAAATTTACACGACGTGGATAGTTGAATTGTCTTCAATAATCAGTTGATAGATTCATTGTAAATTGGTATACGTATGTTTGATTGGAATCCACCTGACAGGCCTTTGTAGGTAAATCTATCAATGAATCCAGGAGGAATAAAACATCGATAGGTTAAGGCCGTTTTTAATAAAAATTGAAACACTGTAGAAAAAGTTCGAAGATAAATTACCTGAAAAGTTGCTTTTTTACTTCGTTAATTGAAAGCCAGGGTCTTTGTTCTGGCAAAGTCCATATCATTATTATTCCCTTGTAAAACTATATGACAACACGTATGTTGAAGCGATGAATGAATTTACAATAAATTATAAATTTATAAAAGTGATTGTCATAACCGCAAATCCCATCTAAAAGAATATCAACGAGATACAAAGTGTCACTGTTTATCACATTTGAAATATACGATATATATGTACTCTCCATTTCCATTCCATTAGCCGTGCATTTCGCGGAGATGGCAGCACAGGGCATGAACTTAAGAGTGATGATGTTTTGTTTGTTTGTTTTTTGTTTTTTGTTTCTTTATGTTGCCCAGGCGAAAGCAGCTGGGAGGCAAATATGGATTTATGTGTGAAAGTTTACCATGCGTAAGAGAGTGTGCAAACAGCATGACACTGGCTGCAATGCAGAAAGATGTAATACAAAGCGGAGTAAAATCAGCGGAGGGATTCGTCGAAAAAAGTAATTGTATGTCTAAAGTGAAAAAGTAAGCTATTATACACGCACAGTTGCCGTTTGACTATGACTTTTTTCAAGCCATAGTCAAACGGCATTGTGTTTGTATAAAAATGATCATTGTACTATTGTTTTTATTATAACTACATAAAACAAGTATATAATTATGTGGTGCATTTCGAGACGGATTGTTAATAACACAAATTCAAAATATCTATTGGATGGGTGGCCAGTACCTTATAGAACCAGATGCAGTTAGACGTATTATAATATATCAACGCAGTTACATGCATATTAAAACTAAACGCATCAATTTGCTTTAGCCATTATTTTTATTGTCTCCACAGCCTGATCAAGAGGCGTTTTATAAGCGGACACAAACTTTATTAGTTTTTCTTTCTGAGAAAAAATAAGAAAATTGTAATTTCTCCTATTCCTTTTTATTCTGTATAAATAGCGCTTCGAAACAGTTGTATTAAGCGCTTTATAAATTTGCATATTATTATTATTATTTCACCATGTAAAAAACTATTTATTTGATGAAACGGGAATGTTCTTGCCTTTACTGAATATCTGGCCTTTAATTTATCAGTGAGTATAATATATCGTAAGCCTAATTGAAGAAGGTGGCTTGCACGAGTCCACGTTCATATTTTATGGCGCTTGATTGCAGACGATGCGTATAATCTCTCAACACCACCAGGGCGGGAAAAAGATGTGTTAGAGAACCACTCGATAATTCACGGACATGTAATCCGCCATAAATAGCCTGCCTTCCAGGCGTTTTAATTAAGTTCTTGTATTGCAGATTGTGATGTTGATGTTGACGCTTTTAAGGAATGGATGTATTTGAATAATTAGAAGGTTTGCCTAGCTTATTAATGCTAAACATGTATTATGTGTGTCTCATCTCAAAAACATATCTAAGAATATTGAATCAATGGTATAGATAAAGTTCACTCTAAAAGCCTTGTGAACGCTAACCAATCATTTAGCTCGTTAATGCTTTACTCATCCAGCATTCTTTGCAAGAAGCAGTCTCTGTGAATCAAAGGCACGATGAAAATGTCCACTCTATTGTTAGTTTACTCAAAGAACGTCATTTAGATTTCAATATTTTACTAACTCTATCAAAAAAATGGGATTCTGCCGTCATATAACAAGAAACTATCTGCAATTCAAATTATACTGCAAAAAGTAAGCTCTCACGATGTAATGACATCCATATGCTCTATGGAAAAAAATAGAAACTATGGCTTGAATCGAGACGAGTTATGCGACTCTCTCTCTCCTGGCCTGGAAGCGAGACACTCGTTACTCTGATGGACGTGGGTTCTCATGATATATGCTGCTGCGTATGCACGGCAGAAGATACCAAAACAAACACGCGCCGTTCAATATTTATACCAGGAATGATAATGAGGCTATGGTCAAATCACTGGATGGGAAAATGCACAGAATACATTTGTTACATTAGATATGTCGGGACACTGATAAACACGGTGGATTTGAGAGTGATTTTATGAGAAAAGGCTCACAGATATCCGAGTAAACGCTACATTCGTGTAGAAAAGTTCTTTTAAACATGTTACATTATGTCTCATTAGTCTACAAGGGGGTTTGGGATGGGGCATCGACCGTCTCGTATGTTTTGTTTCAATAGACCTGTTTACTAAATGATTCAAATTTATGGATGTTTCTTTCCTGGGAACCTATTAACGAGGTATTCCATTAACCTGTTATTAATGAATTAACTACAATACTTGGAATCCAGTTTGCATACATTACTTGTTGCTATGTCTGACAAGCCTCTGGCAAGCTTTCAGGTTGTCAAGAACAACCTTTGTTTCAAAAGTATGCATAAAATTTGAATCACTTAGTAAACAGGTCTATTGTTTCAATCCCCTCTCCAATAGATTATGTTATACATGAACATCTTACAAAAATGTTTATGTAAGAGAGCAGAACTCTACAAAATAGTATATTGAGATGCAATATAACTTCAACTGTCTAAAATATTATAATCCCTCACACGTTACTTAGGCATCTCTGTATCTTTATCATGTTTCCCCATTTTCATTACTCAAGCAAATATATCATAATAAGAGACGCTGATTAGTGACTAGAGGTTTCCGGAGTTATTTATATATTTCAATCAGTATTTGCGAAACAAACCCCTATGCTAATCGCAAATTCGTGAATAAGAGGAAAAACAACCTTTGGTAACTTAAAAAATCTACACATTTTGAATGATAACACAAGATAATTGGTTACCGTGGATTTCAGTGGATTACAGTGTTGATATGCATTGTGCCCACAACTCGATTTTCTACCATCAGTTTCTATGAATCGGATTACATTCAAAACGAAAATGAGAGTGACAACCTCTTTGGATTTCCTGTAAGGCGAGTCTTTAAACTGTGATCAATTCATTAAAGGGGGACATAGATACATAGAACAAAATATACTTTCCAACCTCATTTCTTTTTAGAATTCATGTTAATCCAATACCGGGTTCATTACTGACATGTGTTGGAATAATGAGGAAATGAAATTTAACCCAGAAAATCTTTCAAAAACATACAACTTTATTGAGTGAAGGTCATTTCCCTAAAAAGCCCGTAAAATGGGGAAATCCCAAAGTGCGTATGACATGTATGACGGTAACATGTTTATAAAACCAACTTATTCGCCTCATATACACATCGTCGGTGGGGTGATGAAACCTTGTATCTCAAATTTTGGTGAAAATTACTTTTCGTCTTAATCTTCAGATAATCAGTCAAGTGATGTCCTGTCCAAATCCCAGCTCTCTTACTCCAAAAATGAAGCCACTGTGTAGCATGTCAAAGGGAAGACAATCCCATTTCTTATATGGCAACCCTGAACATTTAACTTTTTTTGAGATACGAGGATTTGTCGCCCACCATCGATATGTGTTTTAATCAACTGTAGAAAAAGGGCAAAGACTTCAAATTGTTATAACCATCAACTAAATTGAATAAATTAGATTTTTCAGAGTAACTATTACTGTATATTGATGGATTTTAAGACAACATATCTGTTGTCGTAAACGCTTTTCCCTCAGAAAATCCTTTCATGAATGGCGCCTTTTGCCCGAATTTTAAGAATACGGTCAAGAAGATGACCATGTTACTCAAGTGAACACAAAGTTTTACAATTTATAACACTAGGTTAAAGACAAACATATTTTACCATCTGTTTACGATGAGTGTGGTGTATCCTACTATCCTAGTCATAAGAGAAGAGGGCATTCGTTCTTCAGTAATTCGGGTTGTGAGGGAGCTGGCAAGGCATAGGAGTGGGCATGCCTCTCCTAATGTAGTGTTTAAATTTTACATTTTGAAAGCTAAAGAATAATTAGTGTGGGGCTGTCACATATGACATTTTCAATATAACTTAAATAGCTAACAGGTCACGGACTAGAAATTGCTTTTGCGAATACCCAAATCATCGTCATCATATGCACATAACCAAAGCCTCGAATAAATTTATGTAAGAATTGTGACCATTGTGACACGATTAAAGAGATAGACATAATACGTGGCTTCTCTGTGTCAACCTCTTTAAATAACTGACTGTGCGATGAAATATTCGTACTAAATCTTGCGGGGTTTTTTTCACTTATGTTTTCATAATACACCAAACAATAATATGCGTAATATATGCATATAGAAATTGTCTCTATAAAAAAAAGAATGTGTGGTCAATGTTATATAAAACACTATCGGGTGGCGTATGTGAGAATTGACCTATAACATTCTATAAAATGAAGAGTGGATTGAGGAATCAGTTATATGTGATCTCTGACGCTTTTATTTCTTTTGATCTACGTATGAGATTGGCTTCATATCAGAATTTTGATCAGCATAAGGCCAGTGATGCCGAGTTATAAAATGACCTTTCAATTTCTCAAGCGATGAAGGTTGCCAGCTTGGTAACATATGTCGAATATTACTCCAAAATGTCGGGCAAACAATCTGGCGGAACCAGGAGACAGGTTACGGTAGAATTGGTGTATTTGAACAGCTTCAACGAAAAGCGAACGCAATTTTGACATGAACTACGTCTCTCTTACAACAGACTCTGGAAAAATATCCGATTGCTTTTCTGCTCAAGACTCGTGAATCCAATACCTAACCAATTACGAGTAAATGTGTTTTGGACGCAAAATTCTGTTCCGTTACAACTGATTCCGGAAAAATAACTGATCAGATTTATATAAAAGATGAAATTGTTTTGTGCTCGAGAAAATACATCATTAATAAAGCGAATCTAATACTTGACAATTACACATTAAAGGAAAGATGAGTTTAGTAGACAGACATAATTATAACCCGTCTCTCTTACAATTGACTTCAGAAAGGTAGAAGATCGCTTTCTGATTTCTTTAATTGAATCTGATTCTTGACTAATTATATATGAAACAATTTATCATACATACAGGATTAACAGAGAGTAGTAGAACAAAATCAAAATCCATATTTTCCCACTTGATAATATATGTCTGGTGAAACAAATATACATGTATATAAATCAAGTTTTCAGTATCGAAGAACAACCAAAATCTATACTGCTATTCAATGATGTCGAAGGAGAAATGGAAAGGATCGACATTCAATTCAGCCAGGCTCCATTATTTGTATGATTAGAGATAAGGCAAACTGTAACATAATCATGTCTTCAGTCAGGTAACATTACCATCAAACTATTCACACATTTAGATTTAGGATGTACATACATTAAGGTGAGACGACTAAACATTGAAGGAAAAATAATCTGGAATCATTCTAAGAATGGGGAGTATATCAGCGATTTCCATATGGTTGGCGCCTCCTTAATGCTAACTTTTGCATGCATCCATAAATAAAATAAAATAAAATACCGCCCTAGTGCTATATCCAAGTCAAAAGAGTAGGGCTTTAAACAGTGGATCGTGCGGTGATGAAGAGACTGCTGAGTGATGGCATAATTCCGTTAATGCATCAATCAAAGATAAACATAACCATAATTCCTCCGCTATAGTGATGAGATGCGGCGATGAGATGAGAGATTGGCATACGTACGGCGGGGAAAAAAAGAATTGAGTAGTCATTATTGGTTCTACGGGCATTGCATCAACATGATTTCGGCATAATGGTTTGCAAAACATAACCTCGTTCAGAAGCTGCATTCATATTTAATGTCTAAATTGGTTTACCACGGAGTCACTCCACTCTACAAATGCTCTAAGGCTAAAACTAGCGGCGATACCAATCAATCAATGGCAAAGAGGGGCATAGGGCAAGGGGCGATTGAATCCCCACCCCGGTAGATATCTAGAGATTTTGTGGTAGTATTCTGTCGGCACAGTTCATGTTTGGCAAGAAATGTGAGCCTATTATCCATGTTCAGTTTGTTGGCATAATTCGCTCGGGGCGTCCCTTCGAAATGAAAACTTCTGGCTACGCCACATGTAGAGGATACTCTTAACCTAGATCCATTCATTGGGTCGCACCCTGACCACCGATGTGGAAAATCATAATTATCTCCATATTTGTGTCGGTATACAATGTGTATGCGGTACCTTACTATCTGCAGATTAGAGTGATGAGTTGACTTTGAAAGGAATTTTCAAAAAGGATGTTGTTTCAAACTCATTTTCCCTCCTCGGTGATACTCCTCCTTTCATGCAATATTTCAGCAAGCTGCGGTGATATATTAATAACATCTCCAACAGAAATTTTTGGCAATAACAATCAATTTTCAGCAAATGCTGGGAATAAACGCTAAAAAATATGTTAACCTTTAAGTGACACATGAGTCCAAGTCCTCTGGGCTCCCGTCAAAATGAGAGATCGTGAAGCGATCGAATTTTTAGTGTGATTGATTGCAGTATCCGTTAGTAATTTGTTGAAGTTTAGGGTAATTGGGCATAACTAATTTAGCAGATGAAGGTACAATTCATTATCTGCCAAATATCTTCGAAGTCTTGTGGATAGCAAGAATACCTACGCCACAGATATTGAAAAAAAATCCATATTTAGCTTACGCCGACATACACAATTTGCTTCATTAATAATCGCGAGTTTATCCGTCTAAATCCATTGCTTTAAAATCCAGTAGAGTATTTTCCCATCAATTTATAGTGACAACCATTAAAAATTACAATAATTACGGTCAGAGTAGAATAATCCACAACATATAGGGCTAGGAAGTATGAACAGATGCAGTAGACACCGTGCTCGTCCCATGTGGCGACTTCAAAACATTTTAAACGACTCTTTAATCCTTTGCAGTTCGGCAGCTTTTCGGAAGAGGCTGATTTGACTAAAACTATTACAGAGCTCATGGTTTCTTCCCAACAATGAGTAATATATAATCATATATTTTCTATAGTAATGTTCATTGTATGTATAATATTCCTACCTTGTTCATTCTGATGTTCCTTATTTATCTCGAGTTTTGTTGGGGTTTTTTTTTTGTCTTGTTTTTTTGCTTCAGATATTTATAACGGAGAGCTGATATTAATCTAAAAGAGTCAACGTTGATCATTTCCCATACTATCGTATATAGAGAGAAAGAATAAAACGAGTGCATCCTTTTCAACATAGCGCTGGGCATCACACAAGGTAATAATTATAAATGTACATGGTGAAATTGATCGAAGAATGTCAAGTCATGTCCGAACTTACGTTCGTTGGAACACAAATTCATTGTAATGATGCCATTTACTTTCCTCGGTCTCGGTCGGACCGACTTGGGAGCTCGTTCCTGATGCACAGCAGCTAATAAACTTGAAACCAGAAGTGGCTAGCATGTCGAATGCCTGCTCCAAGTAGATGTGCTTCAGGTAGAATCTCGCGCTGTAGCGACTGCTCTGCCCACGGTCAGGATCCCGACTCTCATTCAGTGTATCCCCAAAGATTTCCCGTGCCAACGACACCTTCCCGCTTACCAGGATCCGAGAGACCTTCCTGAATTTGACATCGGCTAGGCCGTCGCGTCCGAAGGCGAATGTACCTCGATAGCCAATGGTCAGGAACCCTGCTGCCTTCCCAGATGTGCCATTGCTCGATATTGAATTCGATGCTGCATTCGTATGTGAACCAGGTGACGACCCGAGCAGGCTCATGAGCCCAGCAAGCCGATAGAACCTCGCCTCCTCGTATAGGCGAGATGTTTCTGTGAAATTTTCAGGTAATAGGAGCTTATGAGTCCGTAGATAATCCAGAATGTATCTGAACAACTGGCCATCTCTGTCTATGAAGTATCTACCCCTAGAGTCTCTGTGCGCTAGACCTGACTCGGACCTGCCTGTGAATATTTCAGCTAGCAGGGAATCTCTGTCCTTTGTCAGGGTTGCCAATGCCGTGGTGTAGGCCTGGCCTCCGACGTTTAGCTCCACAACGGCTGGAAAGGGCTCTATATCTGACGACATGATTGTGAAATTATTGCAGATGTATCATCAAAATACACAGATCACCAACTCCACAATGCAATATGTATGCAGAAAAACAAGAAGTTCGATTTACGGGTTACAAGCTGATCAGAGCGATGTGGTGTGTGCTCTTGATCGGTGTAGGCACAACTCCAGAATGCCCAACTTTCTGGTTAGCTCGCGGTTATCATGTACTCGGTGGCGGCGTGACGTGCGAACGATTATGCGTGCATATATTTTGTGGCGGCCTTGTACGTACGTGTAAGAATTGCTTCACCCAAAAATTCACAGCGGTGTGTGCATTTAGCTGTTTTTCACTCAGCCCCCCCCCCCCCCCTCTCTCTCTCTCTCTCTCTCTCTCTCATCTCTCTCTCTCTCTTTCTTTCTCTCCCTAATCTGTCCCCGCGGCCCCCTCTCTATCTATCTCTCCTTCTCTTTCTCTCTCTCTCTCTCGCTTTCATTTTCTGCAGTATCTGTCTGATAAGTATGTGTTTCTCTCAAATACTCTCTTTGTCTATCTGTTTCTGTTGGTACGTCTGATTTTGTTCCTTTAATATCTCTCGCTCTCTCTTGCGCACACACACAGACACGCACACCCACACACACGCAGTCTTGGATTGCTTTATTTTCGAGGACAAGTATTGTTCCTCTATTGTTCCTCCGTCCTCGGGCAGTCGACGGAATAAGGCACAAATTCATTGTTCGACGTTCGAGGACTATTGTCCGGCTTCCGAGGACCATTGTTCTCATGATTTTTTTTTTGTTCTCTGTCCGAAAATGTCCTAGGACATACGGCTAAACACGCCCACACACACACACACACACACATACTCTCTCTCGCTCTCTCTCTCTCTCTCTCTCTCTATATATATATAACCCATTATCTTTCCTTTGATCTATTTATATTATTTTCCATTTCTCCCTCTCGTCCTCTTTGCTCTCTTTTGTTCCATTTTACTGTCAAGTTGAGCTCCACTCAGGCACTCACACAGAGACATGTTTGTGATAAGCGCCAAATATGGCGTGTTATTGTCATTCAACATTTGAATGCCGATTCCCTTTTGTGTCTTTCCCTCTCTCCGTTTTTTTTGTGTGAAATATAGCCTTGTCAAATAAACTATTTCATGTGAATTTTAAATAATAGGTCACCTATTTTCCAAATGATGAATAGATCACGAATCAATCAGAACGTCATCAAAAACTAATGTCGGTTAAGTGATTAACCCTTGGACTTTCAGACAATCTTTGCGCACGTTCAGGGAATCTATACTAGACTGTCTCGTGGTGTGAGTGACATCGTTATACATGTATTTCCTTGGGTTTCCAAATACAGCTCTATAATCGTCTCATACGTAGAATCTTGTTACTATAGACTGTATATTATTGATTACATTATTTTCTCAGTACATTCAGATATAGGTGTGCATGTCAACATGACCATTTCGTGGCGAGGAAAAAGGGTAAAGCGGGAAAGGGAGAGAATATAGAAAAAATGGAAGTTTAAGAAGGAAATTGAGAGCAATGAAAATGGACAAAGACACGTTAAAGTGAAGGGGGAGGAGAAGCAGAAGGTTAGACATTTAAAAATAAACCCAGATAATAAAAATCGTTGTGGGAATTTGTCCTTATTTGCAAATCTATACGATTACGACTTTGTTTAAAAACAACAATATTCGTTTGTCTATACAAGTAAGATTCCATAGGGTTAGAGGTCAATGTTTTCAAAGTGATCACTATTCCGATGTCGGAACAATGAAGATTTTTGCAGCATGAAATTGATACGCTTGAAGAACACTTCCTCGCCACATTTAGCACCATCACAAGTACTTCCTTGCTTGTCTATTTGAGGAAAAGGTATAAATTTCCCGAATAGGTTTACATCCTCGAAAATCAAACCCCGAAATGTCTTTACAGAGCATTTTGGATAAAATGTGGAATGAAAACAACGGTATTACAGAAATGAATGATAAACAATGACAATATAAATGCGATAGAAAATTTGATATGTAGAAAACATATAAAAGGGTTCAATGCAGACAATCTATATGGAAATAATTTATAAATCGCAGCCGGAATGATGTCACTGTAGAAGATATTAAGTCCACTTGTCTCTTCCTTCTCAGTAAAATGGCTTTATAGCGTGGCACAAGACATTGAAGGGCACTCGGTGTCAGGAGTTAGGGGGGGGGCAAATTTATCACTATATTTATATGGATGGCATACTAAAAACAAATAAAGTAAGAGGGGCAGTCAACTGAGTGGATGAAAAGAATCGTATTCTCTCGTGGTCACAGTTTTGCTTTTCATTTCTCTTTCCTTCTTTTGTCTTTGACCTTTCTCTGTTTATTTCCACATTTTCAATTTGATCTGTATGGGTGGGGCACATGCAGCTTATTAGCTACGCCTCCAGTTTTAAAGAAGAAATATAAATTTGTAGTTTTATGGATGTTTTTATTAAAACGCTTATTGAGTAGTGCCAGCAAGAACCGTCCCGAAGACTGTTTTTCCATGTAGGTGTCAGGCGAGATTAATGATATACCAGCTACAGTTTGGCTTCATTTCAGCTCACATTACCCGCATCATCATATCCTATGACACAACTTTATGATCCATTATACCTGCAACAAACTGTGACAAAAAAGACAATTCAATCCCAACATCCCATCTCCAGCTGTCTTCTTGACTTATTTATCGCTTGAGAAGGAAGGTACAATGTTTTTATTCATCTGCTTCCGTGTTACTTCAGCATTTTACTGTATAACATGTATATTCTGGCAACGATTCAAATTGTAATGGAAGAAAGCCAAAGGAGAATACTGAACAAATATGGCAAAAACACAGAGAAAGGGAAACGGGTTGACGTAAAAATATCAGTTTAAAGGGAAATATCAGGTTACTAGCAAAAACTTTATAAATATCGACATAAAATACAAAATGATGGCAGAGCATGGACATTCGTAGGCGTTCATTTTCTTGACACACGAATACATTTCGGATGTGAATTGCTCAGTGGTCGTTGGCTCTCTATAGAAAAAAATTTCCAACCAAACTTAATATGGCCAAAATTTAAGTCTTCTTCAGACTAACAAAATATTACCGCGTCTTTTTCTTATCAAACGCAATCGCAAAAAAAAAAACTATAGTGGCACGGACACTAATCGTAAAAAAAGGAATAATAAATACATGTATATCACAATTGTTTCGTGCAAAATGTATTAACCTGTAACATGAAATATTTTCGAACAAAGCATCATCGGATTGTAACAAAGCTTTGTAACAATATTTATTTATAATACTATTACAGAACAGCTATTATTTACGCTTTAAAATAAAAAGGATTTTTGTCAGAGGGACAAGATTCAGTGTGTATGTGTATGTAATTGGGTTTTTTACAGACGTGTATCAATCAGATATATTTGTTTACGTCTGAGGACCGACTTTTCGCGTCACCATCCGAAAGACGTGACTCAGTCTCGAACCTGGGTCCGCTGAATCAGTTTCCTTCCACATTAGCTGGATTACAGGCGCAGGGCAAAATGCCCAGTGGGACTGAGCGAAACGAATTTCTAGAGGGCGCTCATGTGGTAAAAACAGCAAGGCTCTGAAAAACAGAAAGGATACAACGCATATCAACACACTAAGTTCCTCATAAATCAGTGTTCATGAAAGGTGTAAACATTTAATTGTCATATGCTCTAATCTCGATTAGACGTGGCAGCTAAGATAACCAATGTAATTATAACACTTTATTCGCGATATAAATGCATCTATTATTAACATTCATCATTATGATTATCATTTATTAAATTATTGTCACCTTAAACAGTTGTTCCACTTCCGAATCCATTTATTTTACTAGCCCTCATTATTCTATCCACAAAAATCAATAAACCAGATGAATGGTAAACGTGAAGGTAGCCTTTTCCCTTCGTAAAAAATTCTGAAACGTCGTAAATGTGCTTTCTTATTATAACCAGCTTAAATTGTGTACTGGATGATGAAAATGGGGCATCAAAGGGTGAACCAGATTTCTTGAAAAGGAGGAGGGGGAAATATCTGACGAGCAACCCCCCCCCCCCAAAAAAAAAAAAAACAAAACAAAACAAAACAAAACAAAACAAAACAAAACGAAACAAAAAAACAATGACAACAAAAACGAAACAAGTACAAAAATTGGGGCTATTACATATAGGTACCGTTTGGGTAGAAGTATTGAAAAGGTGAGATATTTTGGGGGTTGTGTAGTTGGGTAGATGGGGTATGATAACTGTAGGGATTAAAAAAAGATTTTAAAAAGATAGAGAGAAGTATGCATGTAATACTGATTAGTAATACTGATGTGCTTTGCGTGAGTTTACTGGAGGGGGAGGTGGTGGGTGGGGGAGGGGGGGGGGGCTATGGTCTTACCAGAAGGAGAAAATGATTATATTATACTATAGATTATAGATTTTACTATAATTTACTCAGCAATAACATCACAGAAAACGAGAAAATATAGCGAGTGAATGAAATTAGGTAGGGGAAAGTTCAGAATTAATGTAAGGTGAAATGGAACGGGTCAATTAATGTAATACAGTTTCCCCATTCTGCTTAAATCTCAAAAATCATGTTTTAAAATCGGTATGACATCATGATAACATGTTGTTTAAGAGGAACACGATATGAATAGTTGTGGTGTAAATTCCATCATTATATTATTATTTTTTGTAAGATGTCACTCATGCAAGCACTAATATTGCAATGTTCCAGCCATTGAGGGGGCACTGTCACCATGGGGGGGGGGGGGGCACCGGTATAATAACTCAGTCACACCATCAAGCCCGGCAACAGACTGACAACAGACCCAAGCCAAAAATTACACTACCCTCAATGGACAAAGATTGGTCGATTTGGCGTCGGTAAGGATAACGAGATTTCCAATTAAAGGTACACCATAATGGTGAGTACGTGTGGGTATGTGCGTGTAGAGCAGCTCTATAGGGTGTACCTTTAATGAAACAAAAATCGTTATCGTTATAGGACAAATGTGACCAGTCCTTAAAGGGAAATCCTACCCTAATGACAAGATGCTCTGAAAGAAAGAGGTAAATTCAGGGAAGCAGATTGGTGAAAGTTTGAACGAAATTGGACAAGCAATAATGAAAGTTACGAATTTTGTGAAAGTTGTAATCACTATGGGCAAATAAGCCGAATAGGTAATTTCACTGTGATGTAGTGGTAGTTTTCCTCAACCTTCCTCCCTCTTCCTTTCTTTTTCTTTTTGCCCCCACTCTCTCTCTCTCTCTTTCGATCGGGGGTACCCCGTAACCACGCCACTGAATGCAAGCGACGTAACACGTCATACCAACAAGCGGAAACGATTTTGTCACCAGGAAACTATGCTAGGAGGTATCTCTCTTGTAATATCTTAATGGATACTGAAAGGTTTCATTTAACATTTAAGACGACGTGATGCCAAAAAACCCAGTCTGAAGTGTCGTATGTGTACTCAGATGGCTAGGTAAATAAACCCGAAGTGAAATATTGCTTTCTATAAAAAGAAAGATTTTGCGTGCAATATGAGTTCATATTGTGTTCACTGATATACGCGTTTTCATGAGCGTTTGCCAAACGGTATGGACGTCAAGTAAAAATGTCTTTAAGTACCAATTTGAAATGATTTTCAGTTTGCTAAAAAATGTTCGAAATAGTCATCCTGTTATTTATGTGTAATTTTTTTAATGAACCTTTCAACCACTGAAAGAGTACTCAATGTAATCGGAATTAGCCCGTTTTGAAAAGCACATGCTTTAATTTTGACTTTATGAAGAAAATGTAAGGTATTTTTTATATTTCATATTTTACTGCTGCTTTGGTTTGAATTAATATAGATCAATTTGAAATTAATTAAAACTACCTCACTTTCATTATCAGGATATTGTTCGAATTAGAAACCAAACGTGGAAGGGAGAGGAAGAGAGAAATAGAGAGAGAGAGAGAGAGAGAGAAAGAAAAGCAAAAATATAACGCTTTCTTGGGTAAGTTCCGTCTGTCGCTCATTCTAATCATCATTTGCTCAGGTGCATTTTGAATGCAAATATAGACACACCTGTATCCACTAATTGAAAATGCATCTGTTCAATACGCTTATAGTTTCATTTGCACATAACGCCAAGATATTGACATTTGTTCACCTAAATTTATTTAACTAAGGAAATGGGGAAATGAGTAAAATTGGTGGCGTCGCACCGGTAGGCACAAAGGATACTAGCCTCCCTCCGAGAAAAAGAAGAAGAAAAAAGGAATGGAATTGCCAATAGTCAAATTGTTCATTTGCTCAAGAATTATTCATGTAATGAATTCAAAATCGATCATGTTTTTTTAAATGGCAGTTTTCCCTACCTTGTCCTCCTTCTTTTAAACCAGATATTGTCATATATACGTTTTGCCTCACTTTAATTTCTCCTTCTATTTACCTTGTTGAAACGTAATTTTTCCACAGAGGGTTACGAGTGGTCGGAATTAAGTTAAACAAGTTGGCCTACAGAGCCCTTGTAGTTTATAAAGGCAGTGTGTCGGCTTTGGGGCTTGTTTTTATTCCCTCCCTTGAGAAAAATCAAATGCAAAGCGACGGTATTCTCACCGTGTGTCCCGTTCGTTATCGATATTTCACAAATGAATATCGACTGCACGATACTCAAATTGGTCGTCTGGGACCCTGCACTCAAACTTTTCGTGTGGAGAAAGACGTCTGTGAATACAGAGCGATGCAAACATGGTGAATTACGATGGAGGGCACTAGGGGCTTCGATAAAGGGGGCACCCCAGCCTGGAGCCATGATATGGCAAGTCTAATTTGTTGTTGTCCTGTCGGTAAATTTCACATTCTCGATACTTTGTTTCAACATGCTGCCAAATGTTGCTTTTTCTGCTGGCATTGTTGTCAGTAAACAGGGCTGACCCCCCCCCCCCCCCCGAAAATGATCGAGCCACGCCTTTTATTTTTCTATAAATTTTGTTAAAATCCCAAAGAAAAGAAATTAATATCGGAGGGGGAAAGAAAAAAAGGGTTGTACTATGAGCCCTCCCCACAATCACCCCCTCCCCACGCTCTCTTCCTTCGTATCTCCCATGCACCCTTTTCTCTCTCTCTCTCTCTCTCTCTCTCTCTCTCTCTCTCTCTATCTCTCACACACTCACTCCACCACTACTATCTCCTCCCCCTCTCTCTCTTTCCATGTCTCTTTCTACCCTTTCTTTCTCCCCCCCCCCCTTCTCTCCATCTCTCTCTCTCTCTCTCTCTCTCTCTCTCTCTCTCTCTCTCTCCTCTCTCTCATCGCGCCCAATATCTTTACCGCCGTTTCTTTCTCTGCCTCCTCCTGTCCCTTTATTTCACTGTCTCTATCTGTCTTTCCCTGTCTCTCTCTCTCCCTATCTCTCCACTCCTCCCTCTATCCTAGATATCATTTCGTAAGGATAATTGGCCACGGACAAGCACATTGTAAAAAAAGGTAATCTTCTCTATGCCATCTTGCCTCTCTACACACTTTATTTTTGCATTCAAGTGGGAAAATAATATATTTTGGTTTTAAAAGCCGAACATCTCGATCATCTTGATAGAGGCCTGGGCCCCGGCCTGGGCAAATTCGCGTCACGTTTCATTCCCATTGCTCTTCAACGCCTCTACATCACGTCTGAGAGTCCTGAGTGCTTGTACAGGTGAAATGGAACGGGTCAAGTGCATCAAGAAAATATATTTTGGATTAAATTACGGTGCCCCTTCTTTTTGTTTCTTTCTCTCTCTTGTCCAGATTATTACTCAACCAGTGGCATATCTACGGGGGGAAGAGGGGGCACGTGCCCCGGGCGGCACTTGAAGGGGGCGCAAAAACGCAAAAGAGAGAAAGAAAAGGGGAGAAGTACAAGAACTTTTATGGTCTTTGAGGGTTATTACGCCCCGGTCAAGGACAAAATATGTATAATTATGTTCAAGATCTAGCTATTTCGGTCCCCCAATATAATTTTAAAGTGCTAACCATTAATTGACTCGAGTTTCTTTGCCTCCCCCCCCCCCCCGCATAAGGCAGGAGCTTGTTAAATTTTGCGCCCCCAGATGGGATATAAATGCATAAAAAGCACTTTCAAAATATTATACATTGGAAAGAAATCATAAATTTGCCTTGCAGTTACCTTGCTAAATTCCTCTATATGTCTTCAGGGTTTTCATTCATTTTGCGCGCCCCAAATAAGAATGTTCAAAATTTATTGCTAGATCGCTGTATTCCCCATGATTTTTTTTTTTTTTTTTGTTTTTTGTAAGGGCAAAACACATTTGAAGAAATTTGAGGGTTGAAAAAGAAAAAAAATGTGCGGCTCTGTCGCGTTGCTCCCTCGCTTACACAGTAACTCATCAATTTTGGGCTATCAACCCCGGGTTATGTGCATCAAAACTCATTTTGACGTAAATTAAAAACGCTCATTAATCTGACTTTGGGCATGGGGACAGATTTGATAGTTTGCCCCGGGCGCCAGAATACCTAGATACGCCACTGTACATAACCGCTCACCACAGCTTCATCACACCTCTCTCTCTCTCTCTCTCTCTCTCTCTCTCTCCTCCCCTCCGCTCTATCCAACCTTTGGAAACCGAGGCTGATTTGTGTGAAAGGATAAAAAATAAGAGAAACAGGAGTGATATTTTGAAAGAAATTGGATAAAGAATAAGAAAGTTATGAATGTTTGGGGGGGGGGGATAAGACCACTATTCATCTATGCGAATCTCAGATTGGCAATTCGATGAATCGATGGAAATTATTCACGGCGTCAACTCTACCATTTGTCGTGCACCGAAATATCGTTAAATTCCGGTTTTCTCTCGGGGCAGTACACAAAATATATTGCATAAAGGATATTTTATAGGTGCTCCAAAAAGAATATGATCATATAGAGTTGACATTTTAGTCTTGTTGTGCGTTGGAGCGAGTGACGGAAAAGTTGACAGCCGCTACTTCAAAGTGACCGTATACCCATTCGGCCAATTTCCCCATATGTTTAGTGATTGCAACTTTTTTAAATATCACAACTTTCTTATTGTTTGTCCGATTTTGGTCAAACTGTCACCAATCTGCTTCTCTGATCTTTCTGCTTTTCACACAAATCAAATTTTTACCAAGGTTGTGTTGCCTTTAACTGCATACGACATTGCCTCATTAGCAGTACTTTTTTAATTATTCATTTACTTTCATAACTCTGTACATAAAGTGCATTTGATAATAAGCAGACCCGTTTACCAGTTTCGGCAAAATATGAAGTACAGTCTGAGGAACATGTTTTTGCTTGTTTGAAAATCAATTTAGTCCAACGTCTCCTCCTCATTCAAAATGTTATGACACCCCTAGTTCAACCCAGTTGGAGATCCAGTATTTTTGACGAGCAAACAAAAACCTTGTCACAATATTTAGGTGCTATTTGAATGTTCTTCTGACAAGCAACAAGAGTGAGGGGGAGGGTAATCACTCGTTCGGGTGCTGCTTGGACGAAATTTTGAATGAGGGGCACATTTGGGGTCGTGTATACGAACAAATAAGGGGCGCATGGCGGCGATCTTGCCGTTAATGGTTCAATCGGTGGGGGTGTTTTTTTTTTTGGTGTTTTTTTTAGCTTTTTGTGGTTTTTTAGGGAAGGAAAATTTCTCCAGCACGCCATCAATACTTCATGTCAACATTTATCAGCTTTGCATAGCGCTCTCTACGGTCGTCCTAGACGACAGCTTCGTTCATGATTGCACAAATCAGAACTTCGTTTACTGTTGCATGATGAATGTCGTCTGCTTACACAGTGTATGTTGATTCTTCACAAACTATGTCGATTTGTCGACACATCGGAATGACCTCTTGTAAGTTTTGTGTCTTCTAGCAAAAGATTCAAATGACAGTGATACATGCAATCGATTAGAGATCGCCCACACGACGTCGTCTGCCTTTTGATTGGCGTTCCGTTGATTCTATGGGGCATTCACCGCATCACACCGCAGCGTTTCCGCGCACCTGTCGGATCCCCGACAGTTTAGCCCGCTGTTTCCCAGCCTCTTCTCGACACCTCACGAATGGATTATTATCTCGGATCTTTACTCTTGGATTATCCCGTTACCACGGCAACGACACGCTTTAACATTCGCGTTGTTGGTGACTTGATTCTACAACAACATTTCTTCTTTCTCATGAAGAAGCACTTGCTAACAAAATTGTGCTGATCTCCAGCGTTGCAAAGTTCACAAGAGGACAAAATTGCTTGATGAATAATTACTGAATGTGTGACTGTGAGCTATCAGGGCAATAAATAGACATATAAAGTAGGAAATATCTGATAGATATGCCTTGTATTTGTTTTCTTGAAACTGCCAGCTCTCAATAGCATATGATTTGGTAACAAAATTAAGTTTGATTTGATCATGATTGTTTATAAAGGAGCCCTGTGGCTGAAACGTATTGTTCCGAAATTGAAAAGAACTCGACGTTGCATTTATTTCATTGGCTTTTGTTCGTAAGGTCTGTCGCCGATTCTCAGCTGTAAATGTCACACTAAACTAGTGGGCCATCCATCATAATCTACTATTAACACCGAATTATGGATGGTCTCGTTATACTTGTGTAATTAGAAACTGAACCATGAATTATAGACTTTGACTTCAGAGCTGGCTTGTCACCTCCACTATCTCTCTGTTGACAATGAATTATCACTTCGAATGTTTGCTCAATATTGGAACTTACGCAAGTGCTTATGATCATTGAAAATTACTTCATGGAATATGTGTATGATTCAAGTTTAATGGCTCGACTCATGTTAACTTGATATGATCTTGTGTTTCGTTGGCAAGGAAAAATTTGGCACGGGAGTTTTACTGAGAATCATGCGCGTCTTGGATATTATCCTAGCCGGAGATCTCCGCCGGTTTTTTGTCGCCGTCTTGTATGATGCATCATGTTTGGGCTGTCCAAGCAGCAGTCCCAATACAGGAATTTAGTGCTAGGTAGGCAGAAGAATGGAGACAACGAACTTGCAAGTTTCGATAACATTGGAAGTATCTTAGCACACTGGTAAGAAGATGAAGAAGTAATGTTCATTGTGATCATGTTTCAAAGTACATTTCGCTTTCACAAGTGCAGTGCTATTGTGCATTTGATCTTAAAGTGCGGCACAAATGTATGTCGAACCCCGTACGCATGGGTTCATTTTTTGTAAATCAAATGTTATTTTTTTAATCAGGGGCGTCAATTCCGAGGGCGGGGGGGGGGGGGGTGGGGGTGTCAGGGTCAGTTTCTCTCTGAGTCGCTGCCAATACGTCCCCCGCTCCCCGCTCCCATCCTGAAGATGTCCATGCGCGTTCTAATTTTGTATTAAAAAAATCATTTAATAATTCATTATGCTCAGAGAAGAAGTTGAATAGATATATGGATAAGAGCGGGATGAAATAAGAGAGAAAGAGAGAGAGAGGAGGGGGGGGAAGAAGGAGGGAGAGAAGTGATGGGGGAAGGGGAGCGCGAGACAGAATAGGAGGACTGAACAGAGATGGAAGAGAGAGAAATAGATAAATCATGTAAATAGAGGGATCGAATAAACTGTCGGTTTCCACAACGAAATTAGTGTCGTACTTGTAGTCTTGAAACCCTTCGACAATCATGAAATTATGTTATTGTTGTTGATTGGTGGTGGTTGTATTTTTGGCGGATCAGTCAGAATTGACTATTTACGCCTAGTCTAGTTGTTGAAGTGAGATAGCCTAGTCGGTCGTAAAATTAATGATTCGTGATCGAGCTTTTGTACACCATGTAACCAATGTGCTCGTGACGTTTTTCAGTTGCAGTCAAGAATTGAGGGAACTGCCAAAACATGACGAATGGAGTATTTTTCATTCATTAAACCAGGTGGAACATTTTTTTGCTTTTACCCCAGGCTTTCTACTCAACTCAGAAGTGAAGATATAGCTGTATAACATGAAACATATTTTTATTAAGAGATTCATTGATTCTTTACTAGTCATGCAACCTTTTAGAACGCGCCCTGAGGAATATGACGTTTAAAATTGATAGTTTCTTTTCTAATCGAAGAGTATCGCCTCTAAGGATATGCCATGTGAAAAATCGATGTGAAGTAGCGTTGAGGAAGCAAAAGGGTTTGCATTCGGCATGGATAATATCTGCTTCATTTGACTGGCAGCCCTGCCTTATTATATGGTCAATAATGGCAATAATGATTCTCTATCTTAACAGGGACCGCGGAACCGGGGGGGGGGGAGGCTGGGGGGAGGGGGCTGCAGCCCCCTTTTTTAGTAAACACGTGCAAACGTATGGCAGTGCAAAAATGTGGTTATACACGCAGCCCCCCCCCCCCCCCCCCCCCCCCTTGTCCCCCATTAAGCCCCTCCACTTTCCAAGACGTTCCGCGGCCCCTGCTTAATGACGACATTGGTTCGGCTTACAGTAGTCTGACATTTTGCTTCGTGCCGATGTTGATAGTTGCAAGAATTAGAGATATTATGAATACAACGCAACAACATAATGTTGAAAATATACATCCGTACAAAATTTTCTGTAATCAGTAACACCTTTACTAAAATGATGTTTTGTTTATCCACCCCTATTCATCCCAGCGCTGTTTATCTCACTTATGAAAATGTGCCTTTTTATACTGATCGAAGATGAAATAAATTGCGAGAGTCATACTTGAACATGAACGCCATGAAGAAAGATAATGACACAACCCTGGTAGATTCAGTGATTGAAAATCATTGAGATAGGGGATCCAATAGCATGTTGATTCATGTAAATAGAGAATAAATAGCAGACAGAAGCATACAAAATTATAAAGTATGCGAGAGAGAGGGGAGGGAGAGATGACGAAAGAAAGAGGAAGAGTGAAGAAAAAGGAGAGAAATATAAAGGAGGGGAGGCATGACATGTATTATAACTTATCTAAGATTCATAAAAGAGAATATTTTATATCTTTCTATATTTCATCCTTTTCCACGATCTCTGACCTGAACTTTGGATCTTCTTTCAGAATATAAATAGACATTTTACCAACTTCATTGTGTGCAATCAACATGATCAAAGGATTAAGACCAATTGTATCTACTATAGTAATCTTTAGAAAAATCCCATTTTGAGGTCATTTTGTGAACACAATGGTTTCCTGTCTGGCGTATTGCAGCTTATTGATGTGTCAGGGGAAATATACATGATAAATGGGAAATAAATAGAGTCATCAAGTCATTTGATTTTACATTTTAGACGGACGTTTAGTACTTGAAGGACAAATTGACTAAGACGAAGAAATAAAGAATTAAATACAAAAAAATGAATGACAATAAGAAAGGAGCACAGACTTAAAGGCATTCAGTAACTTTGTGGAGGCTTGATAAAATCTGAGCTGTCTCGCCTTACATGCTATCAGTGTATGTAATATGGTGTAAAAATGAAGCCCATGCGGAAAAAAGCACTTCAAAATCACCATGTGCTTCACAAAAGTAAACATATGCAAATGACCGGAAGTGCCAGACTCATTTTCCCCATTGACTCAGTGTTAAAAAAAAAAAATGAGTATTCAGTCACAGATATCTTAATAATAGCATTATATATTTGAAAACCTTTCTATGCCTGGCTATTTATTTATCCTTCTGAACATCATTATACAAGACAGATATCAAAATTCAACAATTTATTAAATCAAGCTTCCACAAAGTTACTGAATGCCTTTAAGAGACGGAGATTGAAAAAGCAGAAAGAAGAAGAAAGGAACGCAGGGGGCAGGGAGCACCGTTGTATGATGATACTTGACTTTTGAGGTGCACATGACCTTTGACAAAACATTTTATGTACATCTGTCTCTCTCGACCCAGGTGTAGTGAGTAGGATTTGTTCCTTGGAAGTACTAAACACTAAAAACGACTGTCAGAGATAAGACTAAGTGGAATGGATTCCTAGTTTCTCGTCCGGATTTTTTCAATAATAAGAAGGATGGGGCTCCATGTTATTTAATACATGATATTTTGCCCAATAATTTGTCGATTTCAACACATTTTTATTTTTAAAATTTTTTGAAGGATTTGATGTCATTTGTTTATTCACCCAAGAGGCTCAAAACAAAGAGAAATTTAATTGTATTGATAGTTTTTCTTAATTCATCTTCTAGATGTCCTCAAATTTTGGGTGATTTCATTTTAAACTAAAATATCAAATAACCAAAAAATTGAGGCTGCCCGAAAAAAAGGGAAAAGGAGGGGACGAGAAACAAGGAATTAATTTTATTTGGCCTAAAGTCATTCCATTTTAAAACTAAACTTTGTAGGTCGATAAAAGTAGCAGAATAGCAGGGAAACAAATATTTCCCCTTCCTTCTTTCTATACCTCGGCATATTGATGTCGATCAGACATTTTCAATGTTTAGACCACTTCAACAGAATCACTGTCATACTTAATGAAGAAGTCTTCAGATTAAACAACCGTTTTTCTGATTACCGTACTCATAATCAATTGACATAATTTTTTTCCTATTGTATATTTTGTCATTGTTTTGTCATTTTGTCATTTCGACTTCCTCATATTACATGAATAGCGCTCACTGATTTAATAAGCCAGTTCGGGGTTAGCGCATGGTACAAATGACCCCAAATATCCACAAATATTTTAGACATGGAGGGTCCCTTTATGTGCACTTCCGAAAAATAACTCTGGGAGTGATAGAGGTGCCTCATGAATAGCTTTTGTTTCCCCCTTTAAAAAGAATACTTCCACCTGGATATCATGGAATGCACCATTAGTGCATAATTGAATATGATTACATGACATTCATGAGCACATATCGAGTATTAGTGTCAGTGGGTTTTAGAATTTGGTACAGATGACCTTTATCTGCTCATGCTCAGATTGCATATCTCCGAAGTGGCTTATTACGGGCTTAGCTGTTAATCTAACAATAGATCCTCGACAAAGTCAGGCTCACAATCACTAAAGAAGGGGCGACTTCTTGGTTTAGTGCATTAGACTTTTGATATGTTTCAGGAATCAGGAGCTTCTGATCTTTGGCAGTTCCATGAGGATATTCATGCTAAGGTACATGTATAAGAAAGTCCAAGGTATTTGTTCATTCGATATCACAACAGCCACACATAATATACCGAGTTCAATAAAGCCATAAACTGACATTGAAAATATAATATTACATTTGATATTTGGGCAGATCCCTTTTTTGGTAGAGCTTTCATTTTAATACACTCTGTAGGCGTAAACCTATCAAAATCATTGATATAATCTCTATCCCGCTCTGTTTATGGTTGGGTTTAACGCTTTATTCACTTTATTTCTGATTTCAAAGTTAATAATAATCATTATTCTGAAAGTGCAGGTAAAGAAGGCATGCATTGAACATCAATACGAACGTTTAACTTATGTATACAATATAAATACATTAATATCAATTTGAGTAAGCTTTAATGTCTAATGGAAATCGAACTTTAACGCGCATTATTGAATTATGCAGTATTATGAAGAAAACATATTACATTTGTACAATGTATGACTGCATATTGTTTCAAAGTATTATTGATATACCACTGCTGTACAAAGTGAAGGGTCGGTCGTTAGCCAACAGTATCTTTTCGTATTCTAATGTATTTGTGGGCAAATTTAAATAGTTATAACTACTGGGCGATTTACAACACCGTTTGTAATACGTGCCGAACGCGTTTCACAATGAATATTATGACTATTTTATGACATGTCTCTTTCTATTAGCGAAATCAATGAAGACATTTGATGGATCACCCCTACCTATTACCCTCATGGTCACTTACTGAATAATGAATACAATGAATAAGATATGAAGCTCTCTTCTCATCTCATCGCTTGAAGCAAACCGCATATTGCAATTTTCTGTTTGTATCTCAGTCAGTGGCGTATAGGGGTGGGGATCGAGGGGTATGTATATGCCCTCATCAAATGGCAATAAAAAGAGAGACATGGACAAATAGAGAAAGAAGAGAGAGAGAGAGAGAGAGAGTGTGTGGGGGTTTTTTTTTTAATGTGTGTGGTTCTAGCAAACATAATTACCCTCTCAATACTTCTGTATTCTCTTTTCTCGGAGACGGGTGGGGATCTCATCTTTATAATAGATTTCATTGCTTTTTGTAAATATTTGTTAGTACATTATACATGTTATGTTTATATATGAAAATTGTTATAAGAAAAATAAATTTTACATGTTTTGTTAATTCTATGTTGATGAAATCAATAAAAACATTTGAAAAAAAAAGTGTGTGGGTGTGTGTTTGTATAGCCGTATGTCCGAGGACACTTTCGGACAGAGAACAAACAAAAAATTCATGAGAACAATGTTCCTCGGAAGGCGGACAATAGTCCTCGAACGTCGAACAATGAATTTATGCCTTATTCCGTCGACTGTCCGAGGACGGAGAACAATAGAGGAACAATACTTGTCCTCGGAAATAAAGCCATACAAACGCGCGTGTGTGAGTGTGTGTGTGTGTTTGACATTCAGTTTTTGAAGAAAATATTAAGTCTTTATGGTTTTGGTCCTCGTAAGTGGGTTGATATTTTATACTTTAAAGCAGTTAGTTGTGTTATGAATAAAAAATAAAACAAAGGTATTAATGTTAGGTCCTCGTGAAAATATAAGAAATACGGTTTTACTGGGAAAGCAGGTAGAAGTTGTTAAAATACTTGGGATATATTTTTCTGTATACGTAAATATAAAGGAGATGAATTATAAAGAAATATTAAGTAAAAATATTATTAGACTGGTGTAAACAGCGTGATTTGACCCTTACTGGTAAAATACAATTGTTGAAAGTATTTACCCTATCCAAACTTATGTCTCTTCTGTATTATTGGTACCAATTTGGGTTTATAAAGAAGTTGAAAAATTTGATTTGATTTCATATGGAGAGGACATGATAAGATTAAAAGAAATATCCTTTATTTATATTATAATGATGAATTTTAGAGATATGATCAAGGCACAAACAATAATGTGGATTAAGAGACTAATTTATGAAGACAGTGATATGAAATGGAAAAAATATTTTGACTATATATTCGAGTCGATTGGAGGAAGATTTATATTTATATGTGATTATGATATGAAAAATATTCATTTTCAGGCGCCTCCATTGTACCTAGAATATTTGAATATTTGGCATGAATTAAGAGAGAACAGAATTACCACTGTAACTTAGAAATCAAATTTGTAATAATATTTTGATCCGTTTTGGCCGGAAAACATTTTTTAATAGAAAACTATTCGAGGCGAATATATATCAAATTAAGCATGTTGTAAATAAACATGGCCATTTAAGGCCAGTAAGCTATTTTTTACAAAAATGTCTTGATGCCAACGATTTATTTTATTTTACATTAGTAACATGTATTCAGCTTTGCCCGTGTATTTGACGAAGAGATAAATGCTACGATCGATTACTCGGAATTGATGTATAAGGCAGGCGATAAAATATTATCATATGAAGGACTGACTTCTAAATTATGTTATAAAATCTTTATAGATAATATAAAGGAAACCTTTGCATTTAGACACGCGGAAATAACACATTTAAATACTAAGTCTGGAGTTGCGACTTGCTTTTTGACCCCGAGATTATGCACTTTAGATGGGAAATTACGTGAATTTCAGTTTAGATTATTACATAGTATCCTATATTGTAATGATAAATTGTATCAATTTGGTTGTTTATCATCTAACTTATGTTCTTTCTGTGGAAAGGAAATTGAGGTATACAACCACTTGTTTATGAACTATCAATTGGTTAAAAAATTGTGGCAAGAAATAGGGGAACAAATGAAATTGATGCACTTAAATACTGAACTTTAAAATTGGAGGAAATTTTAGTTGGTTTAGATGGAAAATCAGAAAAAACATATGTACATTAACCACTTAATTATACTCATAAAATATATGATATACACTGCGAGATCAAATGGAACGCCCCAACAAAGAAAGAAATCTATAATGCACTTTTAGAAAGTAAAGATAATGAACGGAAAAAAGCAATAGCTCGAAATAAGTTAAGTCTTCATCTAAAAATTTATTTATTTATTTTGAATGTTGGATGGAAGGAGGACATACAAGATAATATTACAAACGGCTTAAAAAAAAGTATTCATTGTTACAATTGCCCTATATACTTTAAATCGTCACCTATGATTTTAAGCTATACCTTGTTCAGTTAGTTTTACTATGGTTTATTTATGAATGGCATGCTATGGAATTATATTATTTGTATTGTCTATTGCCATGTTGAATTATATTGTGTAATCAATGCTTAATTTTTAATATTAATTTTGAAAATCTGAATCGAGGAATAAATATATTATGAAAAGAAAAAAAGTGTGTGAAGATTACACACTAATCGCTCCCCAAGCCTCTCCCACTCCCTCGAATTCTGCCCCTCCCTTCCCCTACAGACGTGACACACGCTCTGCAACCAATCTCAGCTAGGTCAGAGACTCATAGCCTTTTATATCATGTATATGGACATAGTGAAGTTGTGAATGTCATTATATTAAGTCTAGTTTTTTAAATGAGTACACAATGTAAATGATGAACTCTTTTTTTAAATCATTTTTAAGAATAAATATTGCATAACCTTTTTAAATATGCACAGCGATATGCCTATATGAGAATAAACACGCTACGAATTACTTTCAACTCTGACCCGCCAATATAATTATCCCAATAAGGAATAGCGGAAACATGAATGCAATTGTGAGCCCGTGTATTATTATATTTCTAACTCATTTTCAACTTTAAAAATGTGCTTTTTATTTTTAATTATATATATATATTGTGGTCTTTGGGAAGGTTTAATTGCAAGGATTGCTGTGATATGAGAAAAAAAAATTAATTGCCTAATGGAAATGAATCAAAGTCTTCAAGATTTAAATAGGAAATATTGCTATAAATAATCATATAGTTGACAAGACTTAAAATGACACGTGACGCAAATATCGGCGACTTCAAAATTGTTTTTACCTTAATTCCTTCAGCGAAACCTTTCTTATTCACAGGACTGCATGTACATGGTGTATTTGTATTCAATTTCAATTATGCATGAATGAAAATAACATTATGGCCTACAGGATCTCTCTTTGTGCTTTGTAACCCCCGTGACATCTGTCATATATCACTCCCATTATTATGATGAAGTAGAGACGGGTATCATGGGTATTGCTCTTTTAATATAGGCTGTGGTGAAAGAAAGTCATTGACAGAGTAACAATCAAAATGCCTGAATGGATGAACCCTAACATTTGGGGTCCTTATTAAAAAACGAGATAATGGCAACTATTTTAAGCAGGAAAAGTGGGGCTTTGATGTGGCCTTTCTCTTCGTCTGTTCACTTTGATGAAAAAAGTACATGAACCACAAGAATAAACGAAGGTAAAAATCCCCTAACTTTGGCTAGTCAAATTAGGGACGCAACCTAATCCGAGTCAGAAGTAAAATACAGATATTATTACTATCGCACGATGCTATTGAATTTTGACCTGTAGTTTCCAAATAATTTTGCGTTGATGCTGAGTCTCTGAATGCCAGTTAAAAACCATATGTTGACGAGATGGTTTTCGTCTGCATGGCATATTCAATGTCAACTTGCGTCCTTGCTTAAAGACCGTACAAAGACACCCCCTTTTTATGGGATTATTGATTTGTTTACTTTAGGAGTGAAATCTGAACAGCTAATGCCGTTATCGTCCCAGAGATATCCTATTATCCGCCTACCCAGCACCCACTTCTGTTTTTATTGTAAGACATACCCACATTAAATGTTTAAGAAGAAAACGTCACGGAATTGTATTAAGCCCACCGCACACTATACGATCGGTCTACGATCCGATTTTGAAAGAAAATGTTATTAGATTAGCGTTAGATATAAACAGTTTAACACATATAATATGTTTTATTGACGTTCTGAGTAGTTACATAGATAGTAAAATCGAAATTACGGCCTATTACGAGCCTTCGAGCCTGAGGAAAGGACAAATCGGCTCCGAATCGTAGTGACGACAGAGCAGTCCTGCGATTGTCTACGATTTGAAACTGATTTGGCCCTATTAAGAACTATATAATGTTACCATTTTATGAGAAAAAAATAGTGACAGCTTACAAACAAGCTGTAATGAACTGGTTCTAGAGCAGTACTTATGTGTTTTTATCGTAGCCTATACGATGTTATTACAATTATTAGTTGTCAATGTGTATAAATGCGGCGTAAGACGATTTGTAGCACTAATGCGTAATTATTAGGGTTGATACATTTAGGTTGAATTAATGGTATTATACTGCAAAATATGGGTCTGTGCGAATAACACGTTTTCAATGCAATAGAGTTAAGTTTTTCGCAAACCCGATTTTAATCAGCCTGACGCAGTGGCGTATCCACAACTGGATAAAGGGCGGGGGTGCGGTGGAATTCTCCCAAAACGTAAGATACACTGATTACTTTTTTTAACGGGGATGGGGCGAACTCTGGCTCCATGCACCATATTCTAGATTTATGCTACATCATGAATATAGTGTTCTGAATTATTCCAGAGGATCCTATACTCTACGCTACAGTACGGATAGTCCCCAGTCTATTGCTTTGGTGTATTTAAATCCCATCTTCGTTTGAAGACAACTGACAACTTGTACGAATTCAGATTGTGCATAACAACGCGCTTTCCTCCTAAACGTTCCATTTTGTTATACAACATGGTCATTCTGTTCTCTACTTGAACACATTTAACCAAGCATGTAGGAATGCATCGGATTATCTGCATCAGATTATCTGCCAATAAAAGGCCTACAGACCAGGTGAGCTACGCACTACTTTAAGGTTTTCCTTTTTTTGTAGATATAAAACTGACCAGTTTATTAAAGCCCATATATAGTTTTGGTAACCCCCACAAGAAAATATTAGTCGAATATCTTTGATTTTAGTTTATAAATAGCAAGATACCTTTTAAACTGTTCCGAAGCTGCTTCTTCCTTAGATTTTGATGTGTATTAGATTTAAATGAGCGCTAAAATATTGTAGACCTAACATGCTGCTTTGTTTTCCTTTCTTTGTTGGTTGTAGATTCTGTGGATTTCCGGGAAAAGCTGCTTGCCTACTACATTCAAAATATGAATACGATAACAGTGTCTATATTTTTGATATGATTGAAACTCGCCAATGTACATGTGTGTATTTAAAAAAAATCTTTACTGCGAGGTACATTAATCACAGAACGATCATAGATTTAAATCAATTGAACGAAACTGGGTCCATGCTTTTATAATGAATTCAACCATATTTCATTGTTCCATTATTAGATTCCGTAGATTATAGTTTCACAAGTGTAAGTAGTATTACGAATATGACTGAAAGCTGGATGATTCTTCCCTTCTTGATCTATTCGCTTCCCGGCACCATGGCATTCATGTAACTCAAGAAATAACAAATAACTTGATCATGTTAAAGTAGAACTTTAATGATTTTAAATATTGGTTTAATACTTATTATTGCATAGATGGCATGAATTAAACAAGGTCATCCAAATTCAACGCTTGGAAACATTTGAAGTAATGATTATTATAAATTATAAAACGGTAAAATACAGCCCCCGATATAGCAGCTGAAGAGCTCCTCGAACGCTGCTGAGATATGTGACGACACACCATGGACCAGTCCTGTCTAAGCAGATGATGTCCCATAACATCTTACACATTTTTCAGAGCCTATTTTGTCATCTCCTCTTCACTTATTTCTCTTCCTTCACTAGCGTCAGTCTTAATGTTAGTCTGTTGCCTCACTCTTAAAGACCTCAGCCTGACCCAAAACAACCATATATTGACGTAAAGCTTAGTAAACAAAGAATATAATTACCCTGGGTATTCATAAATTTTCGTCTCCGTTTATCCATAAAAAATAAAAAAGATAATTTTTTTTGGTCCGCCCCCTCCCTATTGCGTAACAAGAGAGGAAACTGCAGGGGGTCGCTAGACGTGTGACGACATGTCATGTATACAGCTCCGAGTGCGTCTACACGATATGTCGTCATCAAATTTTCACCCCCCGCAAAGTAGCGTTCCTCAGAGACGGGGCCCTCGTCAGAAAAACCACCGGGGCTCAACATTCGGGACGCTGTTACTCATTCCACAGGAAACGGAATCTCATGAAGTTGGTTTCAATTTGTTCAGAAAATATATAGCTCCCCGTGGATGAATAAAGTGTATATTTCAAAATTCGGTCAGGCTGAGGTCTTTAACTTCGTGTATGGTATTATTTTGATGAAAAATGCAGCGTTAAAAAAATAAAGGAATCAGTCACTTGTAAACAAAATAAGACGCCATTGTATTTTCAGCTGCTTGCACCGGGGCATGTTCGGCGTTTCAAGAGGGAACGAATACCATCCTGCTATTATTCGGAGGGCTTTTCAATTTGAAAGTGGGGTTTATTTCATTGATCATTGACCCTTCTCCTGTGTATTTACAATCAAACGGTTTTAGCTATCAGAATCAGTTTCACTTTCCCTTTATAATGGTGTGAAATAAGGTCATGTTTAAATACACCAAACTCTTTATAATTTGATAAATAATTGCATTGCAATTACGTTCATTCATTATAGGACGTCGTCTGCTTAAGCAGGATCGATCCCGAGTGTGACGACATCAAAATATCGCTATATTTCTGGCGAATCCTCGGATATTCCAGATGCTGAGAAGAGCTTTTATTTGTGTTGTTTTTATAATCATCAGATACGCAGTTGACATAAAACTTATACGATTGCCATCTGTAAGCTTCCCAGTTTCTAGTGATACATTAATTGCCATATTTGTGATTTTCTTTGAATACCTACTTTAATGAGTTTTTATTGGGCAGGAGTAAATTTCTCGGCACCGTGATAATTTAGATTTGTTGCTTAATTCTTCTACATAAAAATAACCCATAATAGGTATCCATTAACAGTAACAAATCAGACAGGAAGTATTTCATACTTATTTCATAACGCAGAACAGATACTCTTTCATCTACAATGCTTGCCATTAGTCACGCAAGTATTGAGTATCACAATCATCATAATACCTTCCTAGCATGGTCTCTAACCCTGAAAATCATTCACATTATCCGCTTGGCTTGAATACAGTTGAATTGCTATAATTACCAATTCTCCTAATAAAAAGGGATTTGAATTTCATGTAGTGCTTACAATAGAAGCATTGCGTGTGATGGATGGGAAGTTTAAGAGTCCAACTTAATGAATAGATGAAACACACTGCTCTTTATCTGGAGGTAGGCGGGAGATTGAATGCTGTTTGACAAACACGACAAAGAGCGTGAAGAGAGGTGGTATGTAATGCTCTCAGGCACTCATTCCACTCTCCTTGTTGACATGGTTTAAAAAAGAAATGTATTGTATTGTACAGAAACTTCGGTAGACCAAGTTTGTTTCATGAATATTATGTGGTTTAGGTGTAAATGTTCTTGTGAGTGACGTTTGAAAGAAATTCGCTTAAAAAAATTCAAAATTCATTGCGTTTGAAAGGGATTCGTGAAATTTTGCTGTATGGTAGATAAATTGATTCTTTGGACATTGGCAATGACGTACCGAAGTGCGTAGATCTGATAACTATAGTTAGATGGTTGTCAACAAGATTTTTATTTTAGACTAAAAATAATGATATTCCGTTCAAAGGACGTTAGTGCTGTTTCGTGGATTTGAACCCGGTACCTTGTGGTTCACAGCCCGGAGACTTATCCACTGACTAGTCCACGACACCCCTAACTGTACGATTATTAAAGTAGAACTTTAATGATTTTAAATATTGGCTTAATACTTATTATTGCATAGATGGCATAAATTAAACAAGGTTATCCAAATTCAACGCTTGGAAACATTTGAAGTAATGATTATTATCAATTATAAAACGGTAAAATACAGCCCCCGATATAGCAGCTGAAGAGCTCCTCGAACGCTGCTGAGATATGTGACGACACACCATGGACCAGTCCTGTCTATTAAAGCAAACGATGTCCCATAACATCTTACACATTTTTCAGAGCCTATTTTGTCATCTCCTCTTCACTTATTTCTCTTCCTTCACTAGCGTCAGTCTTAATGTTAGTCTGTTGCCTCACTCTTAACTTCGTGTATGGTATTATTTTGATGAAAAATGCAGCGTTAAAAAAATAAAGGAATCAGTCACTTGTAAACAAAATAAGACGCCATGGTATTTTCAGCTGCTTGCACCGGGGCATGTTCGGCGTTTCAAGAGGGAACGAATACCACCCTGCTATTATTCGGAGGGCTTTTCAATTTGAAAGTGGGGTTTATTTCATTGATCATTGACCCTTCTCCTGTGTATTTACAATCAAACGGTTTTAACTATCAGAATCAGTTTCACTTTCCCTTTATAATGGTGTGAAATAAGGTCATGTTTAAATACACCAAACTCTTTATAATTTGATAAATAATTGCATTGCCATTACGTTCATTCATTATAGGACGTCGTCTGCTTAAGCAGGATCGATCCCGAGTGTGACGACATCAAAACATCGCTATATTTCTGGCGAATCCTCGGATATTCCAGATGCTGAGAAGAGCTTTTATTTGTGTTGTTTTTATAATCATCAGATACGCAGTTGACATAAAACTTATACGATTGCCATCTGTAAGCTTCCCAGTTTCTAGTGATACATTAATTGCCATATTTGTGATTTTCTTTGAATAGCTACTTTAAGCGAGTGAAAATCTGTTCATTGGTTCCCCAGATATATGGGGGGTTTTGGGGGGTTTTTTCTTGTAATTTTTTAAAGTAGCTTTTGCAGGATTAGTCGTCTCATCTGAGTTACTAAATCCTGATTTCTTATTACTTTCTCAAACTATGACAATTGGATTAGTGATTATGAATATTCGAATAGTATTCCCGTGTTGGTTAATATCAGGATGAAAGAGGTCTCGATATGGTCATCTGGGCCCTGGCTTGTCTCATAAAGAGTTGCAATATATAGACCGCTTCTGTAATGTATACAAATTTATGCACATATATTCTCTGAGCATCTAGTGACGAGCTACCCATTAACCTGCTTTTTATAAATAACCCTCAATGCTTGGAATCCAGTGTGCATACATTATTTGTTGCTACGTCCGGCAAGCTTTCATGTTATCAAGGACAACCTTTGTTTGAAAGGTATGTATAAAATCTGCATACATTACCGAAGCGGTCTATTGATCCGAATTAATCACAACTACTATCCTTCGCAATTTACAGTCTCCAATCTCTGTAGAAAGTTGTGATTTCAATCAATCGCAACTCTTTATAAGACGGGCCCCTTTTTGCTAAATTTGGAGTCTACGTAATGTCAAAAAGCACATGAACTACAATGTATTGTGTTTTCAACGTGCAACATTCCATCAACGCTATAAGGATCTCTGGATCTGGCTACAGCACAACGTCAAGATCTTTATCGTGGTCATGTCATCTTCGCCAGATTGTTGATAGCGACGATGATAACTGTATATCAGAATATCGAGTTCTCGTCACTTGTCACTGCACAGTATGAGACAATGAGTCCTGTGTTTTATCTGGGGTGACATGGGGGTGGGGGGGGGGGGTCTTACTCGGCGTATCATTTTCTATTTACTGTGTCATTGTCACATTTTGTTTACTGAAATTCTTGCACCTCACTCTCTCTCTCTCTCTCTATATATATATGTAAATATATATATCTTTCTCTCTCTTCCTCTCTCTTCGTAGGCAAATGTTTTTGACATTCGTTTTGGGGAGCCCCCCCCCCCCCCCCCCCCCCCACAAGCCGCTACGCCGCTGTTGACAGGTGTATTACTACACAGGGTTGTTCAATTTCAAGAAAAGTTATTTTGTTGGTTCTGGAAGGCTCTGTGTTTTCAAAGAAAGTATCGCGAGGATCTAGCCCAGTGACTCCGAAAAGATATCAGATGAGGCCAAGTTCTGTCTACCGTGACATGGTATCGTTTTCATATGACAGCGTGGTGACAGACGGGTATTTTAGGGATCGAAGAAACAGTAGAAATTGCGGGAAAACTGATGCAGTCGAGAGGATTATGGGGGTTTTTTTTCAACAGAGTATCACCTGATTCGTTATTGTCTGCACCATTTTTAACCTTCTGAGAAATTCTTAACGCTTAAAACTGCACGGGATTTCAGACATAGCCGTATAATGTCATTAGTGCAGAAAATACCACCTCCTCCATGCCAGTCATGAACATCAAATGACACAATTTAATATGATTCCGACTAGCATGCTGATATAAAGCTCAGGTGGGGGGAGAAATTGGCCGATGCAACTCCAGAAATAGCCCCAGTGGGAATCTGCCCCTCCCCATTTCCTTCTTTGAGACATTATTTGAAAAGTCCCCTCGAGGAATGAAGAATGTTTTGATGGATACTGATGATTATGGACACAGTGAAAATGATTATTAACGGAAGTTCAATATTTGCAATCAATACTCACTGTGTTCGTGTGCTTAAATCAACTCATTATTATCTCATACTTTGCTTGCTCCACAGCTACGAACTGTAATGTCGGTATTTTTATTTTATTTTTTCCTCGAGACAAAGTTCCAAACTTGGAATGGCTAGGCTATTACTATCCTGCTGCTGTGGCAAATTGGGATCACATCGCGACCTCTCTGGTTTTGAGTCTCTATGCCAGACAGGAACATAAGTGTCTTGGAAAGATCTTAAAGGTAGTGATCTTGAGTTGTAGAATAGGAAAATTAACATTCACATCAACAGCCTATTTATGAATGTGCATTTGAACAACAGTAATAGTATCATATCTAAACTAGCAACTGGGATATATGAAGACCTATTTTCGATTGTATCTCGGAAAGATTAAAATTCCTCCCCTTAACGAAAATCGATGTCAGGGAAGTTTATAGTATTCGAATAAATCAAGTTTTAAAACAGGTATCCAGTGTTAACTTATTCGTTCAAGTTAATCTGGATGGTTGTAATTAATGAACCATTGCTTTGTCCAGCCTGCTTGTCTTAGCTAGGGGATGGTGGCTTTTGACTCCCACTTTAAACCAATCTGGTGCCTGCGATATATGCGCTGTAACCCTATAACAAAGTGTATTGTTTTATCAGTGGGGGGAATTTTTGTCATGAAGGTAATATTTTGACAATTCACCCCTACAGCCCCTGTCACTTTACGTAAAATATCTCTGCTTCAGTGCTTTATAACACGAACATAAGAGTGGTGTTTAAAGATGATACTTTCAGTGTCCGCTGAATTAAGGACTTTCCCTTCATCATGGTTGAGTTTCGGTTGTTGACATCCATGCTGGGAGCCAATAAGCCAGAGGGCTAAGTTGGGTGTATGGATGGCGCGCCATGGGACCCTGACAAGCCTGTGGGTCTCCATCTCAACCTTTGTGTGCTTGCGGAGTGACAGGAGATAAATATACATACTATTTTCCGTGTTTAGAAACGCTTCTAATTTCCTGAAAGCAAATTTGTGTAGTGAGATTGGGCGAGATAGAAATTCAGTGGGAAACATTTATACAAAAAGGAACAGAAACGCCTTTAAAGGCTAAGCCCATGGAGTCCCCATCAAATCAGAAAGAGAGAAAAAGAGGGATTCCACTCGTCGTCGATAATGATTTAGGGAGAGAGAGAGAGGGGGGGGAGGGGAGATGGGGAGGATAGGGAAATATCAAGAATAAATATTTCTTACTTCATGCTTGAAGTTCGATGAGGCATGAGTGCGAAATATTTTTCATGTTCAAACAAGACCTCGATTTGACTCCTCAAACTCCAAATTTGTGTATTCCTTAGAATCTCAGAAATGAATATGAACCAATTGAAAAGTTTTGATCAAAATTGTTTTGCAATTATTTTGAAGTTATGTTGAAAGAATTGTGAATTACTGATTGACCTGATTACAAAAAAATTGATTTGATGGTGATTTTCGTAGCACAGGAAGAACGTTATTAAGAGTATCAAAATAACGATTACCCATCAATCCAATGTGCACAAGTGTTTAATTCTATATTATTTTCTTCTAAAATATGTAAAGCATACATGTTCTGTCATTACATGTCAATCACTGCATTGTGAAGAAATCCTATAACAACTGAAACATTATCAAATCCCAGATCAGGCTTTAGAGCGATTTGGGAAAAGAAACGGCAAGCATTTTCCCCAACCTCTGAAGTACATGCCACAAACAAACTTTCGAAAGTATATCGAATTGCCTCATTACTCACTAGCGGACACTGCTGGATACCCTCTTGCTTCGAAATGTCATTGCCAACATTTTTATAATGGGCCAGTGGCGTATCCAGCATAGGGTGAAGCTTGGGTACACCCTCCCCCAACTGTATGCCCCGTCAAACCCTGAGAAAAATAGTATCAGAGTTGGTGAGTTTTATTATTCTAATATTATTCTAATGTATACATGTATCTCAAAGCATTCGCTTGGATCCAGCTGAGGCACGCGGCTTGTCTTTGTTCAAACTCACCTGCCCCTGACAAAGGAATTAATTAATAAGGTTAAATATTTGTCAATCTGTCGGTCATTTGAATCTGGTGTCGCCGAAATCACTGGCCCGTCTCCGTAGTCTAGTGGTTAAGGCATTGGCGTTCTAAGCCAGCGACCCGGGTTCGATTCCTGGCGGAGACATTGTTTCAACTTTTGCAAAAATTAAAAAAAAGGAGGACAGCTCTGGGGAACTTTGATTTAAGCTATGCAACCATTATACTTATTTCTACGAGAGTTGCCGAAGGTGTTGTATATGTTATTTCTTTACAATAATTATATTATATTTAGAAAGAGAGAGAGAGAGAGAGAGATGGGGGATGTAGAGTTAGGCTCAACATTAACTTGGGTCCCTGGTAAATTTCCCTTTAGACTAGCCCGTCAATAATATTTACAACATAAAATGAAAGTAAGTAGGGGATGCCATTGTGATTTTAAATAATCAGATCAAGCTCATATATAGATTTCAAGTGTCATATCATATGAAATTCTTTATGTCGTTATATTTCACCATTAAGGCGAATTAAACTGAGGAAGAAAATGAAATAAAAGTTTATCGTGGTAGAACATTCGGTTGGAATAACACAAAGTTTCAGGAATTCTGATAAACCTATATATGCGTGACTCTTTTGAAACTTCGCGGCGAGACTTCACACAATTTCATTTTCCACATGGCTTGTGATAGTTCAATCGTGTCTTAATAATGAGGAGCAGCGAAATACGAATCACATGTGATGGTGACGCGTCAAAATGTTAGTTACAATAATTCTTTTGATGTTCCGATCATCATAATTCGTCTTCAGGGAAATTTCAGTTAAGTCATATAAGCTCCTTATGATTGGGTAGTCGGGGGTTGGAAGAATGGAATGTGTGAAAAATTAATTTCGAGGACAGATTAATTTGTACCTATTATGCAGAAGGTTACATGTGGAGAACATTTACGGTTCTATGGAAAGTACAGATAAATTTTCACATACCTGTCCAACATAGTACATTCAGTGCGAAAACAACTTATATCCACACAGCCTCTTATAATTTCTTTCTTGATACGAAGTATTGTCTTAATTTATTTTCTTTTCAAATTCCTTTCTATAAATGTTGAGATAATCAAACGGTTAAAAGTATTTTCAAGTTGCATTGTGATCAAGACTTTCTAAGCCCAATTCCTTTCATTTATTTTTTTTTTCTTTCGCAACTACAGTCAACATGATTGGCCTTTGTTAGTGTCCTTTATATACAAGGTGTAATTCTTACTAGCGGACAGAATATCGGTGACCACTATCGACATTTGGCTTTTCAGAGAGAGATAGCCCCTAAGACGGTAGTGTAATTTTAGTCAACATGCTAAATGCTAGCTCGTGTGGAAATATGTAGGATATTCTTTCGCGTATAAGTCAAATCATGTCTCTTTTTAGAGGAACTAACAGGATATTGGTTTATTGATCATTATCCAATCGGGGCGTATGTGAAACGGCCACTTACAGTGAGCTTTATCCACGCGTGGAATGTCATATTCCTCTTATTTTGGGAACAAATTAAAACGCAATCTAATTATGTCTCCTTTTGGGGCACAAATGGCTTGAGAAATGACCCTTTCTTATTGATTTTCAGAGCTTGAAGTTCAACTTTTCTTCATGAGGTGTGTGACATTAGTAGTCACATTTTTTATATTAATATGAATGTGGCTATTATATTAATATGAATGTGGCATAACTCAACTTCATGATCTGAAGCAACACAAATAAAATGCAATGTCGAATTTCTTCGGCAATATAGGTAAGAAGAAACCACTGATGAAATCGAGAGAGAAAATATTAATTCGGTGCAGAAGTCGGTGCAGAAGTTATTCTTTGTACTTCTATTTCATAGGTACAGAACTAATGAAGCTCAAAGTGTAGAACGAAGAGATGACAAACAGAGTTTATTACAGCCATAATTATCGGTCTAGTCAAGCAAATGATTTATAGTTATTCGATTATTGTTGCGAGTTGTTAAAGCGGAACCCATGATAACTCTGAATGCAACACTGTTTGTCGTGAGTGGGGATCGGGGAATATTTTAAAAGCACTGCTACTGATTCAAATCAATCTTCTTATGAGAAGTAAACTCGTCAAATGTGTGTGAAGGTGAGGAGTTATACACTCTAAAAACAATCTAGACAAATATGACTAGAATCTAGTCAGATTTGACTAGAATAACTATTCCCACGGGCACCTGCACCATTCCAGTCATAAGTACCTGCTTCTGGTTTGAAGTAAACAGAATCCTAGTCAAAATGAAGAGAATCCTAGTCAGAATGACTAGAATCTGATTGAGTAAATGTGACCAGACGATCTGAAAATGACTAGACGAATATGAATGCAAGAGCAAGATGAGATGAATTTATATGGTTACTAAATCTTTAGAACAAGAATCGGCAAAAAGATGAAAGGAGAGGAGTTCAATTTCAAGAATAACAGGCAAAAAAGATGAGAATGTGCGAATCTTTAATTGGAAGTCCATCCGCATATTGCATCCAAAGGGTGTAAATTATTATCAGTTCGGTCATGGGACTGTAAAACATTATTTCTTTAGTCAACAAAATTTAACAAAATATTCTCTTTTTCAACTGTTTTGTGAAGGAGCAGGACAAAATGTTTTCCCTTCGAATATCGTGTTATAAAAATTCTCAAGTAGTATCCTATTCTTGTGAATGTCCGGAAATATAAGTGTTTGTAAATATTATAAGCACAAAAGCGCATTCTTCATTTCCATCCGATGTAAAACCATCCCTACATACGAGTAATAAATCAGGGTATAAAGATATATGCTTCGATCTATTCGTAATTCAAAATGAATGTGTAGTATAGGTTTAAAACAATACCATGTCATTTCCATTTGCCAGAGTCAGCTAGTAGACATAAGAGTAGTGCCGACTCTGCCGAATAATTATCTTGACAAGAATGGAGTTGTGATCATGCATGTATCATATTCTGAGTCAATTAATTTGCAAGAAGCGACATCTGTTTGCGAAACCGAGAATACAACCATCAAATATTTGCTAAAGAGATACCTAGAAATTTTGAATAATTATTGGCAGCCCGTGTAATTAGGCCAACATATTCAACTCATATAGTCGCAAGTATAGTCTCATTAATTCACACCTTACATTGTGTGGTCTGCATGGTCTACTGACATGATTACATGAGTGTGCCTACTACTTATTAAAGAAGCTTTGATGGTTGTGTCATAGCGGACTTGATTTAAATTCCTTTACATAATGATATTATGCCTGAAAAAAACTGTGATTCGATTTACTTTTGCAACCCCTCTCTATTTTTGTGCATTATATGATGTTTCATGTTGATTAAATTTATGAAAAAATATTTACAATAATATCCATCTTAATATCCGGCAATGAATAACGAAGCGTAGCCTCAAAAGAGGGTGCAAAAGACATGTACGTATGTACAAAGAACGTTGATTCATCATTCGAATTGACGTACCCTTCTTGAACAAGTCGTCTTGCTCTTCCGAAGACAAGCAATAGGGAATATTGACAGTTGTGATTGCTAAACCCATTTTGTAAACACAAAAGGAAAAGTGGAGCAGAATTGTAAAGCGTAAGTAACATGCATTTATGTAGTCAGACGACACTATTCTATTATCAACATCTCTTTGATTACCTAGGAAAACAGTTGTAGGTCAGGTAGAATTAAATCGCCTAGAGCTGAAACACAACAACTGACGTGGATAATTCGAGTTCTGTTAATGAATTCAACATCAGAGGAACTGTCTCAAAGCTTGTCTTAATTAATTGCTTGCCATGGCATGGTGAGATGTTGCGACCAGCAATATAATATGAACAAATCTTAATCATGGGGGGGGGGGGGGGCTCAAATTATGATCGCCTATTCGAACGACAAGCTCATTGTTTCTTGTCTTTTGTTTTGAACATATTCTGTGAGAATTTGTTTTCTGTCGTTACCAAAATTCAAGTCTCTGTCGCTGAGAGGTGTGAAGAGGGAATAGCTACAAGAAGTTTGCAGACATCTGCGAGTTTACCCATTCAACCATCTCTTTATTGATACTGGCCTATATCAACAATCAATAGCAGTTGAACCACAAAAGGGGCGAGTACGTGCCTATTCTTGATTAATGCCCATCTTGTCATAATTTGCTCGTTAAGACCCTGAGTAGATGATTCATTTTAACATACATGTAGGTATATTAGAAAGTGTATAACTTCTTTACAAACGAGAAAGTTTCATTTAAAAAATTATAGTTTTTCTCTAAGCTTGTATTATCATTCATTTGCGCGCGCTCTCTCTCTCTCTCTCTCTTTCTCAGATATCTGTTTGGTAACATTTGTAATGCCGATCCGGCATGCATTTTGAAATACATTTTCTTGACTGGTCCATTTCAAGGGTTGACTTTTTAGGATAAGGCAATATTTGCTTGGCCATGTTTGAAAGGGAAGAGGATCATGTACGACACGGTAAGCCGTCAATGTAAATACTTACAACGATGACTTTCTATTTTAATTCTCTTGGCGGACACTGCAGTTTCATGAATAACATCATGTATGAGGCTTGTCAATTATGAAGCTATTTCACCCCTCGCTTTTCTTCTTTCGAGGTACTTTATTACAGCATTTAACAACATTACACGGGAATTGATGACGGTAGTTACAAAATCAGCAAAGTGATAAAAACAATAAATAAATAGGATAGACAAAAAAGGGAGAAGATATGCTTTAGAAACTAGAACATGTACATCCTGTGATTCATTAACATCTTTTCTTGATTTATGTATTGCCAATTAGGAATAAAACATGAACTTTTTTTACAATTATAAAGCTATATTGCCCATTTTAATTATAGTCTCCAAGCATCTTTCACGAAGGAATAATGAGATTGAGATTCAAGAGAGAAGAAGAAGGACATTAAAGAACTTTAATTCTTTATTTTTCACTGACTTAGATTATTTGACAGAAGCGTTATACTCAAACATGAAACAACGCATAGACAAAATTGTAAAGCCTACAGAAGACTGGCGATAATTTTGTGAATATTGAGCACCCTCCCTCAAGGAATCCTGGACATGCTGGATCCGCCACTGGGCCTGGCATATAAACTTATAAAGTATACTTTTAGCGTTGTTATCATTTTTGTTGTATATTTTTTGATTTATTTCGTTTTAAATATTATGGCCTATTATGGCAAAGATTATCGTTTATAAAGCCTTCTTAACAAACGCAATTAGAAAAAAAATTGTTATGGAATCGGATTAGAATTGAATTTAATTGCATTTTAAATGAAAATATTCGTTGAAGCTGGTAGTTGTTCAAGGTGCATCAGGGTAGATATTAGCGCAGCAACAACATCGTGGAACAAATACTGCATGTGGTTGCTAAGATACGAAGATGAGTTTGGAGTTGAGTTCGATCATTATCCTCTCATCTCTTCTGGCATAGTCTGCGCGAACAGACTCGGAGTGTTATAGTAACTAACCAGTGGACCTACAGGACCTACCTATAACGGATTATAATTAAGGATTCATGGATTCATTTTCGGCTAACCAAAGGGCACTATAATATAGCGCATCACGTTGATTTCGAACCCGGAACCTCCTTATAACGAGACCACTGCCATATCACCGAACCATTGCTCTTATTTTAATACGATTGTAAGATCTCGATATAAGCGTTATTCTGTATCCATTTTCCCTGTCCGAAGAATTGACGATTGATGCTTAGCCTACGGGCACTCGCACGTCGTCTTGTTTTCGAACCCGGGATCTCAGGTTTCCTATACCATTGCTCTACCACTGAGGAATCAAACAAATTTGTACATAATTCTACATAATTATATTTATAATAATTGTTCCCCTAACGTAGGCATGTCCTTAACGGTCATGTAAACATGGTAAAGTAAAGTAATTCGAAAGCAATGTATTGCGACTGCGTCTTGTTGTGATTGTGTTCACTTTAACCATTTCAAGAAAAAAGTAAGAAACTAAAGGTCTCCATAATTATAACTAACGAAAATTAAAGGAGGCGTGATGGCTCAGTGGCAGAGCAATGATCTCGTAGTGGTCTCGTAACTTGGAGGACCCGGGTTCGAAACCAAGTGGATGCGCTAGTGCCCTTTGGTAAGGCATAAATCCTCATTACTAGGTCCCTCGGGGAGGACTTTAAGCCGTCGGTCCCCTGGTTGCTTACTTACAGGCATTCACATTGCTTTCTTAGCAGTCAGGTAAAATAAACCATCAAAAACTAACAAAAGCTCTCTGTTCTTAAGACTATCTGTCAATAGCATGACTAACATGAAGGTGCGAAAAATGTACGTCTGGAGTTCATCTTTATTTGGATACGTCAGCTCGTGGATAATAAAATCAGTACGCAAGTGTGGGCCACATGTGTTCTTTTCCACAACAGAAACTGTTTGGTAGCTCTGGTTCTGAATGCCCCTCTACTAAGGAGCGGCTAAGTTTATTTTCTGCTCTTTCCAACATGCATGCATATGTATGAACTTAGCAACGAGGTATAACAATAACATCCTCATCAATATTCAAACGAAAGTCAGTCATGTGATTACTGTTACATACTAAATATTCAAAGAAAGTCGGCCAATCAAAAGAGAGAGTGTGGTGTGTCATGTGACTGTTACGGAGGGCAGAGTGATCAGGTGACAGAAGAGGAGGGAAAGAGATTTCTTGTAAATGGGTATGGCAAGCCTAATGCCCAATAAGTCCGATAAACTCAGTTTTTCGCCGATAAACTGAGTTTTTCGCCGATAAACTGAGTTTTTCGAGCGATAAACTGAGTTTTTCGAGCGAAAAACTAAGTTTTTCGAGGGAAACTCTGCATATCAACTGATAAACTTAGTTTTTCACGATAAACTAAGTTTTTTCACTCGAAAAACTTAGTTTATCACCGATAAACAGGGTTTTTCTCGATAAACAGAGTTTTTCATTTGATATGCAGAGTTTCTCTCGATAAACTCTGTTTATCACTTGAAAAACTCGGTTTTTCGGTGATAAACTAAGTTTATCGGCGAAAAACTCAGTTTTTCGGCGATAAACTAAGTTTTTCAATTGATAAGCAGAGTTTCTTGATAAACTAAGTTTATCACTTTGAAAAACCCTGTTTATCGAAGTGATAAACAGGGTTTTTCGAAAAACTATGTTTATCAAACGATAAACACAGTTTTTCATTCGAAAAACTATGTTTATCAAACGATAAACACGGTTTTTCGGAGATAAACTAAGTTTATCGGCGAAAAACTCTGTTTATCAATTGATAAACAAGGTTTTTCGAAAAACCCTGTTTATCAAACGATAAACAGGGTTTTTCGATATGCAGAGTTATTGTGAATTTACCGCGAGTGGGCGCTACAAAAGTACATAAAGAAGCTGGCCTGTGATCGAGCATCGAACTCAAACATAGTCAGCAAAATGCCTTCTTGTGAAGCCATCAACTGTACCGATCGACTTCTTTCTTTCATTTAATATATCTTCTTCTCTTTCACAACAATGGCAGGAAAAGATAGAAGAAAAGTAAAAAAAAAAAAGAAATACATAGGGAAAGAGAAGGGGATAGATCAAATGATAAACACCAAAAAATACATATGGAAAGGGGAGACGATGACAGATGGAAGGAAAAACAAAGAAATATATAGGGAAAGGGGAGAGAAAAGATGAAAAGAAAAACAAAGACAGACATAATGATAGAGAAGAGCATGGATGGAAGGAAAAACAAAGAAATACATGATGAAAGCGAAGAGAATAGATAGAAGGAAAAACAAGGAAATATAAAGAAGGGGGAGAGGATAGATGGAAGGAAAAACAAAGAAATCTATAAGGAAAGAGAAGAGGATAGATGGAAGGAAAAAAAAATCCATAAGGAAAATGAAAGAGGATAGATGGGAGGAAACACAAAAAAATACATAAAGAAAGGGGAGACGATGATAGATGGAAGGAAAAACAAAGAAATCCTTAAGGAAAGAGAAGAGGACAGAATGAAGGAAAAACAAAGAAATATATAGGGAAAGGGGAGAGAAAAGATGAAAAGAAAAACAAAGACAGACATAAGGATAGAGAAGAGCATGGATGGAAGGAAAAACAAAGAAATACATGATGAAAGCGAAGAGAATAGATAGAAGGAAAAACAAGGAAATATAAAGAAGGGGGAGAGGATAGATGGAAGGAAAAACAAAGAAATCTATAAGGAAAGAGAAGAGGATAGATGGAAGGAAAAAAAAATCCATAAGGAAAATGAAAGAGGATAGATGGGAGGAAAAACAAAAAAATACATAAAGAAAGGGGAGACGATGATAGATGGAAGGAAAAACAAAGAAATCCTTAAGGAAAGAGAAGAGGACAGAATGAAGGAAAAACAAAGAAATATATAGGGAAAGGGGAGAGAAAAGATGAAAAGAAAAACAAAGACAGACATAAGGATAGAGAAGAGCATGGATGGAAGGAAAAACAAAGAAATACATGATGAAAGCGAAGAGAATAGATAGAAGGAAAAACAAGGAAATATAAAGAAGGGGGAGAGGATAGATGGAAGGAAAAACAAAGAAATACATAAAGAAAGGGGAGACGATGATAGATGGAAGGAAAAACGAAGAAATCCATAAGGAAAGAGAAGAGGATAGATGGGAGAAAAAACAAAGAAATACATAAGGAAAGAACAGAGGATATATAATTTAATGTATTTTTTTCTTCCTTTCATCTATCCTTTTCCCTTTCCTTATATATTTCTTTGTTTTTCCTCTTCTATATCCTCTCCCCTTTATTTATGTATTTCTTTGTTTTTCCATCCAACTATCCCCTCCCGTATCCTTATATATTTCTTTGTTTTTCCTTCCATATATCATCTCTTTCCATACGAATTTTTCTGTTTTTCCTTTCATCTACCTCCTCTCCCCTTTTTTGATGTATTTCTTTGTTTTTTATTCCATATTCTCTTCTCTTTCCTTATGGATTTCTTTGTTTTTCCTTCCATCTGTCATCGTTTCCCCTTTCCATATGTATTTTTTGGTGTTTATCATTTGATCTATCCCCTTCTCTTTCCCTATGTATTTCTTTTTTTTTTTTTTTACTTTTCTTCTATCTTTTCCTGCCATTGTTGTGAAAGAGAAGAAGATATATTAAATGAAAGAAAGAAGTCGATCGGTACAGTTGATGGCTTCACAAGAAGGCATTTTGCTGACTATGTTTGAGTTCGATGCTCACAGGCCAGCTTCTTTATGTACTTTCGTAGCGCCCACTCGCGGTAAATTCACAATAACTCTGCATATCGAAAAACCCTGTTTATCGTTTGATAAACAGGGTTTTTCGAAAAACCTTGTTTATCAATTGATAAACAGAGTTTTTCGCCGATAAACTTAGTTTATCTCCGAAAAACCGTGTTTATCGTTTGATAAACATAGTTTTTCGAAAAACCCTGTTTATCACTTCGATAAACAGGGTTTTTCAAAGTGATAAACTTAGTTTATCAAGAAACTCTGCTTATCAATTGAAAAACTTAGTTTATCGCCGAAAAACTGAGTTTTTCGCCGATAAACTTAGTTTATCACCGAAAAACCGAGTTTTTCAAGTGATAAACAGAGTTTATCGAGAGAAACTCTGCATATCAAATGAAAAACTCTGTTTATCGAGAAAAACCCTGTTTATCGGTGATAAACTAAGTTTTTCGAGTGAAAAACTTAGTTTATCGTGAAAAACTAAGTTTATCAGTTGATATGCAGAGTTTCCCTCGAAAAACTTAGTTTTTCGCTCGAAAAACTCAGTTTATCGCTCGAAAAACTCAGTTTATCGGCGAAAAACTCAGTTTATCGGCGAAAAACTGAGTTTATCTGACTTATTGGGCATTAGGCTTGCCATAAATGGGTGTTGTAGTGAACAAAGGAAGTGAATGTCTGTGGCGTGTGAACATGACAAGAAGAACGTACTTGGGAGTGGATAGGGACATAGAGTCTATAGAAATTAAAGAGGCTAATTAAAGCAAACATTGAACTTATAACTTTCAAATTCTCAATTTCTAAAAGAAGATCTGTAGCCCAGCAAATACTCGAATGGTAATCTCGCGAGTGTCTCTCAAGGGGCAATAGTACATGTATTTGATGTTAAAGCCGCGCTGTTTGTGTTCCCATGCTCAGTCATTGATCACAAATATGAACAATTTTTCTTCACTTATTTTAAAACAGTTAACTGCATAACAGTAGTCACCCGCAAACGTTTAACCGTTACTTGTCTGACACCCTTCCCCCTTTCTTTTAGAATTGATAACCTTGTTTTTGTCTTGTCAGTGAATATTATGGAGGAAAAGTGGACCCCATAAAATCTGGCACCCCCCCCCCCCCCCACTGAACAACTTTCGGAGGGCTGACGATTTTTTTGTCTTCACTACCACTACCCCCCCCCCCCCCCCCCCCCCCCAATCCACTGAGCAACTTTTGGACTGGTGAAAAAAATCATTGGAGGACTGGCGAAATTTTGTTTTTTCACTGCCACGACAGTCTCGTGGACGTTTCTGAACTTTCGTTCTCGTAGGCTGTCGGTCTGAGATGTTTACTTAGAAGTGTTCTAACTTCTAAGGACACCATATCAATACTTCATGTACTGAACATGATCTTTAATTCATTCATGATGTTTTTGAACAATGTGAATTCTCTCCTTGGGGGTAACTTCAAGGTCATCATACATGAAATCGTTCCCAGACATACCATATTGTCGCAATATCAATTGCTCAGCAACGACAGATTTATGGACATGATACGTGAAAGAGAGAAACATACTTTTTTGGTTAATGCTATGTTCCGCTTTAAAGATTTTGACATATCTTTAAAAACGAAATATGTTTTCAATATATCTATGTGAATATTTTACTGTTATAAATCGCTGTGCCAGATATTATCACCCTTGAATATAATATATTTCATTGCAACTATTTTGGTCTCTTTTTCTGTTTCCCTCTTTCAGAATGCAGTACCTTCGCTCTCCTCACTCCCCTATCATCATACACAAGATTTGACCCGTATTCTCGAAGGTGGCCTAAGTTAAGCCAGGCTTAAAAATTAGGCCATTGATTTATGGAAGGCCATTAGTCAACCTCTAAGTTCCGTACAAATTACTAAATGTTATGTAACAAAATAAAGAAACAAAATTATTTTCCGGCATGAAATAAGCATCAGAAACCTAGAGTAATTTGTTTGTATTTGTATTTAGTTCCAGAACTACAGGGAGTCTTCACAATCGTGATTTATTTTTTAGGATTAAAAGTGGGTGACATTTGGCTCTCCATAATTGAGTGGCGTAAATCTACATAATTGGGCGGGGGCTTAAAGTTAGGCACCTTTCGAGAATCCTGTTTTTACCTCTTGCAGACATTGAAGCACTTTTCTGGCATTCTACTTCAATCATATACGCCCCTTCAAACCTTTGAGTCTTTTGCCCTATATAGTATTAGTGCTCTACTACATGTACTATATTGTGTATTTCTTGGTACGTACCACGCTTCTTTATATATTCAGTTGCCTTTCTCTCCCCGAAGCCCCTCCCAACAATCATTCCTATTCTCACGTTCCCTAAAAAAATATGAAGCCAATTTCGAGTACTTTGATGACCATTTCGGCGATGTTTCTTTTCCTTAGATGGCATATTTCATTGATTTAGAAGTCGACCCCCTGCGGACCATAGACTGATCCCTCTGAACTCCCCCTTGGTGTCATTAAATGTAACGTCAAATCCTGGCTGCTTAGGTTCCAAATTCATGACAAATTTTAACATTATTTCTTACCTTTATAACAAGATATCTGGGGAACCTTAATAGAGATACAAGATTTGACCATTGCGAAAGTTTTGGGAGTTCAGATACTGAATAATGAGATGCAAATTGAAACCAGCTTCCTCATTTGAACAATTATTCAAAATCAATGAGTTGTTATTCTTCTCTTTGCTCATCGTTGTCTTAGATTTTGTGTTATTCTTTCAGTATTTTTTCCTTCTCTATATTGAAATTTTTCCATGATTCCATCATAAATAATAATAATAATAATCCGTTTTTATATTGCGCCTAATACATCGATGATGTCTCTAAGCGCTTTACAGATATATTATTACCCCCGGTCATCGGATTCTTGCATGCCCGCACACAATGTATGCACATTCTCCGCTCCCTGGGGAGTATTCCGGCAATGGGCAATACAGTGACGCTCTCATTGCTAAGCAAACGACATTCACTTTCGCATCCTACTGGGTACCCATTTAACACCTGGGTGGAGAGTGGGAAATGTAGATTAACGTCTTGCCAAAGGACGCTAGTGCTGCGGTGGGATTCGAACCCTGGACCTCGTGGCTCACAGTCCGGGGACTGATCCACAACACCTCTTTCTCTTTGCATTGTTTTCTGTTTTAACGTTCTTGATATCGTTTATGCACCCATTAAAGTCAAATTTGACACCCATCTTCATTCGTATGGATCTTTCTGTCTTCCTGAAATGAGTGATCCAGACTTTGGTTACAAATAGCTTGTTGATTTGCAAGCCGTTTTATGACGTCCATACGGACACATATCCGATCTTATTTCACTCCCTGTCGTATCGTTAGTAGAAGTGCCAAATCGTGTTCGACAATAGTTCAGGTTTCAAATTCACATCGAAATCCATAAACTTCTCTAACATGTCTATGATATCAATACTGTAGTATCATTGAGGGGTGCAGCAATTATTAAACCATACTGTCCATAATTCATTTAATAATGCAGTACTAAAGAGTAACTGAGGTACATGTATGTCAGACAACCATAATTTCTCGTATTCTTAGATGTATTTCCGATTTGGTGCTTTTAGATTATGGCCAATGGTCGCCCGAAAACATGAATTATGAAAAATTGTGCGTGACTGTCTGCCGCTCGTCTTAAATTAAAAAAAAATAAGCCAAGGCTTTTCCTATGCAGAGCTCTTTTGGGGGTGTGGAAGAGTGATCTGTTCATTAGATGGGTTAGCGGGTTCAAATTAAGCAGATTTAGTCCTCTCTGAAATACAGCATTTTTATCTGCGGTCTGTTGTCTCTCTTGGCCCGGGTGAATTTTAACTTGTGGGCATAAATTCTTTTAAATCTGCCAGTGGCGTATCCAGAAATCGACGAACCGGAGGGCGAGGGCTTCCAGGGACCAGGGACAGGTGGGGGGGGGGGGGGGTATGATGTACTTGGGTAGCTCTGCCTGCCGTTTAGACCTATCATGTGTTGTTAAGATATTCGTTCTGAAATGCTGTGGAATGAATTCATAGTCCATTGTGAAAATAGGGAGATCAGGCCGTGGAAGGGGAAACGAGCTTGTTCGCCAGAGGTCTATTTTCTTTGCAGAATTTAAGAACTCTGAAATATTTTGGAAAATCAAGGAGGAAAATCCACACCTAAACTCTTCAAATCTTAGATTTAACTTAGAACATCGAGATCATCTTGCGCGCCAGTATTTATTATTTTTCGTGAACTTTGAGCCAGTAAAATGCTGACCAGGAGAGGTGCTGATAGAGCCTCTTCTCATGGCACTAAAAAGTTTCACATTCTCCTTGAACTCTAACATTTATTGAAGGGGTCGACGTAAATCATACCGCAATGCGAACTTGATTACCCTTATAGCCCAGTCACATCGAGGAGACCCTACCAGACCGACAATAGACCGAACAAACTAAATTATGTTACACCACCAAATCGGCAAAAATCGGTCGGTTTGAAATGGGTTTGCAGTCAGGCTGGAGGTGTGACTCGGGTATGACAGCTTAAATATCAGGAATCAAGTTTTCGGGGCCCTGTTTCATAAAACTTATCATCAATGACGAATTGCGATAACTGTTATAAGCTACTGAAATCCTTGCATCTGACTGGCTGAGAGCAAATTTATCAGTAAAAATCACCGACAAGACACTTGATGAAACGCCCCCCCCCCCCCCCCCCCCCGATGAATTAGGGATCATCAGCGACCATACAGTTATGCGATGCATGAAACTATTCTTGGAAGTGAAATAGATAAGTTTGAATCGTGCAAAACCTATCGTAAAATCCCCATTCCCAAGTGAAAGTACTGAAAGGTTAATGCAAAAATAGTTCCGGTTGGTGAGTTAAAATAAGGATTTAAATATTTTGTGTTTCCCCCCGCTGTTTGTAGGTGCGTTTATGTATAGGAAGTGCATGCGCGACCTAGACCCCCCAAAACGGCTGTTATCTATCTCACTTTATTAATTTCATGATAAACAGTTTGCATTTCATAGTAAATCATTACAAGGACTGTGAGGATTGATAAATTTTCAGGTTAAATTCGATCTTTTGCAAATGAGTAACTCTAACTATAGGTATAGGTTTTCGTGAAACAAACAAACAATAAAATCGCTGATTCAGTATCATTAACTTGAATATCCATTATAATTGGGTACTTCAATTTTTTTTCCCGTACATATGTCTATGAATCTTCTCTAACGCAAAAATGTTTCGTTTCTCTGAATATAGCATGCTAGAAAAAGAGCAAAATAATATTTTTGGTTGATATTAATCTGGTTCTTACATGCGATTGGAATTTGATGGCATACCCGAAAAGACAAACAAACAAATAAAGACTGGGCGGATTTCAGATGAAAAAAAGTTACATTTTTTCTGTATAGTATAGTAGTCTTGTTTTTTCTGGTATAGGGTGCTTAAGGAAGTATTCCATTTGAAGAAAACCTAAGCCTCTATAGTCACGCGAAGCTGTCCTAAATGGAAATTGACAACGTCAGGCGTTTATATAGAAGAAAAAAGGGTTGAATGATTGAAAGGGAATGTACTCTGAGTTGTTGTTTTTGTTGTTGTTTTTGGTTTGATTTTTATAAATGAAAAGGGGAGCACGTTTTGAATTGAGTGGGAATGTCATATCAGTTTTACCGGCAGTTATGCTCAAAGGTCCTGAACAAGTAAGAATATTTTCAAACTCACTGAGAGCGGTTGAAAAAATGGGGGGGGGGGGGGCGTCAACGCTCTATTTATTTTTTGGGAAACATCACCAGAAAGATATTATGATGAATATTTCATAAATTTAACTAAAGTGTCATGCACGATTGAATAAATGTTATGTTGGGGAGGGAGAGCGAATTTATAGGCCAAATGGGGCTGTCGTCCCCCATTTGCCCTGACATATGTCATACTCCGCGAACAGTGGTAGATGATTAATGTGCCCCTAATGTTACCGCTCTGACATTTCTCAACCCCACGCTATGAGCGCGAGCATGAGAAATTTAATCCCCATTTTCTATGAATTTAAAGAAACTTCGGGTTGTTGCCATTTATTGCTTCGGATGTTTCCCCTTGTTCATTATGAATGAGTACATGATGGTAAATAAGTTCAGATAGAAATCATGACACTGTTACGTTTGTATGGTTTTGCTTCTTTAACTTTTAAATGCCTCCTGGGAAGGCCTACCATTCCAGCCCCGCCTCAATAATTTAGATGGGGTTTCTTCTTAAATACCTCTTTTTGATATATTTTTAAAGAAGGCTCATTGGTTGTTTTGAACTTTTGTTACATTTTCATAACCCCTACAGGCATTCAAATGCACGCAAATTAAGTGTTTCTTTTTGATATCATGGCTTGAGAGCAAAAAAAAAGATATGTATAATAATTATGCAGTCATAAATTATGAATTGTCCAAAATTGTCCAAAATGGGGGTTACATGCCAGGATTGTTTAAGGTTCATTAATCTGAAAGGTTTGCTATTTCTAAGAAGATCGTTATCCGAAGGTTCCTAATTCCGAAAATTAAAATAGGTTTAATCATTCTGAAAAATGATAAAGTACGCCATCTCATTTTCGAGATTACGAACTCCGGAGTAATTAACCCTTTTTCATTTCTGGAATTAGGCTTCGGAAAAACGAGTGCCCCCCCCCCCCCCCGATAGCTGTATGTCCACCCATCTGGCGGAAATTTGAAGAGCAACTCGGGTAATATTTTGATCAATTACGATCACTTTTGAGCAAAATATTACCGCAGATTGGCATTAAATTGCCCCAAATCGTATACATCCATGCGACTATATATACGCTTAATATGTTTTAAGAAGTTTTTATCCATTTTTTTTTCTCTTACAGTTTGCTGTTTTATGATGATCTGTCTCTTATAACAGTCTCTTTGATGATTAGTCTCTTTGTTCCAGTGCAGTTTTAAAGATGTTAGCGTTGCCCATGTCTTTAGTGTATCAGTTATCAGATAGCCTTGTAAAAAATGAAATGTAAAACGAATGCTAGCGTTACTCTCTCTACCTTGGCTTTGGCGGGCAAAGTTTACGTAAAGTTAGCTTAACTTTTAGGGAGAAAGAACAAACTAAAAAAAGTGGCTTTCCTCTCAGACATTGATCTTAGTTAAAGCCATAAAAATCCTCATTCTGACATTCACTGCGACAAGAATCCAAACAGAGACTCAACATAGAGTAGGGTCGTCATCTTTGATTACATCAGGGGGAAGAAAAGCTTCAGGTTTGGATGATGCAAACTTTGGCACGTCACACCTGTCACCAGGTCAAAGGTCAACCATGAAGTACACATGCATGAATGTGATGACATGTCGGTAAAATAAACACAACAGAACATAAAGCTTGCGGGAGATTTTTTTTCTTCTTCTTTTTCTCTCGAGTTGGATACGATGTTTACCATTTCCCCTTATTTTTACAAAGTTAACCAGTCTTCTCTATGTTTCCTCGTAAGATTTTATTGTCACTTTTACGTGATTACTCCCATTTTCTTTTCCTACATTCTCTTTTTTTTTCGTTTTTGTACTCTTTCAGTCGCATATTTTTCTTCTTAAAGTTTTTAAAGATTAATTGACGTTTTAACTCACTTCCAGTGGCGTTGTCGGGGGAGGTCCTGTTGGGTGATTTGGGCAGTTCCACTGAGCTTCTGGTAAATGTGCCCCTTATTCTGAAGTGAATTGAAGCCTTTACTCAATTCTCATATTTTAAGCTCCTTCCTATGCGCGTACATAATAATTTCTCTATACATGATACACGTTAGAGTCTGGAGCGGTCTATCATGTTCGCTTCGAAGGTGTGCAGAGTCAATATGTATTCTAAAGTTCTGTTGTAAGGAAATAATATCCCTTATCTGAGTAATTACTATTATATCTCATCACTTATCGTTAATCTTATTATATGCTACAGATACTGCGCGCAAAGAAATATGACCCAAGGACATTGAGAGCTCAAAGTTCATAGAAGTAGATTACTATACATGATGTCATTTGAATTCAGATTAAACATAAGCCTCTGAAACCAAAAAAAAATCAAAATGGTTCGTTGCTATGGATTAGCTGTTATTTTGTTCTTGCTCTTACGATAGCACGGCTATATGGATTAATAACAATGAGAAGTCAAAACGTAAAATACTTTCCACATGCTTTCCGAGAGAACATGTGGGTATAAAGGGTTTTGTGCAAGGCATTGATTTTTAACTGACCACAACAAATGATACAGCCACATGAATTAAAATACAATTCTCGAAACAGACAAACCTGCACAATATCGGTCTCCAGGTCATGAATCGTCCAAAAAATTGTAGGAACGCCCGCAAGATGACTTTACACAAGGTCCACGAGATTGTCGGTCTCTTGAGATGTCGGTCTCGTGGGATGTAGGCCTCTTGCTCCTATTTCTTGTTCTATATACCGTACTATTGGTAGCCACCTGAGTAGGGATTATTCAGAATATTATCACGTTGCCAGTGAAAATAGTATGGAATAAATCCCCGTTGAAATTCATTTGAGCTTTCAGAATGTTTATATACTTCTTTATTTCATTGCAACATAAAGAAAATATTGAAAGGGAGCTCAACAAGATGAGGCTAGCATTCACATCATTCAGTTCTGTCCTAGTTTTTCACGAGACGTGATGATATGCATTGTGTATAATAACACTCGGGTCAAGTAATACATACGTTTTTCATGTTTACTGGATTTGTGACAAATGTTCCATAGAGATATCCTAATAAATCATTCTGGATTATGATATGACGTTGATGTACTATTTCACCCCTTGTACTATACAATATACAATAGTAGAAAAATGATATGCGGGAGAAATTGAATATGTAGCGTTTTACATGTACGTACTTCGAAATTTGATGTTTATGATAGTTCCCGTAAGGGCAGCCCTTAAATCATGCAGAATAATAAAAAAATCACCTCAGTGGCATGTTCTTGACACCCGACCTGAATTATATATTCATGAGGTACGATTTCCTACTGAATTATGCATGAAACGTGAATAGTTAGATAACCGCGGCGATCGCCAGCAAATTGGCCAATGAAATCTCAAGGATTTCTTAATTCAGTTCTGGACTAGTCTATTGATTTTCACCGACCAAAATTTGGTCTGAATATTCGTCAAAACAATGAAATACAAAAGAAATTCAGATCGGGTGTCAAGAGGCCCCGGCGCAAGCGCCTCGGTCTTTCTGGCTCGCTTCGCTCGCCAGAAATTTTGCCTCCATATCGCCAAGGATTTCAACAGCGCCAGGGCCTCGACAAGAGGCTAAACCCACCCCAACTCATGCGCCACGCTCCTATACGACACACAGTTCGATGTAGCCTTTGCCGTAAAGAAACCATTTGGCTTATTTTCATCTTTTATTTCAGCTAGGTTAAGAAATAATAACCAAAATCAGTATTTTTTTAAATGGCTCTTTCGTGCTAATAAAATATTAATGCACACATTGCGCCATTTCGAGGTAAACAGATGCTATCAACATGAACGATTTTTATTTAAATACAATCAGGCCATCGGTTGTTCCATGCAAGGCGTTCAACAAACACTAAAATCAGAATGGAGACCGTGTATTATTTTTATATATTTCTATTTATGAATATCTCTTTTATCTGTTTTGTAGGCTTTGCTTATTGTCCCCTTCCTGTTAGAAAATACAACAAACAAATCCCTTTGGGTGGGGTGGGTCGGGCGGTGTGGATGGTCCTGAAGATGGTGCTTCTAATGATCGATATTGTTCAGATGAAATATTCATACAATGTATTTGTTGTTTTTGTTGTTGCAGATTTTGTCTCGCCTTTTTTTTCCAAAAGAAGAACGTGAATGTCCCCAATTAGGGTGGGGTGGATCACCTTGAAAGGAGAATTTCTAATATTCGTGGCATGAGGTCACAGGGGGTCTAAAGTCATGACTAGAGCAAGGGCAGGGATCGACTAGGGGCGGGTAAGATGATAATGTGAAGACATATCGGTGAATCCATCCAAAACACCTTTCTTCCGACCGATTAAAGAACCTCACAGAACCGCCCAATCTGTACTTTGTTGACACATTTTGCTGGGGGTGTCAAACCAAATTTGCCGAACAAAAAAGCCCTTGAATGACAAGCAAACCCATGCACCAAACCCCCAAATAAAACGCATCTACACCTCGAGCAACTGTTCATGTTACTGATACTACCAGTGGTGTAGCGTTGGATCAACCAGTGAGGGAGCCACTGTATTATGGAGGGGGGAGGCACCTGTTTACTCGGAAAATGAAATACGAATTTACACGGCTTCTGAACTATAGGGGAATGGTGCAGTAAGGAGTCATATCGTCTTCTCTTCTAAACCTTTTCTCTCTTCTTCTCTTTTTCCATTTTCCCTTCGTCATTCTAGGGGGGGGGGGGGGGTGGTGCATATGCCTTCCGTTCCCATGTAGCTACTCCACTGCCTGCTGCGACTATACGACGACGCCAACGATGATGACAATTTTTCACATTATTTTCCGTGAAGGAATACATAAGCCTACAAGTAGTTTATGTTGTTTCAAATTGCTTGCACGCTGTTGTCTAAAAAAAAATATCAATATACTGGTCCCACCCAAAGCGCTTCACATTAAAGAATCGTTCGTGTCTGTTTAGATATGTTCGAACATTCATCATCAACTCGGGTCACCTGCACACCCTTGGAATTCATCACGAAAATTACCCGTTTCATTTTTCAAAGGTAGGCTATTATATTACATGGTACTTCATACTCAATTTTCTTGTTTCATTTGATCTCTGAGGACAACTAAAAATAAGTATATGCTGAAACAAAATGCTCTTTAATCAAAAGAGTATTATTGTCATGATTGTCTGCATGTTATGAATCTGCGATGATCGACGGAGGCCTTTAGGCTTTAGTAACATTGGAAGTCAATGTCGGCCCAGGATACGGCTCCAAGAGCTTGCACCAGATACATGCATGTATTTATTTATTGCAACCACGTAAAAATTTAACACAGTTGGATTTTTACAATGAAAAGTTATTCCATCATACACTGAAATATTTAAAATATGAACACATAGGAAGCGAACATTCATGAAATTATATCGCACCAGAAGACATAAATTTACATGTTATAACAATAAATATAAAATGCATTTTATCACTCATTTGGGTGACTGGCACGTAAACAGATGAACCCACTCAAGAGAATATGGAATATGGAAGAAAAGTTAACATTACTATCATTTTCATTATCGTTCCATTGTCAATTTTATTATTCCATTATTAATTTTCATCACTTTGCCATGACAATCCGCTATATAAGAAATGAACTTCCTTAGTAAATACCAGGTTACTTCCCCCGATATTCGTATATGTTTATGAAAAGATAAACCATATGCCATCAGCTTGTTCAATGTCATTTATTGTCTGCACTGCACTCAAGATATTTTTCGTTCACACTTTTGGGGGCAGAAATTTATTAACCTAATTTATATAGAGGAAACTAAATATTGATAGTTCACGTTTGATCGGCAGATGCCTTTTGTATTGGCTTTTGGTAACTGAAAGAATCGACCTTCTATAGAACCCGGGGAGACAATTTAAGCAGATGTTATTTTTCCCTTGACTACCTTTTTCTTGATCTTCTACATGAACTTCTTATTGATCGGTCTGCCCTGGATGTACCTTCGTTTTCAGCGATAACTTGGCTGATCATTTTATAAAAACACCTGTGTGTATAGTGCATGGTCTATCATGCGTGTGTGTGTAATTGGGTTTTTACAGACGTGTATCAATCAGATATGATTATTTACGTCTGGGACCGACCTTTAACGTCACCATCCGAAAGACGTGACTCAGTCTCGAACCTGGGTCCGCTGAATCAGTTTATAACTTCCACTGTTAGCTGGATTACAGTTACTGGTGCATAAATAGAACATACACTAATTGTTATAGTAAATAGACCCACAATATATATATAACTGCTATTGTGTATTAGGCCGGGCGCGGGCTCCCCCCCCCCCCCCCCCCCAATTTTTGGCACATTACGTGATTCGAATCTAACCAATCACAGCGCGTATTATACATACACCGTACTATTAACAATAATGTGTTGCGAAACCTTGAGGTGATGTAAAATTACAGGCATACATGTAGATTTTACGTGCGAATTTTGCTGAAATAATTATGAAAAAAAGTTTTTTAAATGATTTAATTTTATGGACAATAATAATGTAGGGGGGGGGGGAGTAAATTCCAATTGTTCATGGAAAAAATGTATATACGGTATATATATTTTGTTACTCTTTTTTTGCTTCAAGATTAGTTATATAACAGGATTAATGATAGCTTAACGGGCTATCTAAAACGATTGGTATCATATATATAACCCAATAATTCACGAGTGAAAATTGGGTTATACATCAATAATTCTTTTAGATTAGAATTTTCAATTTAATCCTTTCTTTTAAGAGACGTCTCTCTTCATCGTATTTTGAACAATATAAAATAAAATGTTCAATCGTCTCAAATTCTTGACACGCTTCACAGAGACCAGTATCATGCTGGTTAATTTGAAAAAGGTAATAATTTAACCTGCATTTAGCTACCCTTAGTTGTTGTATCAAGCATTCTTCTCTGCGAGACAAGCCATGTCTGTGTATGGGCTTAGTAACGTCGCTATGTAAGGCATATAAAAATCTACCGTGCTCGGCATTATCCCATTCTCTTTGCCATAATTTGTTATAATGGCTCAAACGAGAGGCTGCTAGTTCACTTCTCGTGTTTGGTATATCTTTGACCGCGTTTACACAGAGTGAACTCGAGTTCAAATTCGACAGCGAATTCAATTGCGACCTTGGATTAGCATAAATTATTTTTATTTATTTATTTTTTTTTTGTCTATACGTTTTTTCATGGCTCCTTTTTTGGCGGCCCGATCTACGATCTCGTTGCCGCTAATATCGCAGTGTGATAGAATACATTTAAAGGCAACACAAACATCCTTCAACTTCAAAATATTAATTATGTATAAAATTTCATTCATACATAATATAGGCTAGATCACTGTTGATGGCGCTATACAATACTGTGTAGAGCAAGTTGATAGAGAGAGAGTTGTGACACGCGCAAGATATAAGCCTACGCGGACGCGGTCTTTTTTGAAACATGACGGATGATGGAGCTCCCAATAGTTCCCTTTCACATACATTCTCTATGGGAAATAACTATTAATTGTGAAGCTCCATGAAATGACTGACCAATCAGAAGCGACCTTCAGTGTCGCCACTCTCTGTATGTATAGCTCTGACCAAGGAGTTATCATTCCTTGCTCTGACACTGTGTAGTGCAGTGCTGTGTATATGGTAGAGCCATCCATACACAAAGCTCGGCCAACTCAGCTCCAGTATAAGCATAAGCATGATAAGTGAATGAATTTATTACCATTTCTGAAACAAAATATGAAACATATTTACAAGGTATTTACAAATGTAAATGGTAATGGGAGACCAGTAATAGCTGAAATACATGGCTAATGAATATGTGGTTCCCTGGCAAATTATGTAAGTGTGATAATATGTAAAAACTACTCAAAACACGTAAAAACTAAAATACAAGTACTAAGTAAGGTCTTACAATAATCAGTAGAAACTGTAAATATTGGCAAAAAGTGCATGTATATACACACAGTGGCGTATCTAGGGGGTAAGAGGCACGTGCCCCGGGCGGCACTTAGAGGGGGAGCAAAAAAGCAAAAGAGATAAAGAAAAAAAAAGGAAAATGAAGAAATATCACAATCCTATAAAGGATTATGCCCCCCCCCCCCCCCCCCCCCCCCCAATCGGTTAGAAATACAGTTTTTGAGGGTTAAAAATACGAAAATTTTCTAAAGCTCGGTCGCTTTGCTCCTTCGCATAATTATTGTCTTTCAGATCTCGTAATTTCGCCCCCCCCCCCAGTATATAGTTTTTAAATAGCTTTTTTTTAAGTGTTCAAAATTTCAAAAATAAAGATGTAGTTGTCGTTGCTTTGCTCGCTATCATGTAAGTTTCATCTGCCTCTTGCTATAAAGTATTGCGCCCCCAATCATGCCAATATAGGATAAAATGCATAAAATAGCATTCGCAGAGGTTTAAAAGAAATCTCAACTTCCAGTCGATTTGCTGAATTCCTCTACTATTTCTAAAGGGTTTTCGTACTCCCAATTTTAGAATGAAGTGAATAGAAAACCGTTTATCAATGTACAAAATTCGAACTTCTCTACCAATAGTTGCTGTAGTCAGTTGCAAAATTTCCAGGGTAAAATGCGCAAGAAACTGTGCTCTTTAGGGGAAAAATTCAAAAAATTTGAGCATGCTTCGATAAATTACTCTAGATATCCATTAGCATCATTTCTCTTAACAGGTGCATAGTAACAATAGTAGGTATAACGATATTATATGGTGCATGTTGCTTTGTTAGGCATGCAAGCCTAGTAGGCCTACACCATGTTGTGCCCAACAACAAAAGAATATACCCCATGTTGTGCCCAACTGAAACCAAGGAGTTATCACAGATCTCTGAAACTCCTTGCTGAAACTAAGTAGGCCAAACTCTGTGTATGGTTCGCTCTGCATGTAGTACTTGAACTTGTCATTATGGAGTGAACGATTTGGGTGCCTGCATTGTGTTTCAGTGCATCTCATGGTTTGATAATTTACATATTTTTTGTTGAATAGGAATATATTTAAAAATCATACTTGTTCGTTCAAGTTTTGAGATTTTCTTTTGCTTGTTACATGTATAAAGGTTTACGTTATAAAATTTAGAAGCGTAAATTGATTTGCTTTATTTGCACGCTATCATGTTAATAGGAAAGTCTGACTGGGGTGCAGTTATAATAGTTATACTCGGATATCGGGTTTTGAAACGGTCTTTTTTTTACTTTATTTTGTTTATTTATCTTTTTTTTTAAATTAATTATTTTTTTTTAAATTTATTTATTTATTTTTATTTATTTATTTATATTTATAGAGAGGGCCTGCACTATCGATGGGAAAGTAGGCAGTGCCCGTAGACTCCATTTTCGGTATTAAAAAATCGAATTTCATTTAAAATCTAATGTAACTGAGCTCATGAACATAGTGTAGGGGCCTTGGGAATATGTAGAGTTGTATTGAAGCTGTATATTTCAGTAACTGTAAACTGTAACCCCTTATTCCTCTTCTCCTTTGTCTTTGCTTGTCTATATAAAAATAAGGTAATAATTGTTTTGGGAATTGGACATACGCACCCACCCCTGTATAATATAGGCCCTGTCCTATTACTTCCACGGTACTTCGTTATTCTGCCCCGGTATTCTGCATCTTTTAAAAAAAAATTATCATCTTTTCTCTTTGTACCGTATGTGATCACGGGAGCTCTTGATCTCAATACTCGGCAAATGCAGGTACGGTATGTCGCCCTCTTGTGTTATTATTGTTTGCGATGTAAACAAGATGGCGGAGTATACTAACGTAAATAAAGAAGCTTTTTGACTTTGCGTGACTTGTTTATGATCAAGGAAGGTATTTACGAAACATGGATGGTTCCAGGAGAAAAGCCAATGTTCGTGTGAAGTATTCAGGAGAATCGGTGTCAAAAGCAAAAATACCAACTCCAGAAATAATCGTTGATCAGGCTGAAGATGACACCTCTTTGGAGACGGAATACAGCGACGATAGCGAGTAGGTTCAGCTATTTTTAGACTAAAGTTTAGACCTACGCCCGATTGGCGCGGTGGGCTCCAGTCCATTTTGATTGGGGGAGGGGGAGGGGGGAGGGGGAATGGGGGAGGGGGAATGGGGGAGGGGGAAGGGGGCATGGAGGGAGGTATCCTAAAATAAAAAGTAAAAGGCATTATCGTGAAATAGTCCCCGCTTCAAAAAAATCTAAGTTTTTTTAGGATTAGGGTTAAAGTTAGGGTTATGCACCTATCAATTGTAAGACGCACCCCTCGACCCCCGGGAAAGGTGCGTCATGGTTGGGTAATTTACCAACAAATGAATGACGCAGGGTATGGTCATGGAAGCATTTGGTCAGTCACAGCATGGAGAATGGGGTGCGTCATAGTCGGTCATTTTACATGGGTGCGTCATAATGCCTCGCTATGTTTACAAACGGGTCTGTCCGCGCAATACTCACCGCGTACCGGGCTTTTAAACATGCAAACTCCTTGAATATAAAAAAAAATATATTGACATGGAATCTATACTTTCGCACCGGGCGCCCAAAATCGAGTTTGATGACATCAAATAAAATGGAAACCCCCAAATAATAATAATTGATCTCAAATCCTCTCTCATGCTGTCTTCTGTCTGGGTTCTCAAAAAAGGGAAGAAATAAGGTATTTTTCGTTACTTTGTTTATTTTTACCCCGTTCGTTCCAGCACTGCGTTGGCTGGTTCGGTTCTTGCCGCGATGATCGCGATCGGTAGCATTTGTGCTAGGCTGGATTGAGACATGAATATTCATGTGTTGACGTCACAAGAATGTCAGCGATTGCACTGTGTGACTTCTGCACATTTTCATATGTCATCGCCGATAATCTTATCTCGAGCTCGGCCTCAATAGCGTGCAGGATGATAACGTGTGTTTGTGTCTTCAGCTAGCGTTCATGCATGCATGTCGATATCAACAATGCATGCAATACTATACTAGCGCCGCGCCGATGCATAGCGTGCCACGTGCGCGCGGAGCTTTACCATGACGGGGTGCGTCACAATGGTAAGTCAAAGTCTAGAACTGGTGCGTCATATTTTTTCGTCCAGGCACAGTCATTGTAAGAAAAGGTTCGTCATAGTCGAGACACACAGGTGCGTCATGGTATAGGAAAATCCGACTCACATCTGACAAGTGACGCACCATTCCCGGGGGTCGAGGGGTGCGTCTTACAATTGATAAGTGCATTAGGGTTTAGGATTAGGCTAGGGTTAACTTAGGTTTTAGGGTTAGGGTTAGGGTTAGGGTTTAGGATTAGGATTAGGGTTAGGGTAGGGTTTAGGATTAGGGTTAGGGTTAGGGTTAGGGTATGGTGGGGACTATATCACGATTATGCCAAGTAAAATTGCCCAGCGCAACAGTCAGACATTAGCTTTTTGGGGATGTATGGATAGGCGTATGATGACTACACTGTCTACAGACAGTATGTTATGATGAGTATAGTTGGGGCAGGGCCAGGGATGTGCTGATGCCTGGGGCTGGAGCCCCCTTTCCTGGAGAAAAATTACCCGACGTTTGGGCAAGTCACCAACCACCTCACCCACCATACCCACCATGACCACCACCTCCGCCATGTCGGCCCTCGTGATCTTTGGGCAGTGAAAATTTAATGGTCTGATGGTCTCTTTTTCAATTTCGATATATCTAAATTAGAAGAACATTTTGATGACGAAATTACATTTTTGCGGTTCTAAAAATAAAATAAAGTGTCCATTTTCAGCCTTCTCGTGAAATAAGCCACCAGTCATCGAGTGTGTCACAGACTGTAGTGTAAAGTCAATGGAGGATGTGAACACTCGTACTCATAGACATAGGCATTGCACGCAATAAACTGCATGTACAAAGACAGTGAATGCGGGGTGGCTTATTTCACGAGAACGCCCAATTTTTTGCTTGCTCGCTGAATTGAAAAAGACACGGAATGTATTCGGGCAAGAAACGTCAGTCCAATACATCTTGATCTTTATGTGTTTGTGTAATACTCAGTGGCCCGCGACATAATTTCAGGAATATTTTTGGCGCGCTTGACAAAACAAGAATCCAGGCTCCAGTGTGTAGGTAACTTTATTGGCAAGCAGCTGGAATCTCTTGTCTAAGTTGCTCTGCTGCAGAAATGTAAGAAGGCTACAATGTTGTATGTGAAAGGGAAAGAGTAGATCTACATCTACATAGATCCACTCACGGAACCATTACTACATGTATGTGGGGCTGTGTCAATTTTGGCGGTGGTCACGACCTCTATCTTAATTTGAAGAGGTACAAACACCAATATAATCAGCAAAATTTTGAGAAATACTTCTAACAATTTAGGATGATAGAATATCTGATTTCATGCCAGATTATTCAATAGGATCTGTATCATCTTAAGTGAAATTTTCAGGCTGCTTTTTGCCGGCGATCTTGCTCCTTTCCAGCATATATATACACAATATTACTCTTGCTATGAGAGGCAATTCATCGCGGTACAAAGGTATAAAGTGCGAGGTTACGGTATCTACAATAACCTCGCATATGTGTGATAGTAGATGTACTATATGTTGTAAATCAGTTTTCAATAGCGAGGTGAGATATTACCAGATGTATAATTAACTGTCCTTTTTCAGCATCGCCTGAGTATAAAAAGCATTGAACCGCATATCAGTACGTGGTTTGGGGGAAAATACAATTTTTTTTCAGTGAAATATAACTTTTAGGATTAAAGAAAACAGTTCTTGAAATCCAGCCATTGGTAGATCTGCTGGAGTCCGAGTCGGAGTTTTTAAGAAAGTGTTGCCATACCATATTTGCTAAACTGTCTAGTAGATATATGTAAATGTCAGAGTGCCCATGCACATGATATGTGGGTATAGGCTAAAAACTTGTGTTCGATATTCATTTCATTCACAGTGGCTTAGAACCAGCCTGGAGCAGCTCAGTTCATAAGGACTCTGGAGAACTCTTCTACCTGGAGGCAGGAAAACCGGTGCTATCTCTTTGCCAACCTGAGGGTCCCATTACTCCACAAGACACAACTGGCAAAAGCAACAAGAAAGGCATTGCCCAGCTCCAGAAGGTTCTCAAAGTAAAGAGCAGAGACTCTACCCCTCAGTCCTCTCCTAACGGAAGCAGATTCTTTTCTCGAACTCCCCCCGGGAGCAACCACAAGCTGCGGCGCTCATCTCCGGGCTCCCAGTCCAACGGGGGCACACCCGTGAAGGAGGTGATTTTGAAAGTCGGGACTTCATCTCCAGGAAGTCCCAAGGACACCTTGAGCATTCGACTCCAGGGATGGTTGGGGTTTGTCCCAGGGAAGGGCACAACGGACCTTCTGTCAGGGAGTGTCATGGGGAATGGTAAAGAACACAAGAATGGGGGGCCAGTGCGTGTAGATGACAGGTTGATGGTTAGAGGACTTCTGCCACAGGGTGCTGCTATGAAATCAGCTGAAATTGAGATTGGTAAGTATCAGTGTTAAAAATCCATTTTTTGTTTACGGGAGCTATTTTCATATATATGTGATGTTGGGGCTTCCAGAGCTAAATTGCTCACCACTCCCATATGATATCTCTGTATACATTTCATTGGTAAATGTAGCATTAAAAGTTTGCTTTAATACAGAAATTTACAGTATGATGTATTTCTCAACACCTCCAAAATTGTCTTTTATATTTATTAAAGCTACTTGATATGTAATGTATCGCTCTGCATTATTTGAATTTTGATAAGAATAATAGCTTTTTCTTTATATATAGCGCCTTACCAGTTACAGTGTAACCGACCAAAGCGCTTGCAGCATTATTATGCTGGTCACTGGATCCACTTGCGATTCTGCGCATTACAGTGCACATTCTCCACTCCTTTGGGGAGCATTCCAGCCAGTCGCCTGTTTCAACGCGTGCACATGCTAATCCAACCACAATGATGTTTGCATCCTACCAGTTACCCATTAAACACCTGGGTGGAGAGGAGCAATGTAGATAAAATGCCTTGCTCAAGGTCATAAGTGCCATGCCAGGTTAAATCCATAACCTTTGCATTCACAGTCAAGTAATTAAACCGCTTGACTACGACACCTCTACCATGGCTCATGTATGTCATACGGCATATGTACATAATCTTACACTTTCAATTCTTCTTTCTGTTTAATGTAGTGGATTATGAAATTTGTAATTAACATATTTTTCAGGTTATAGATGTACAAGTATGTACTTCAAATGTTGTCTAAAAGGCTACTACATGTAATTCATGTTTTCAACATTGAATAATACACTAAAGGAAAAAAGAAACTTATAAAAGTTCAAGAGATCACCAAATTAAATTCTCTGCATGGAAATGTACCAAATTTGGATATAATGTTGATTCAATGCATGGCTTTAAATGACAGTCAATAACAAAAAGTTTTCTTCAATGCCACAAAAGAAATGTGCACTGAAACAAAGGACTCTCTAATCCCAAAGTCACAAAGATAAACTGCAGTCTTGTACACCATATGCATGTCAATGAATGAAACAAAAGAATTTCAAAAGGGATTTGCACCCCTCGAGCAAGAGGATATTGATGTTCTGGCATGGTTCGCCCGTTCACCAGACCTTTCCCCAATTGAACATCTCTGGGAAGAGCTTGGTCGACGTGTGTCAAGGCGTGACAATCAACCCATCAATAGGGAGACGCTCATTGCAGCACTGCAAGAGGAATGGAACAATGTTCCCCAGGCTACCATCGCGAATCTGATCGGAAGCATGCGAAGACGGTGTACAGCTTGCCAGCAAGCTAGAGGTGGACATACTGGCTATTAATCTGTTTGGATATGAACTTGCAAATCCCTTTTGAAATTCTTTTGTTTCATTCATTGACATGCATATGGTGTACAAGGCTGCAGTTTGTCTTTGTGACTTTGGGATTAGAGAGTCCTTTGTTTCAGTGCACATTTCTTTTGTGGCATTGAAGAAAACTTTTTGTTATTGACTGTCATTTAAAGCCATGCATTGAATCAACATTATATCCAAATTTGGTACATTTCCATGCAGAGAATTTAATTTGGTGATCTCTTGAACTTTTATAAGTTTCTTTTTCCCTTTAGTGTATAATGTGCAACTTTATCACCCACGCTTGTAACTTGTAACTTGTTCATGAATGAGAAGAAAAAAAAGAAAGCAGGTATTGAGTTCATTCAAGCTCAAATCCATTCTAATTTTGCTAAAAATAGTTTATTGTGGCATAGATTCTGTACTTTTTATGTTTATTCATCCTGAGAATTGGTGATGTCCACTTTTTTTATTTACTTGCCAGGAAAAGTAACGATTTGAGTAAGATCTCAGTTCACAAATATTCAATAAACAGTGCTTACTTCGTTGTGAAAAATACCTGCACATACTTATAAATGTTATATTCAGTATGGACAGATATACATTTTGTATGCCACTCAGAGACTACTTTACATCAGTAACTAGTGCCGACGTGGAAATTGCTCCCAGAAGTTCTCCATGTCACTGGGTTTAGCCAAGTAAGGTCTAATCTGCAAATGCACTCTCAGGACTGCCTTTCCTATTGAATAGAGCTGAAATGCCAATCAGACTGAAGAGCATTATTATTGTAATACAAAGAACAAACTCAACCATGAAGGCATGAATAGAAAAAAGCCTATCTAACTGTAGGCCTACATTGTACTATTGTAAGTGATGGTGGTGAGTGGCAACATAATTTAGGATTGCATGTATTATCCTGCTTGGAGTGCTTGATGTAATACTTTACTTTCAGGCTTTAATATAGGGTGCATGGTATCAACACAGTAGTGTAACTATGAAATGGTTTCTTTTAACTGTATTTAGCTGTTACACAAGTCAAGTTGATAAAAAAATATTGAGGGAGAGGATGGCAATTTCAATAAATTTTAAACACAAAGAACACTCTGACTATTCACCCCCCCCCAAAAAAAAAAAAAAAATAAAAAATAAAAAAAAATATATATATATATAGATATATATATATATATATATATATAAATAAAAGATGAAAAAAAATAAAAAGTAAATAAATCAAAATATAAATAGATAAATAAAAGTAAAATAAATAAATAAAGATGAGAATAAATGATTTCCTGGTACTACTAAATTTCAATATGGCACGGAAAAGAGACATGATAACAAAGCTTTTCGACCTGCACTCATCAGGTTATCACGCTGGTATGTAACAAATTACTCAATATCAGCTATATTATACTCGATGAACCCAGACGCCGTAATTTCAGAATAATCGGAAAGCTTGGACGAACTCCTTTTGTCTACACAAAAGGGTTCATGCCAACCGCTGAGAAGTACGGCCCACGTACCTGGCATCGCACCAGCACTGAAATTGGTAAATAACATTTCTCAGCGGTTGGCTGATCGCATTAAACAACACATCCCCTCAACTATTCGGAACCGTACAACCTATCAGCACACGCAGCCCGTCCGTGCCTGCAAATCGGAAATGCACGCTAACAGACCAAAGACAGCCAAATGCGATTCAGTGATCAGTCTCCATTTGCTGAACAATCCGGCTTGCGCACAAAGCTATGCCGACGATAAATTCTCACTTATGTCCCGGGCCAGAAGCGTAGCGCATTTATGCTTTCTGGAAGCCGCCTACATTTAATCGCATGAATCCCATTTGTGTAGACAAAAGGAGTTCGTCCAAGCTTTGCGATTGTTCTGAAATTACGGTGTCCAGGTTCATCGAGTATAATGTAGTTGATTTTGAGTAGTTTGTTACATACCTGTGTGATAACCTGATGAGTGCAGGTCGAAAAGCTTCGTTATCATGTCTCTTTTTTGTGCCATATAAAAATAAATAAATAAATAAAAATTAAAAAACATATAATGATAAATAATTAAAACAATTTTAAGATTGCCACCAAGGAAATATCACCCTTTAACCCCCCCCCCCCTTCCCACATAACACCTATGGAAAAATAAAGAAATTCACTGATGGTCAAAGTATTACTTGTAGGTCATAGATGGACTTAAAGAATGTCAATGGCATATGTACAAATGATATTGACAAAATCCAGGATAAATATACTGATTCTATTACACCTACATTATTTTATTGCAGTACATGTAATATATGATAATGATAATCATAGAACTTTAAAGGAGGACTCCAGGCCAGGTTTAAAAATATTTGGGTCTGTTGCAAATGAATCAAGGAGTAATTGCACCATATCATGATTTAACTCGCCTTGGACGAATTTTAAGAGCATTTTTCCTGTCGGTTATTTTGAGCAAAAGAATTAAATTTCCCGCACAGAAATGAGATCGGTCACCTGACCCTATGACGTAGTGTCCCCACTTTGTTGTCGTAATCATATCTCACGACTGCGTATCGTACACGTGCAAAATGCCTATGTGTCAGGCCTACAGCTGTACGGTTCCGCATGGGGGAGGCAACCCAAAAAGTGCATTTTCGATCCCCAATCCTTTGAAGGATATGGATAGATGTGCCCAGTGGCTACATAACATAGGGACAGACAAATTTGATATTAGGACTTATAAATACATTTTAAAAAAAAGTCGTTTGCTGGCGAGCGATGGCTACATGTAGCTATATTCCAGTTCGTTGCATGTAGCTGGTTTCGGATGATCTCAGCTTGAGATGGGGATGCTACGTCACAAAAATGGTTGCGCATTGCATCCTGGGTCAATACGTTCTTGTTCATGAACAAAATAATTAATTAAAAATAATTAAAAATCATCCTGACCACCATTTTCCAAAACAAAATTATATTTCGCCATGGTGCATTTTCGCCTATCCAATGATTCTAATTAGATTCTGGTCTGGAGGACTCCTTTAAAGCACTTTTTCCTGAAGATGCAAAGTGCTGAATACAATTATTATTTCCCCAGCTTTACCCATGCTACACTCAAGCATTCAAGGACTTTCACTGACAAGAAAACATCTCATGTACATGTTAACCAATCACTATTGAATGAAATCATAAAAATAGCCTAAAACAGAATGAAGGAAGAAAAAAACACCACACTGAAACATTTCAAAGAGATATATTGTGTTTTATTTCAAGGTGTTATTTTAAATCATTTAGAAGGGTGCATTTATTACAAATTGTAACACCTTATACATGTACTAGTATCAAACCTACATGTTTAACAGAGATAAGTTGATGAAACTTTGCAACACTCTTAAAGTAGCTATCCAAAGAAAATCACAAATATGGCAATTAATGTATCACAAGAAACTGGGAAGCTTACAGATGGCAATCGTATAAGTTTTATGTCAACTGTGTATATGATGATTATAAAAGCAACATAAATAAAATCTCTTCTCAGCATCTGGAATATCCGAGGATTCGCCAGAAATATAGCAATGTTTTGATGTCGTCACACTAGGGACCAATCCTGCTTAAGCAGACAACGTCCTATAATGAATGAACGTAATTGCAATGCAATTATTTATCAAATTATAAAGAGTTTTGTATATTTAAACATGACCTTCTTTCACACCATTCTATAAGGGAAAGTGAAACTGATTCTGATAACTAAAACCGTTTGATTGTAAATACACAGGAGAAGGGTCAATGATCAATGAAATAAACCCCACTTTCAAATTGAAAAGCCCTCCGAATGATAGCACGGATGGTATTCGTTCCCTCTTGAAACGCCGAACATGCCCCGGTGCAAGCAGCTGAAAATACAATGGCGTCCTATTTTGTTTACAAGTGACTGATTCCTTTATTTTTTTTTAACGCTGCAATTTTCATCAAAATAATACCATACACAAAGTTAAGAGTGAGGCAACAGACTAACATTAAGACTGACGCTAGTCAAGTAAGAGAAATAAGTGAAGAGGAGATGACAAAACAGGCGCTGAAAAATGTGTAAGATGTTATGGGACATCGTCTGTTTAGACAGGACTGGTCCCTGGTGTGTCGTCACACATCTCAGCAGCGTTCGAGGAGCTCTTCAGCTGCTATATCGGGGGCTGTATTTTACCGTTTTATAATTGATAATAATCATTACTTCAAATGTTTCCAAGCATTGAATTTGGATAACCTTGTTTAATTTATGCCATCTATGCAATAATAAGTATTAAGCCAATATTTATTTTGATGGAATTTTCTTGTAATGTGATCTTTAAGTACAATATTTTTTCAATTCACGGTTGGTACCATTTTGCAGAGTTGTAGCTAAGGACCAATGTTCTGATAAACCATAAATTGCATATCTGCAAAAGTAAAGCCACAAGCAACCTGTATCATGTTCCATAAAAGTATGTTCGTTCTCCTGAACATTGAATATATTTGGGTTACAAATGTAATACTTGTATCTTGCTATGTCGTTTTATCTTCCTTTCTCACTTTTTTTTCTGCCTTTTGTTTTGTCTTTCTCTCCCTCTCATCCTTTGACTTTGCATATCTATCTCTATTCCTCTCTTTGTTTTTTTGTTCACTCACTGTTTTCTCTTTTTGTTCCTCCATTAGGTGATGTGATATCAGCCATCAATGGTGTACCTGTCTCCTACTCATCCGCTGAAGCTGTGCTTAATTCAATGGAACCTGTCAAACAGGTAAGATCTACCAGGGGAATTACCTATTGACCACTGAAGATTTCATGAGACTAAAAGTCCTGGAGACAGTCAAAATCTGGTCTAATGAAACTTCAAACATCTACATGTAGTCAAGTCTTTCATAAGACACAGACCAAACAATATAAATCTAGATTCCCTACACAAAACAGTGTGTCATTTCATGTATTCTGTTTTAGAACCAAAGGTTTAGGTCTCAAGAAACATTAGACAACTAGTCAAAAGCTTTACTGCGCCAAAGTTTACCAAGACCAGTGGTTCAAGATGCCAAAGGTTCAAGATGCCAAAAGTTCAAGAGACTGGTTGATGAGACAGAATGAATGTTCACAAGTTGTAATAGTCTGGGAGCCTGTCCCGAAATAGTCACCCATTTTACATATGAGATTTGACCGCTTAAAGCTACTTTATTCCATGTCATTAACAAAAAGCTTGTCAGCTCAAATGAACCCGCTGGGTTTGACCCCCAGAACCCCTGGAAGGGGCCCCAAATTCAGGTCGATTTCAACCCATCTAACATAGGCGCCAAACTTTGTCAGAAGGAAGGGGTATGACTATACATTACCAAGACACAAAAACTGACAAAATTTTCCGTCGGGATGGGTTGTCAGTCGGCCCCTTAAAATTGGGGCAAAATTTTCCCCGTAAGGCCCATGGACCAAATTTTTCAGATGGAAGAGATGTGGGTGTACATTACAAAAATATAAAAACTAACAAAAGTTTTCAATGGGAAGAGGGTGTAACACACCCCTGAAAAAAACACCAAAGTGCCCCTAAACCAAGATTTGCTGCCCAAAATGCTCTGGATGCATACTTGCCAACATTTGGAATTCAGAAAACGGAACACACGCGCACATTGGCAGGGGGTCCAGTAACTCCAGGTAGCTCAGCCGCCGCCGCCGCCGCCACCTTTGCCACCGCCGGCGGTGGTGGTGGGGCTCCCAGGAGTAAGGAGTCCTGCCTCAAGGCCCCTGGCCCTGGCTGACCCTTTTCCGCTCATAGACAGATTTTTCTCGGAAAACGAACCAAATCACAAATCATGTACGACTATTTACGTGATACATGCCGAGTACTGCGGACTCAACTTGCGGGGAGCGACCCGCGATAGCGCTAACGTACATGTATAACGTACGTAAACGGTATACTATACTGTATGTACGTAGCGAATGCATGAATGCTGTGCATATGGCTGAGGGATATGCATAGCACTATACCCACAAGCGCGCTCATTATTACAGCGTGGCGCACAGCAACACGCCACACGCACATTGTGCAATGCAATCGTCTTGGCACTCGGATGCTATTGAAAGCCGATTGGTATTAATACTACATGTATTTCCCCAAAATCGGAACTCTCCGTTTTTTATGGTTCTAAAGACTTTAAAAACGGAACGGTTGGCATGTATGTGGATGTAGAGAAAAAACCTTTTTTAAGCATTACAACCTTAATAACTCCAAAGTGTGTTATTCAATTCATGTCAAATTTGCTTAACAATCTTGAGTATTGTAACTTCCTTTGTGTGCAGTTTGGTGTCAAATGATCATTTCAATAATAAGTTATTAAATTGTGAAAATTGTATTGCTTTCTCAAAAGTAGTTTGATATTGTCAGGATTGCATATATGTAAACATACCCATTGTCCATCTGCACCTGTTTGACAAGACATAGAGGAGCTTGCTAAATATCTGGGCTACAATGTATGTGGCTGCCATGCTGAAATCTACCATTCATGTGTTAATTACACCAAGGAACTCCTTGATTACAGAAATACATACATGTATATATACTGTGCATCTCCACATGACTAATCCACAACAATTTATCATCTATTGACTTTATAGGGAAGATCATTCCATTCATTATACACTGTAGGGCTCTTTGCAGTTCACCTAATATTAAATTTGTGAACTGCACTTGAAAGGTCCTTTGAGTGTACATTTATAAAGGAGCATAGGCAGTGCAATATACATGTAGTTTTCATACAGTATTATAGAATGGGGAGAAGAATCTCTGCAATCTGATTGGTCAATTCCCATGCATCATTTTTTACCGGACGCATGGCTCACTTTCACTGGATGCATGATTGGGAAAAAGATTGATTTTCACTTTTTTTTTTACCCATTCTATAAAACAGATGATGCACAGGTATTTTTCGTGGGTCGGTAGGAATTGTGTACCCTCGGTACCTCTGAATTTTGTCCGAAACCCACTCGGCTGTGCCTCATGGGTTCACACAATTCAGAGGTACCTTGTGTACACAATTCCTACCGACCCACTCCAACCTGTGCATCATTTGTATACTGAGGCATTCAAAATGAATGCACTCTAAGTGACTGTGTATGTGTAAAGATGAGTGCGTGACATTGAAATATTTCTATGTAATGGACCAGTGTACGAAGCATTGTATTCATTCATACAATACAGGTACATGTATATTTCAATATGTACAAGGTCTACATGTAGGTATTTACTTGTAGGGAAGAGTAAAGCTTCTACATGTACATGTATCTACATGTATAAGGGAGAATTTATTTTATGATGCTATTTTATGGACAATAAGATTTGTAGATGATGTGAGCTGTGCATAATTTTGTATACTAAGGATTATTCATGATGGCTTTCCATTAGTAATATGCATTCAAGTGCATCGATTTAGGAATGCTATACAATATAATTATTTTTTTATCTGCATAGATAGCACTACATTTTAAAATTGATAATGCTTGGCATTTTTCTCAAACCATAGTTATGAGGGATGTCTGCATCCTAAATTGTTCTGCAAAAAGTGATAACAGAAATACATTGTAAATATAATATCAATATGTCCCAGGAAAGCCCTTAAATTCATACCTTCTTGCTTACTGGGTATTTGATGTAGTTAACAAAGAAGATGTACATAAAAGAAGTGAATATGAAATTTTTGCTCTTAATATTTAAGTTCCTGTAAATCTTTACAGATTCTAGGACAACTACATGTACCCCCTGGAAAACTACCCCCCGGACAACAGGGTAACCTCGCTAGTCATAAGGGCTACTATTCATAAGGACCACTTATTCATAAGGACCACTTATTCGTAAGGACCGCTATCCATAATGCGTGACTAAATGAATAGGGGTTTTGTATGAATAGCGGTCCTTCTAAATAGCTTGCAAACCATAGACAAATTACGTCGCTATTCATAAGGACCACTATTCATAACTTCATAAGGACCGCTATTCATAACGCATGTTAAATGAATAGCGGTTTTCTATGAATACAGGTGCGGCCCTACACTGCAATTAACTCCTCACAAAGTCGTAAAAGCTTTTGAATTCCTAACGGCAACCAAGGCCCTGTGCTGAGAGAGGAGCAGAAATCCTCAAAAATTCACCTTCTTGTATCTCCCAGTCCGAGATGGTGAGTTGTACAGTTGCAGCAATCCACCTTATTTTAACATTACCCTGATTGATTTCTTAATAATTAATCTTATAATGGGTCTATGTCGTTCTCTTGCCCAATATTGGCCTAAAGTAAACTTCAGCATGTTTTATCGCGACAGTCCCACGCACCGCTGAGTCGAGTGTAAAATATCCTGCATACATGTACATTGTATGTAGTACACAGGGCTACACTCGAGTGGAAATCATCCTGCATGCACCCCTAAATGTGGGACTACATAATTCAACTTCCGCAAAGAACGGTCGAGGGTTCATGAATGACATTGCCTTCGATTTTTTCCTGACATAACCATTCAACAGATAATTATGAAAAGCTATTTGGAGGATCCCCTCAATATACTGAAAGTTTCAATCTTGTGCAATTACGGCAAATACATGTATGAAAAATACTGCAACAATCTTACACTTTAAAAAAAGAAATGGCTCCACATTTCTGTAAGTTTTCACAAACTAAAAAATGATTTGACTATAGTGATAATAATTATGAGTTAGAGCAACTCTTATTCTGGAATTTGGTTGTTTCTAGGGTGAGATTTCACAGTTCCCTTGTAAAAAAGTACCATAGTACCCATGGTAATATGATGGTAATTTGACCAAATTACCATGATTTGATGGTAATTTGGTTGAATTACTGTCATATTACCATGGGTACTATAATGGTACTTTTTTACTAGGGTTTAGGTGATCAAGACTCTTCGGTAGCTTTTCTACGTAAACAAATTGTTTATTTTATGCAACTTAGGCAGGACGGAGTGAAAGCTTTTGGGTGGCTAATTGCAGTGTAGGGCCGCGACTGAATAGCGAGAGGACCCCCGGACAACTACCTCCTGGACAATTACCCCCTGGACAGCTACCCCCCAGACAACTACCCCCCGGACAACTACCCCCCAAGGACAATTACCCCCAAGGACAATTACCCCCCAAGGACAATTACCCCCCAAGGACAATTACCCCCAGGACAAACCCCCCCCCCGACAACGACCCGGGGGGTAGTTGTCTGGGGGGTAATTGTCCTGTGGAGTAGTTGTCCGGGGCTAGGGGGTAATTGTCCTGGGGGTAGTTTTCCTGGGGGGTAGTTTTCCTGGGGGGTAATTGTCCTGGGGGTAATTGTCCTAGGGGGTAGTTGTCCGGGGGGGGGGGGGGGTAACTGTCCAGGGGGTGGTTGTCCGGATACGCTATTTTTCATACAGATATATGGTCATTAAATATAGCTATTCTCCAATTTTATGTTATTTGGGAATCAGATTTCCCATAGGGTTGTACACAAACTACTGCACACTACTTTCCAATAGACATAACACACAAAATAAGGCATTTTATTCCATATTTTCTGATCGTGTATGGTATAATAGTCGAAGATGATGGTAAAATGAAAGGCAAAAATTTAAATGGACCCACCAGAGATCGAACCTGAGTCACCTGAATGGGAGCTAGAGGCAAGTGCTTTAGCCAATACACAAAAAAATTTACCATAGAGATAACACGTAAATGAATGGGCATGATCCCTTCATCTGATCAAAAGGGAGAACGGACAGTCATCGCAGTGAATTTTCATAGCGCCCATGGTTTGCGCGTTCGATTGACCTCCTAGGTCATGTCCATCCTACATTGTAAGTACATGTAGGTCATGGCGAGGACATGTTTCTGCATGAAATTGAATTAACGTTTTCATTTTCCTCTTCGAAACCATCATGCTGTAGATCTATACATATTTTTCTGTCTTTGGAAATCACTTAGGGAACTTTTGATGGAATATGCACCCATGTAAAATATCTTTTCACGATCTTTTGGAGTGGTGGAAACATTTCCTTTCCAATTTCATTTGTGATTGTGCCTCAATTTGCAAATTGTATTCACGGTTGACAGCCCCGTTCATAGTCAAACTTTTATAGTAGGGAGACTGCATGTACCGTAGTACTTGTCTACAAAGATGTACGTGTTTCCGAGCACTACGCTTCGCCAGATTCGCTTCCTCTTTCTGAATTCTTAATGACATAAAAGCAAAGACATCTAGGAATAATCGTCTTCAAAGAGTCAATACAATAAAAAGTTTGGCCCTTGATTTTTCGTTGTATGATTTGGGGGGGGGGAATTTCTTATGCTGGTGATTTTTACCTATATTATATGGCGCTGCGGCCTTTAAGCCATAAAATACAATACAACTTTAATACAGGCTTTCGGAAAATGTAATAAAATTTTGTCAACTCTCCCATTTGCCGTACACTAAAATATCATGAATTTGCGGTTATCTCCCAAGCGCCTTTTCCCTCGGGGACACTACTCAAAATATATTGTAGATAGCATATTATTCATGTAGGTCCTCATAAAGGAAAAAGCTTCTACCAAGTATTTAAATATATTTTTTTTTAATTACATTTTAGTCATTTTGTGTGTTGGAGTAAATTTTGGGGAGTTGTGCGCCACTACATCACAGTTACACTAGTTACCAATTCAGTCAATTTGAAATTCCCATGTATAGTGATCACAACTTTCCAAAATTCATAACTTTCTTAAATTGTTTGTCCGATTTCGGTCAAACTTTCGTCTATATGATAACTCTGACTTTTTTTTTTCTTTCTTTCAGAAGAACTAGCCATTAATTAAAGTTTGATTTTCCTTTAATGATGAACCCTCTGTTTAAAAAGTTACAACCTACTTAAATACACATACATTTACCTGTATACATACCCTTGTCACCTTTTGTCTCCCTCCCATCTGATGTTCATTCTTCTTCCATTAATGATTTAGTTTTATTTTTAAAGAATAAGTAATTAAACATGTTATTGTTATTCTTTTCAGTTTCCTTATTTTGTTATACATTTAGGTACAGCATTTTTGTGTTGGAGTGTCACTTTTGACACCCTCCCATCTGATGTTCATTTTTCTTCCTCCATTGATTATTTAATTTAAACAAAAATGAATAAGTAATTAAATATGTTATTCTTGTCAATTTCCTTTCATTTTATACATTGTACATTCATGTACAGCATTGATAAATTTTTCTGTTTCATTTTGCACAATGTTAGAAGTAACTGGTTGTACATGTAACTATGTTCTTAGGTGAGGTTATCCGTGGAGAGAGCGCCGTCATGGAATGGACCGAGCCCCTCCCCTGTAGTCTGCCGCCCTCCTAACGGCACTTTGGTCAAGATGCTGAACAATATCGCTGAGGCAGCAAGTAAACAGCAGCAGCAGAAGGAGGAAGGGCATCACCACCAAGGTCCCGGGGATGATGTACCCTGTGCTATTATGTATCTTACCCTAGTGAGGGATTCAGACAGTGATGATGCCCAGGTATATTCTTTGGTTCCAAAAGGCATGGAAGTGAGAGAGAGGATGCGCAAATAGCCTTTTACAGTTTGTGCTATAACGTTTCTACGTAGATATTTCCTTGTTAACATTTTACTTGATTACATGTAGTGCAAACTTGTCTGTAATAGTGTAAAGACCACCTGCACCCATGGGAACCATGGAAATCATCATGAATGCTTTTGTGGATAGATTCTTCTCCATACCATTTCTTTGAGAATCTGAGATGTGTACACTGTATAACAATCATTTCCACAAAGATGACTACTACATTGTACAACATGTTCTACAACATGTTTGGCTATATTTTATTGTTATTAGAAGAAAAAAGAACTTAGATTGAGAAGGGTAAGTGAGAGAGAAGACAATAGAAAGAGCAAGAGGAAAAAAATAAAATGATTGGATAATGGAGCCAGAGCAGAAAGGAAGAAAAGAGAGGCAAAGAGCAATATTTTGAAAGGAGGCAAAGGAGTGCACCTTTTGCATTATAATTCCTGTTAACACATAGATCATGATCTGTCCACAGAATGGTAGACAAATAGTATATACTTTTGTTGAAAAAATAGGTCCATATTGCAGGTGTGTCTCCCTCCTAAACTACATGTACATGATTGTATAACATATCGTTTATTCCCATCGCAACCCTGTAGGAGGTACTGTACAAATACCCTTCTTCTAGTGCATCAACCAAGTTCCAAGATATCAACGGTCTCTTCATCACACTGGGTGATATGCTCATGAACATCACTGGAAGCAAAATCATGTGGTGAGGATTACTGATTGATTTATTTTAGTTTTTATTTATTTCTCATACTTTTGTGCTACATTATAAGGCAAGTCCAAGGTAGGTACCATTTTTTTTATGGAATTTGATGGAATTGTAGTTTGGAATCTTAAAGGGAAATTAACCTCAGCGTATGAATTAGCTTATTTTGAATGGTGTAGTATATGCCTCTTATTTGATACATGCAATTTCATGTAAAAACACAGGATATAGATATAAATCACTATTTTCCAGCCAAGTTATTGTCTGCTAGCAATAATAAGGGGGCTGCCATTACTTTATGTGTACACGAAAATATTTTTCATCCCAAGTAATATTTCCTTCATCGTTAACTTGTAATTGATTTTTAGAGGACAAATATATATTAGATATAGTCACATATTCTGAAATGTAAGTTTAGTTTTATATATTTTTTAAAAGGTCTTAATTTGTTCATAAAAATATACTTTCTGTACGTGGAGACGGAGAATTGACGTCAAGGACGGAGACAATCGTAACAATACCAAAACAAAGCGAGGAATCTGCATTACAGGATGGCTATTAGAACTCATGGGTCGTCAATTATCTAGGCCCATGGCCAATAACAATCGTAATAAAATCAGAACAAAGCGACGTATCTGTTGTAAAGGTAGGCTATTATCAATGCGTATGGTACCTAATGATCCGTGTCATGCACAAAATGGCAGCCTCCACGGAAAGACGTAGCAGACAATACCGCATCTAGAATATCATGTGGGGTTAATTGTCCTTTAAACATGAATCAACATGAAAATGTCATTTTATGTGATATTTTGTCTTGATTCAAGCTCTAGTAGTGCTATCAGCTTGATGCAGTAATCAGACACTATACGTTTTATATATGGTCGGGAACGTATGGGACACAACATACATGTAGCTTGGATCTGCCCTATAGTTTCTTGTCTTATACATGTACTTCCTTGTACAAAGAGGTACTGTATAACAATTTGAATTGAAAATGGAACTGGTTGAACAGATAAATTTTGAAAGCAGGAAGATTACTTTAAAGTGTATTCATTGCAAAATGTTCTGTGTATTATAGTGTATTATGTCTGATCAATTAACACCTTTATAGTATAGACCAAAGTTACTGCATATGACATTCAACCTAATTTCTTTTTTAAAAATGTTTCACTCCATGTTGGATCTTCCTTTCCACTACAATTGTGTTATCATCAAAGCCCCAAACTATTGAACTGTCTCTTAAAATTGGATACTCTGTGTTTCATGTGCTTCCACCATGTGGAATCATATTTCTTTTTTAAAAGAAAATCAAAGCTTCTATTCTTGCAAAGTTACATTATTTCAGTATGCAGAAAGAAACGCTGTTTAATCTCTTCTGCGTTGTATTCTCACAGTACATCTCTTGAAGTAGGGGAGGAGTTGGTGCACGTTGGCTACCACAAGTGGGGTTCAGAACTACTTGTCCTGGCCTTACCAGCTCGCTATGCCTCCAAACACACAGTGCAATGTATGGTCCAACAACTGGCCAGGTTACTTTGTTTCATGTTCCTCTCACTCAACAGGTAAACCTACAATGTACAAGGTACCTTTAAAGGTTTGCCACTTTGCTTTTAACCTTTTAGTCACTTAACCGCCCGGGACTGCCCGTGGACTTTGACCTTTGTAACACTATGCAAATGTATTTTAGGGAATATTGGGCACTGAAATTTTGTGTGTGCTATCTTTGCACATAAGCCATTTAGAATCCGCTTTGAAGCGATTTGTTACTGCGGAAAGCAGACAGTCTATTTATGCCACAAGATGGTTTACTGAGACTGAGTTCAGTGAGTAAATGACTACAATACGCTTAATCCTCAGGTGCTAAATGGTTAAAGGCAAATATATCATTGTGTGTCCAGCAGAAATGCGTGAAAACAAAATTTGGTCAACTTTTTTTTTAGTTTTATAATAAAAGGATAAAGACGTAATATAAAGACTTCATAAGCTATCACTGTTGATAATTCAGACAATGAACAGACTGAAATGTTTTGTGTAGACATAGTCAAAAGGTCAAAACTGTAAATTGCCTTTTTCTAGAAATTGCATCCATTTGGACCTTTTAATATATGCTAATGTATTTGATTTAGACCTAAAAAGGCATTAATGCATACATGTGTACTTTAATGTGTTCATGCTCTTCCAGCTTTCAGGAGAAAATATCTTTACTTTGTAGTTGCCGTGGGTGAGTATATCGACAATGTAAATTATGTTATTGTTGTAATGGTATTGTTATAATAATGTGAATGTCCATTTTCTCCTGCTTGTTTAGGGCATTTTCAGAAACGAGGAACCACCAGAGGTTAGACCACCTCTTTGCCCTCCTCCTACACCAAGTACTGGTAGACAGGAGTCAGCTAGAACCTAGGAAGAGGCATAAAGAAGATATCTTCCTTCAGATGCTGCCTGGGGTTAGGTGGCTCAATCTGCCTGATCAAGATAAGGTATGTCTGCTGCGAACTGATTGTTCATATATACATGTAGCTAATAGATGGCTTGATAATATGGAGGCATAAAGAAGACATCTTCCATCAGATGTTACATGATGTCAGGTGGATCTATCTACCCGATCAATATAAGATATGTCTGCCATGTGATCTAATTATTCATACATAGCTAATAGCTTGTCTGATAATATTGAAGCATGAGGAAGACATCTTAATTTATATGCTATCTAATAAAATGTGGCTCAATCTGCCTGATCAAAGCAAGGTATGTCTGCCTTGTGAGCTATACCTCATTCCTTAGAAGGAAACAACTATATGATATATAATATAGTTGGCCTACTTGTGCTAACTCCGTACCATGATCTTGAATGTCAAAAATGGCAAAGCCTACATGTTAGACGATATTGGATGTTGTAGAAACTTCACAGGTTTTCCAGATTGATTTCAAAATCCTTTATGGATGAACACAATTTTGTAACCATTCGATCGGAATATAAATGTAGCTAGAATGCTACACAATACTCTGAAAGCTGTGCAAAACTCATCTCGTTGCATTTTATTAAAAATGTGAGAACTTCCTGCAGAACATAATAATTCGGAGTGACTTTCTATCTTTATTTCAGGCACTTCATATCAGAGAGAGAGAGAGAGATATTATTTTGATTAAAAAGAGCTATTTTTGATCCATGCATTGTACAATATTTGGTGTCAATTCAAATTTTAAGATGTTATGTGGTAATGAATGAAGTGTCATCTTTTCATTAGACATACCTTAAAGGGAATGTTGAGTCCTGGGAAAGGTAAAAATAATTTGTGAGTTTTGTCATTCTTTTCATGTTAGTTTGGAAGATTATTACAGTAGAAATGTCCCCTGAAAAGGATTGCTCTTCAAATGCCCTCACATTCAAAATATGGCCAGAAAAAGCTGAAATGTTTTGGCCAAAAATTTGTGTGTAGTCCCATATACCACATTTCTTTATGCAGTGCCTGTGACTCTCAGCAGGATTGAGTCAATTTCTTATCATTTTGGTGATTCCAAAACCTTACAGCATACACTAATTATTATGTGCTATATAATCAATCTTTCCCAATTGTTTTGAGACACTTTCTTTCACAATTCAATGTCATGACCAGAACTCAACTTTACCTTCAGTATAATCTGTTGGATTTTATTTTGTACAGCTCAATGTTGACTGCAGCCTTAGTGAATTAGAAGCTGCTGATTTTGCAGATTTGGTAAGCACACAACTTATTATGTAATAGTAAAACATTGTACATCTTCCCATTTAGCAATTTGCAACTTGATGAATTTAGTCGTAGTACAGGTACATGTAGTTTAATTGACTGTATTTCATAATTCGATAACCTCTTTACCACATTTGTAAGACAAGATTTGTTCATATTCATAATATTTGTATATTGTTGAAACTTTAATAATAAAAAAACGTAATGTAAAAACAATTAGGGTCAAAGATTAAAAAAACGTGATGTAAAAACAATTAGGGTCAAAGTTAAAATCAACCTGCATACTTCTATTAGTACATCAGGCAAGCATTGGTCATAGCTCAGTGAGCATTCATGTAGTGAGCCTTCATAAAAGACAAATTGCTAGAACTTGAATAATGTGAACATATTTTGAAATGATGTTTGCTTTAGAAATTTATCATGAAGAAAGTACTTTAATCTCACAATGAAAGTTTAGTTTGCAAAGGAAGTTCAGAGAAACAGAATCTTCAGAGTTTTGGCATCATGAAAATGGACATTAAATGTTGAGGAGTTCAGAATAACACAGATAATATCTTTCATTGATCAAATTTGGCATCTCTTTCAGTGTGACAGACATTTTGACTACAGGAGACCGTATGTTATATTGGGGTCCTGCTTATTTTATAAGGTAAGCTTACTTGGTTGTGGTCAGAGATTCAGAATAACAATATTTAAAAATGTCATCTGTTTTTTGTTGTTAGAAGCTTGCTTCAATGAGTAGTTTGATTGATATTACCTTAGAATTTAGTCAAGATTTGGAATCAGTTACCCCAACTTATTTCCTATATTTCTGGTGAAGATTGTTGTAAAAAATGCTGCTCAAACTGAAAATGTTTATCATTACTGTTACTACTATTATTATCATTACTATTATTCTTGTTATCATTTATTATTATTACTATTATCATCATCGTCATCATCATCATCATCGTCAAAGTCATGATCATTGAAAGTGGATTCATAATTTCTGACCCCCTTCTTTATTCGAGGGCTACCTTCTTGCCAATCACTTGCCAGTGGATGACCTGATGGATGTCCACCTCTACGTCCAGTACTACAGCCTGAGCTCACTGTCCACTCAGCAAGCAGTGGGTCAGCTGGTCATCTGGAGAGAAGTCTTCCCCACCCGCCGGGTCCAACCCATCGAAGCGCCTCACCCAAGTTTCACTGAACCCCAGGGAAGGTGGTTCCTCTTAATAGTTGGCTTGGTGAGTTAGGCTGTACACTACTTCTCTTCTGAAAATGAGATTATATAATGGATTATAATCAATATGGCACTTGTATAGTGTTGGCTCAATGAATATGCTGTAGACTGCACCTCTGTTAGTAAATTACTAAATAGATTTATTCTCTTCACAGAAACACTCTGTACTGTGTGTGCTCCTAGAAGCAGGCGGATGTGCCTCACCGTAAGTAAACCTCCCAGTTGATTATCTCTTTTTAGCGCAGATACCATATAAATATTTTTTGTCAGTGATTTCTTACCAAAGTTTGATCAATCCTATACCGTACTTTATCAACAATATCTTATAGATCTGTTTGACTATTCTGTATAGATCTCATAGATCTACTAGCAGTGTCTCTTTGGGTTTGCACTAAATGAATGAATGAATTTATTTCATAATACTGCAGAAATCTTCCATGAACGTTCAATGGGAAGTATACATCATTTAAATATCGAATACAGATATCATAATCAATAACAATTTCAATGTAATCAAAAGTGAACATTTACATTAGTCAATAGAAAATGTTCCCCAGTAAAAGAGAGAATTACCAAATACTTGTATGTAATTATGTATACATATATACAGATATGGCAGTTAAGAGACGAGACAAGATATGCGTGAAAAAGGAAATAAACACACATAAACATCACTAAACATCAAAATAAAATAAGCATACAATGTATATGTATACTAGCAGTTTATGTCAGCCTATTGGGTTTATAGAATTAGAAACTCCAGGTACACATATTATATGTAAGTATGATTAAAAAGATGTCTTGAAGGAAGGGTTTTGTTTTTGTTATGTTTAGACTTGCCTTTTGGGCAGATAAAGCAAATTGTACAATTGTTATGGATAAGAGCTAATTTGAGGATGTTTAAGATTTTTTCTAAAAGATTTTAAGAGAGGAAGCTTGCTTTAGATTTGAATCAAGATGATTCCAGTAAAAGGGCCCAGTGTAAATTAATGTTTATTGGGCAAGATGAGTACGAAGAAGTGGTAAATGAAAGAAGGAGAATTGTCGTGTAGAATGCCTATGTATTCCATCATTCATTTTGAACATTGATTGTGATACCTGAGGCAATTCATGAATTTGCCTACCTGGTAATAAAACAAATTGTTTTAATAGTCTCAACAATTTTCAAAGAATAATATTTTAGACTAAGCTAGTCTAGGCTTTTTCAAAATTATTCTCATCACCCGTTTTTGTATATAACTGAGAATCTATCCCATTGAGAATTAGAGTTGCCCCAAGCAAGAATACCATGATTTATGTAGGGTAAAACCAAGGTGGAATACAACAACAGTAATACATATGAGGGAAACAAAAATTTAAATTTGTTTTTAATACCAACATTTTTAGATAAACAGTCTGTGGTTTCCAAGATAACTTATTATCAATAAGTAAACCAAGAAACCATGAAACTCCTCGACCATTTTCATTGTGGTGTTTTTAAGTAATACATGTACATGTACATTACCATCCAGAGATGCAGTTGAATTACTAAATAACATACAAGTTTTCTTCCAAATTGAGAGAGTCTATTGGCACATACCCAATCATGCACAGCATTGAGCTCCTTATTAGTTTGTTCCAGAAGTAAATTGGGATCTTTGTTAGAAATACATTCAAATCATCACCAAATAATATGAATGATAACACACTGGAAGCATTATGAAAGTCATTTATATATAAAATAAACAAAGGGCAGAGGAGAGAGTGCTGAGGTACCCCACGTTGAAGTTCTTTAGTTACTGATTCACATCCATAGATAATTAAATATTGTTTCCTATTATGAAGATAACTTCTGAACCAGTCAAGTGCTTTGCCTCTTATACCATAATGGCATAACTTATATAGCAAAATATTATGATCAACCATATCGAGAGCCTTTGAAAAGTCCAGAAAAAGTCCAATAGTGTGTTCATGACTTTCAATGGCAGTTGAAACCTTATTGATAAAATGTAAAATAGCATGGATTGTAGAATGTTTTTCTCTAAAACCAAACTGGAATTTTGAAAGTACCTCAGAGTTGTTTAAAAAGTTGACCATTCTTGTATAGACAAGTTTTTCAAGAATTTTAGATATTGAAGTTGATCAAGATATTGGTCCATAATTGTTTAATTCAAGCTTGTCTCCTTTTTAAAAAACTGGAACAACCTTAGCTACTTTCATTTATTAAAGATATGTTCCAAAGGAATCATGATAATAAAAGGTAATAAGTGCTGTATAAGGTTTTTTTTTAATTAACAGGTAAAATTATATTCCTGTAAATTATCTAGTTGGCTACTCCCTTTTTATTCTCCTCCTTTACATTCTGTCTTTTGATTTTGTACATCCAGAGCTGAAGGTGTTGTCTATCCTGATGAATTCTATGTAGATCAAAGCAGAGCAACTCTTCTTCATCTTGAAACGTTGGATGTCCCAGCAGCATGTGAAGAAAGGTGAGTTTCTCACTCCGTGGTTATTATCCTGTTGAGGTTGTTCACATTGCTCTGATCTTCCAAGGGGGATGGGCTGAGAGGTAAAGACTATGCATGACATTGTGTAATTTGATATATGCATGTCTTTTAACTTGACTTAGGAAACCAGTTAAAGATAGATAAACTCATATTCGCCAGAGGAAAAAAAAAATTGACAGGGTTCTCTGATGTGCTTTAAAACCTTTAGAAATGTTTCTGTAGATGAAAATGAACTCCCACAATAACAGTTTTTGTCTCGCCTGCGTAGTGGTGTGAAACGATAGGCGTCCCTATTTCCAGGGATAAAATGTATGTAATATCATCATTATTGCTTAGTTAAATAGAGCTGCCAGACAAAAGTTCAGGTTGTCATTCGCATAGCGAGATGCAGGTGAGACAACGCTTGGTGTTTGCCTTGTTCTAGGTGTTCTCAATGTATAGAAGTTATATAACATGATAGACAACTTTACTTTAGCTAAGAGTTAGCCCATGGAAATATAAATGATTTCCCCATGATACTCGCTTTTAATTTACAGACTTGTTGTTTTCATATGGAATAATAATGATAAACCATTCTTGTATACCGTATATCACATTACATGTCTCTATAATCTCTGTAGTATGAATTTAACGTAATCCTTTTTAATATGAAAAAATGATAAAAGTATGAGCATATGACTCATTGAATTTCAATTCACTTGATAATATGATCTCTTGTCAGCTTGTGATGTCAATAGTCTCAAAGTAAATTTTGAACCTCATCATTTCTTTGCTGTTCAGATTAAAAGTACCACCTATTCCAGCACTCTCCTGTGCAGACTGGCTCTTCCCCAGCCCCAGGAGGGGTAGCTTTGACAGCAGTGTTCCTCCTCGACCCCACCCTGATTCACCCATGCTCAGCAAGTTACACAGTCAGTCACAGACACCTCTTAAAGGTAAAGTTTCCCAGTTCTGAAGCTTAAAGGAAATGCCTCCGATTGGATGTTAAATGCAAGTCTCGTGTACAGGATAGACATGTTAAACCTGCCACACTTGGTGAAAGCCAAATGTTTCACATAACCGAGTTAGCTCTAGTTACTGCCTACAAACCATTCCTCTGCTTCCCTCTTACATCTGCTCTAAGTGGTTGTAAGAAGTCCTAGAATGCATACCCCTCAAAGGAGATGTGATGAAGGCTTTATTTCCCTGTTGAAATTAAACTATGACCCATATTTATGAGATATATCATGCATGTTCATTTCAACTGTTCTTCTAATTATGCCTCTGCCCACCGAAGGTGGCGCCGGAGGCATTATATTTTCTGGTTGTCCGCCCATCCGTCCCTCCCGCTTTGTCGTTCTCGTGGTAACTCAAGAACCACATGAGGTATGAACTTCAAACTTGGTGCTAGTATGTATCACCATAGGAAGACCATCTGATTAGATTTTGGGGTATGTAGGTCAAAGGTCAAAGGTCACAGGTCAATTTCTGAAATTGCAGTTGTTAGCCTTGTTAACGAGATATGTCAAGAAAAGTTTGATCCATTAACTTCAAACTTGGAAATATTGTGCATCACCATAGTGAGACGAATTGATTAGATTTTTGTTCACTTAGGTCAAAGGTGACAGGTCATGGAGGTCATTGTACAGGTGTGTGTGAAATTAATTTTTTTTTACTTTTGTTGTCACCATATCTCAACTATTTTGTATTCATGACTAGGAGGAGATATTAAAAGTGATCAGACTTTTGGGTTATAAGGTTTAAGGTCAAATGTCAAAGAGGACAATTAACATGTAATTAGAAGCTTTTTATTCTGGTTATCACAATATTTCAAGAACAGTTTGAGCCATCAACTAAATTTAGGCGGAGGCATATAGGAGACACAGTCGCATTCATCTTGTTACTTATCATCCTTAGGTAAGAAACCAGAGAGTCCTCACACACCCCACAAGCGATCCAGCTCCCCAACCCCACCGGTATCCTTCCTCTCCGTCAGCCCTCACCCCTCAAGGAAGTCTACATCAATATCCAGCCGGACCGAGTCAGACAACGAGAGTGACTCCACCAGCCCCCACAACTCCAGGACCAACAGCACCCAGTCCTCCCCCACCACCAGCAGACGCAGCGAGTCACGCAAAGAATCAGATGCTTCCATTGGATCGGTTGGCAGCAGTGAAATATACAGGGTAAGTCCATGTTCTAAAATACTTATATAATATTGAATGACCTTGAGTGGGATACAAGAATATATCACACGAGCTATGACCATATTTCAGGAGTTGGGACGAGGAGTGAAATATTTTCAAAGAGAGTGCGATATACCCTTGTGTCCCGCGAAAGAAAAGCCATTCAATATTATTATTATCTATATCATGTATATGCCTATCTTGTAGCAATTACAAACACGTCTGTTTGCCTGTGAGTCCCTCAATCTGATTTCAGGTTATTCATACAGGTATGTAATTTGTAATATTGCACGGCAAATTTAGTTCAGTAGCCTATGGGGAATTTGGTGCATTGAGTATGCCCCGATATTGCACGCGCAAATCGAGCGGACAAAACTATGGGTTTTAATGTGCCGCTAAAATGCCTTATATACATGTAGGTAATGATCCTTAATAGTGTCTTGAGAATGAACTGCCTTGAGAATCGTAAAGAGGTGATGTAGTAAACACCACTGCAAACTGAAATGACATGAGAATAGTGTGTGTCATAAATATGTATATTGATAAATATTATATAAGTATATTGTAACATATATGAAAGTTAACTATGCAATTCAAAATTTCCCTATACTAAAGGTAATAGAATTTGTCTGCCTCATTAACAGTATAGTAATATATGTCAATACATCCTGATTAACACATTTTGTGGCATGCTGTGAGTGCTAGATGGCACAAAAAGTAGACACAAATTAACCAGATTATACTGTACTTTATAATAACATTGTGTAAATGCCCACTTTTATTCTCAGTTGGCCATGCAAAAACTCAACTTCATTATTACCTTTGTATAGAGGACTTCATCCTGGAATTTTTAAAGCAATCTCCAAGTTTGGGGTTAAAACCACCCCTCGAGAAATACATGAGTGTTATTTGACGGACCATAAAGAATAGAGTTGAGACAGAACTAATGTTCTTCAATGTAATTTGTTTATTGTGCAGGCTGTACGTAGAGGACGTCTCATCCCTGATCCCTACTCCATGGGAGTGATGCAGAGAGCTCTAGAAGAGACTACATCACCGGATTACTTTACAGCAACAAAGTGAGTACAGGTCAAAGGTCACGCAAGGTGCCATACTAATAGTTATACCCCCGCCAAACGAAGTTTGAAGGGGGTATACTGGAATCGGTCGGTTGCAAATCGTTGCAAATTTTGCGGATTGAACTACTTCCTCAGTTTTTGACCGAAAGTCATGAAATTTGGTACACACATTGGTCTTGGTGGGAAGATGTGCAAGACATATTTTTCGGATCAGTCGGAATCTGCGTTGCCATGGTAACGGCATATTTATGGCAGAAAATCAAGGAAAACAGCTTGCGGATCGAACTACTTCCTCAGTTTTTGACCAAAAGTCATGAAATTTGGTACACACATTGGTCTTGGTGGGAAGATGTGCAAGACATATTTTTCGGATGAGTCGGAATCTGCGTTGCCATGGTAACGGCATATTTATGGCAGAAAATCAAGGAAACACCTTGCGGATCGAATTACTTCCTCAGTTTTTGACCGAAAGTCATGAAATTTGGTACACACATTGGTCTTGATGGGAAGATGTGCAAGACATATTTTTCGGATGAGTCGGAATCTGCGTTGCCATGGTAACGGCATATTTATGGCAGAAAATCAAGGAAACACATTGCGGATCAAACTAATAATAATAATAATAATAATCCGCTTTTATATAGCGCCTAATACATGGTTGTGTTTCTAAGCGCTTTACAGATATATTATTACCCCGGTCATTGGATTCTGACAAGCCCGCACACAATGTGTGCACTTTATCCGCTCCCTGGGGAGTATTCCAGCCAGTCGCTATAAAGCGCCACATGCTAAGCAAACGACATTAACTTTCGCATCCTACCGGGTACCCATTTAACACCTGGGTGGAGAGTGGCAAATGTAGATTAACGTCTTGCCAAAGGACGCTAGTGCTGCGGTGGGATTCGAACCCCGGACCTCGTGGTTCATAGTCCAGGGACTTATCCACTGATCCACAACACCTCCACAACTACTTCCTCAGTTTTTGACCGAAAGTCATGAAATTTGGTACACACATTGGTCTTGGTGGGAAGATGTGCAAGACATATTTTTCGGAATCTGCGTTGCCATGGTAACGGCATATTTATGGCAGAAAATCAAGGAAACGCCTTGCGGATCGAACTACTTCCTCAGTTTTTGACCGAAAGTCATGAAATTTGGTACACACATTGGTCTTACTGGGAAGATGTGTACAACATATTTTTTTGATGTGTCGGAAGCTGCGTTGCCATGGAAACGGCATATCTATGGCAGTAAATCAGGGAAAAATCTTGCGGATCGAACTACTTCCTCAGTTTTCGACCAAAAGTCAAGAAAGGCTGTTCTCACGGGGCGGGGGTATTAATCATCATCTTCAGTGATATTTCTAGTTTTAGTTTAATGAAGCCCATGTGTGTGAAGCATGATATTCATTGCTATGCTTTTTGTAGAAGTAAGTCAATATCTGCACTAGCATCTCTATACAAAATACACTTTTAGTGGTGCTTCTTGGCTCAAAATTTCACCACAATTTATGATATTATGCGTATGTCTCTAAAAAATTATAGGTAGACATGAGTTCTGGTACGTACAGAAATTTTGAGGATGAGAATAGTAGCTGAGTTATGTGCATAGAAAAATGAAGAAATAAGGCTATTTGTTTTATTTGGCTTTTGCAAGTATTCAAAATATGGTTTGAACTTCACCGGTCAAAAAAATAATAAATAAATAAAAAATAAAAAGTAATTTAACTGAACATCACCTATGTTGCTTTTATGCATTTATGCATTTATTATCTCCATCTTCCTCCATCCTCCTTCTATTTCAATCCAGGCTGACAAGTGGGCGTGACAACACCCTGTTCCACTTTGTACACCTTGACCCTGCAGCAGGGATCCTCATCACCCCTACGAGGTCAGACCTGGCATTCCTAGGAGGGGTCACACACAGTCAGCTGGTAGAGAACTTTCAACAATGCTGTAAGGTGGTTAGACAACAACTTACACTCCATGCTCATCTTAGGGTGAGTTGGACTCCTTCATGGTTGATGTTCTTTTAACAAGTGTCACTATTACCCTGAGATGTTTCTATTTTATACATGTACATGACAGCAGTAACATGTATACATGGATACAGCTATAACACATTACTGGAATACTTCTATTCCCTTTACAATGTTATTTATACCCCTGGCCACTGGATTGTAAGAGTGCACACAAGTGTACACCATGTCCACTCTCCAGGGAGTATTCCTACCATAATTTGCACCATTCACATGCATGCATGCATGCTGGGCCTTAACTGAGGCAATCACAATTAAGCCTGAGTCGAATCGATTGGTTAGCCGGTGTTTGATCGAAGACATCGAATCCCGAATACGTTTTGGCAAATTCGGTGCATCGATTTGTAGTCCGCCAGATTTTTGACTACCGTAGCCACCATGAAAAAATCAAATAAAAAAAGAAACTCCGTAACGTACAGCATATATACTAGCAGAGAACGTGAAGGCGACTTCAAAGTTAAAACTGTTGGCTAACTTTCGCTAATTCGCTCGCGGAGGACGTCCCGCTTTACCTGTGCTTTCTCTATGGAAAAATCGTTTTGTCGTTACGAACTTAAGTTTAATTTTCTTGCACTCTCTCTGCATTGTCAATTTGACAATTGTATAATTGAACATGATAAATACGGGCATGAGTACGAGTGTTCCTACTTAATTCGCAATAACTAATATCACACTCTCATCAAATTGGCAATTACTTCTGAATGATCTCTGAAGCTGAATGAAGTCGAGTCTATATTGAACGACGAAAAGTTTATTTCGTATTTTTTTTTTTTTTGGCATCGAACAAACGTGTTCCATTCAGCTCTCCAAAGACAAAGTAAGATTATTAATTCTTTGAATTTGAATCATTGTCGGGTGTGTCGACAATGAGCATCGCTTCGTGCGACACTAGTGATATTTTGGCTAGCCATACGGACTAGAAACTTAAGATTTTGGCTCGTCCGCTGTGATTTTTACTAGCCATTGGCTAGCGGGCTATCGTTAATTTCGAGCAGCGAGAGCCCATACATATGCCCGCGATGCCAGCGGACCGGTCACCGGTGCATGGTGCATGCACTGCGTGCAACTGTGTGCAACTCTGTTTCACCGCCCATCATTTATCGATGCACCGGTATTCGATCGAATCAAAGCCGTCGAATCCCGGTTTATGAAATATTCGATATGACTCAGGCTTAATCACAATGGCTGTCTGCAATCCTCTCCATTTTAAAATTAACAAATGTAAATTTATATCGTTCAAAAAGACATGCTGTGGCTAGTACTTCAACCACAGAGCATTTGATTTTCTGTTAGTTTACTTATTGACTAGTCCACAATAGTAAAATACAAAGGAAAACTTATATTACTGTTATTTCTCTCTAGATCTTCAAGATATATACAATTCCCCCATATTCTGGTAACTAGTTTCTAGATTTTTCAGTGTAGAAAATGCCAAGTGTGCCAACAGTAGTAATATGTAACCAGTAACCATTTTTTTCGTCATTACAGCCCAAAGATCAGCTGAGCGGTAAGACGATAACAAGATGTGATGCACTCACCGTTCTAAGAGAGTTTGGGATTTCTTTCAGATGTCATCCGGAGAACTGGCCAGAGAAGAAGCAACCACCGTCCATGAAATACTGGGTTGTTGGGTGAGTATCCTTGAAAAGTTCTGTTATATCCTGCCATTAGCTCAGAGAATAAGATGTAACAAAAACACTGGAAGGTGCCATTATCATTTTTGTTTCCCCTGGATTGTCATATTTGCCATGAATGTGTTTGAAGTTGCATACCATATGATAAAGGTATCACTAATCAAAGTTGCAGTAATTTAAAAGACAGTCATATTGCATAAATGATTCTGATAGAGGCAGCAAGATGAAGATCACTGAGCTTAAACCTTTTGAATACTAAGCTCGAGATAGCTCTGGGGTGTATTGAAATGTTTTATACGGAAACCAAATCTCAATCAATTGTTCAATGTTTTTCAATGCAGGAGATTAATAAAGGGTCCGAGGGGGAACAAGGAGTGCTATGTATGCTACCATGACAGCACCACACAGAACACCCTGGAACTGGCTTTCAAACTGGTCTTTGGTGTTGGTCCGTGATGGAGGAGTGTGGAACATCCATCAGCTGTAGTGTCTCTCACGCGAGGTTACCATTACAATGGACGAAGACGCTTATTGTCTCCCAATCTCTGGGATGTATGTGAGATCCCTTGCCAGTGTTCTGTTTCTTCTGTTGTTGACACTGAAATCTTAATTCTGTGTTGGTACTACCTCTATACTGCCTCACAGATGTGGTGTAAGATTACAATCATCAGTGTTCGATATCACAGAATCATTCTATTGTTCTGTGTCAGAGAATTACACAAAGTTACGTTGTGTTAAAGAGTTGCACAGGTGTGCTATATCACAGAATTACGCCAGCGGGCTGGGCTGTCTAACAATATTACTCCAGTTTGCCATGTTTCAGAATTACATCAGTGGGCTGTGTCACAGAATTGTACCAATATACTTGGTACAACTAATGAAATAACACCGAGTGCTGTGTAAAGTACAGTTTGTCATAGTATGGTGTATGCTGCTTGATTTACATCATTATTGCTTAGTCGCAAGATTACATCATTTTGCTGTGTGTCATAGAAATATGTTGGTGTATCCTATCCAGAATTCCATCTGCTCATACACTTCTGTATTACTTTTGACACAAGAAAAACACCATAACTCTACAGAACCTGGTGTTGATTGGTGAACACTTGGGTTTGTCTTGAAATATTGAGTTATTGTGGTTCCCTGGTCAGTAAATACTCTTATGACTTATTTAAACCATTCTCTTAAGAGGACAATAACTCTACAAAAAATTAAAGCACCATCTTTATTGGTTGAAGCATATTTTGTGCAGTAGACTTTCATAAATACTGTACCATGCTGAGTATGATTTCTATAGTTTTTTTTGTTTTTTTTATGACCCATGGTGGAAGCTGCAGTACCCACAGAGTTACAGAGGATTCAATAGATGTGCTACAAGCAAATTGATGTCTGGTAAATTTGACTGTTGTATCTGATCACTGATGAATTGTGGTATCAGTGCAAATAACTCTGATAAACTATGTTCAATAAAGTTCAGGGTGGTCCATAAACCAAAAAATTCAAACATGTAAAATTGGAAGTTGGAAGCGGTGTGAACTGATGTGTGCAAACCCTTACAGTCCCTTACAGTGCACCCTTTATTCAGCCCTGGAAGCTCTAGGGCTTTTAGATGCTCTTTGATGCAATCTGAGCCATATTTAGAAGGATTTTCAAATACATTTTATGACTAATACATATGACATAATGTTGCTTGAGAATGATTAGTCACATATCCGAGATAACTTTTAACCTATTGCTGATTTTCAAACCTGTAGGTTAAAAAGTCAAACCTGTCACTGTTACATGTTAAAACCCTCCATGTAGGTTCCCTCATTCATGAAGCATTGGGCATTATTTGGATATGATATGTTGTATTCACATACATGGACATGTGTGAAGGTCCATTTTGATGCACACACACACAAAAAATGGGTTTTTGATAAATAAGTGTATGAACTCACAAGAGTTATCTTGCGATGGAACCACTGAATTATATTACAATATGGTGCTTTGTGTGGTGCTTTTGATTAAACTTATAATTTGTGAATGAATGTGCAAGAATATTAACAAACAGAGTTCAGAGAAATTATGTTCTGATTGGAAGGTGGGTCTTAGTTGCGGGATATGGCATTAATTGAGATGATTTAAAGATAGTTATGGAATAGATGACTTTAACTCAAAACAGTACGACGACGATCAATATGGAATAATTTCCATTCCATTTATCATTGTGCATTTCAGGCAAATAAGAATGGGTGCAAGTTCACAGGAACTGCAAGTAATACACCGAGACTCCCCCTTGCTTATTCAAGGATTTGTATTGTTCTTGAGGAGCTCAACCCAGAAAATTGATTTTCCGTATATTTGATGTTAACTGCCAAGAAACATGTTTTAAATGATGCAGGATATAAAGTACTTGAGTAATTCTATACCTTGAGTGCACATTAATGTATACTTTTGTGATGTTTATCTGGTAAGTCGAACTTAGAATGATACGGACAGCCTTGAGGAGGGCTTTGAATGACTAGAAATATAGTTTCAGCCATCATGGGTAATATCTTGCTTTATTTGCAGATGCCCATCTTTTTCTCAATTTGGGCTTCTTTCTCTCGTATATCTACCTTCTACTTTCGATATTTACATGTATTTCCTTTTGGTTTTTGAAAGTATGCTTTATCCTTCTACTAGATATCATTCGCATGTATTTCAAATGTATGTTTTTCTACTTTAACCCTAAAAGGCCGGGATATTTTGGCTTATACCACAGCTTGGAGGGGTGGAATCCACCCCCCCCCCCCCGATATCTCGACCATCAAACACGCGATTGCGCCGAAAATTGGCCCGCACATCATCCACAACATAATCTACACAACTGTATAGTTAAATGCTCTGAAAATTTTTCACATTAATTATGCAAATTTAGGCATGATATAAAAACTTTGCTCTAAATCATTAAATAAAGCTCAAAATATGCTATTTTTTTGTCTAGACACTCTTTCCAGTATTCTTAGCAAATATACTTGAAAAAGATTTGGTATCAAATTTTATTTCTTATGTATTTTATTGTATTTAAATTTCTTATGTATGTATTTGTTTTTGTTACCTTTTGTTATTGTTTTTTGGATGAAATTTGTCGGGGACACTTTCGCAAACATAAACAGCATTAAATAAATTAATTTCAATCAGCAAATGTAAAAATACAGATTTCTAAATTTTGGCTGAAAACACATTTTGTATTGAAATTATACATGAAATCACGTTTTTGAGCGATTTTCGGTCCGACATGCAAGTACGAAATGTTGCGTAACTTCGGAACCGCATGCCCTGACATCGCGAATTTGGTCTCAAAAGATGCGTGAGATTCGAAAGAAAAAAGTCATGAAACGCTGCGGCGACTGCTTTGTGCGTTGCGGACATATCGCGAGAAACGTCTAGGGTTAAGCTACACGACTATTCTTACAATGCTTTTTGGGTTTCAGATTTCAATCATATTTGCATGATAAAGTTCAATCAATCTGTGTAAGTTGACCTTTGAAATACATGCCTGAATTGTCTGTCATTTACCTGAACCTTGCTTCTGTCTGGCATCAAAAGTTTGTTGTTATTCCCGAGTTACTCTCATAGATCATACTCATCCTTGAGAATAAGAACAATAAAAAATAAAACTCTGTTTTTCTTCACCCTTTACTTGGCATTTGTTGTGGCAGCACAGGCCTTAGTGTTCCTTTTTTAAGAAGGTACCATCACCTCCCTTGTACCATCTTACAAATGGTGTTTTGACATTGTTACACTTGAAAATTATGTTACCAGTGTACTGTACATATCCATGTACATAGTATAGACTGTAAGAAAGGATTATCAGACTATGAAATTTTGTTTCGCTCCATACTATTTAATTCGTCTAAGTATGCTCCATACTAACCGAGATCACCGGCATAGTTGGGTAACTGCAGCATTCTGGCTACGCGACACAGTTAAACCCGACTTAAACTACCCTCTGTGCAAGTCTAACTTTTGAGGGAGTTATTACCACACTTAGACTGAGGTTAAACTAAACCTCGCTATCGGAATACCAAATTTTAACCCAGGGCAACTTAAACCAGGGTTATTACCCCACTTAGACTGGGGTTAAGTTAAACCCAGCTATCAGAATTATATTAAAGCACATATAAGTTATTTACACAATGCCTTATCACATTAACAATCATATTATTAGTTCATTTAAATTTTAATAGTAATTCTTTTTAAATTTAATTAAGGTGGGATTCTTTTACAGTGACTTTACTTGCTCTTAACTTATCCAACAACTGGGATTTCAAATACTTTACTTCTTTAGCATTTGCTCATTATAAACTGAGCTGCACTTCAATGAGTGAATGACTACTTGTTTCCATTTTATGCCATTTATATTCAGTACAAATTTATTTATATGCACATACAGTATATGACATATTTTTTATATTATGTATGATTATCTTATTGTATCATCTCTAATTACATAAAGGCAGTGAAAATTGCCTCCAAATGAATCTAATTTGTGATGTGTTTCTTTTCTGTCTGTAGGATTTATTCAGTGATTTATTCACGTCTTAGGGGGTGTTAAGAAAGTTGCAATCAATTGCAAATCCTCCAAATCAGTCACAAGTCTTGCAATTGATTGCAAGTTCCATTTAAAATAAATGTATCATATTTGCAATCGATTGCAAATGGGGCTTTCTTGCAACACCCCATTAGAATAACTAGTTTTCGTACATATGAGAAAGTGATACATCCTTGCTGGTGGCAGGAATGATGTCGATGAGATGAACAGAATTATACAGACGCTATAACATGTATTTCCAGACACGATAGTTACTGCAAGTTAAGACAATGGACAGTTCTATTTGAACTGAAACAGAATAATGTTGCAGTTTTTTGAAAAATATGTATATGTAGCTTGTGTGGCATTGACAAGTGTTGAAAGATATGGTGATTTACATGCCATCATTTTCATTTGGCATATGAAATAGATTAACTTGGAACAAAAATTCCTTGGATGGCTTTAAGATCAAAGGAGTTTCTATAATAAAATTAAATCAGATATTTGGGGATGTTTGAATATGAACTGTGGATGTTCTTTGTCCTTCAAGTACTTAAAGGGAGAAAGTTTAAAAGAGGTCTTAAAGGGCAATCCAACCTTGGTAATAAGATTTGTGTGAAAGCAGAAAAATAAAAACAGGATGGTGAGTTTGAAAGAAATCGCACAAGGAATAAGAAAGTTATGGATGTTTGAAAAATGAGATCACTACATCTATGCAAATCTCAAATTGGCAATTTGGTGAGTCGATTGTGACATGTTCGTGGACAACTCTCCCGTTTGTTGTACACAAAATTATCATTAATTTGTGGTTTTCTTTGAGGCGCTTTTACCTTCGGGCAGTACTAAAAGTATATTGGAGATGGCATATTGTTATAGGTCCTCAAGAAAGAAAAAGATCCTACTGAGTAATACACTTTGAATAGAGTAACATTTTAGTCATCTTTTGTGTTGAAGTGAATTGGGGAGTTGTCCACAGCTACATCACAGTGACATGACCTATTCGGCCACTTTGAAATTCCCATATGTATAGTGATTACAACTTTCAAAAATTCATAACCTTTCTTATTGCTTGTCCAATTTCGTTCAAACTTTCACCAATCTGCTTCTCTGACTTTTCCTCTTTCTTTCAAAGCAACTTGCTATTAAGGTTGATTGCCCTTTAAAGGGGAATAAATGGTAACAAACATTAGCCTATAATCATGGAGATAATTGTCAGCCTATTACAAATATCTTGAAATAACTCCTATTTGATTAAGAAGGAGAACAGTGTCTCCAAAAGTTGCAGTTTCCTTGCTTGACATTATCCCATGGGGGCTGCCATTTTCTTTACAAAGTAATGTCAGAGCAGTTCTATTTGAGATACCCACTGACCTATACACAAGCTACGATGACAGTCATGATCAGCTGTGGAATGCATGACACTGGATTTTCTCATAATAAACCATTTTTGTAGTCATGTATATTCAACTGAAGATACTTTCATTTTGTCATATAACTTATTTGTGTCAAGATATTTGGTTCAGCTGTTTCTTTTGTAAAGCAGGATTTGAAATTTCATTAACTCATGACAGAGGATGTTGAGACGTTACCTACACACGTATACAACAAAAAACTAGAACTCACCAAACAATTATTTTCTGATTCCACTGATTTATGTCCCAAAGTAATGCCAGCATTTACTGACATGCAATTCAAAGCATTTGCTGCATTGGAATAGGAATACCATTAAAATATTTATACCAATATGCTCCTGGCTGGCTGCTGTCATGGATTGCCAAAACTGTTCCCATACCTACAGCATGCATGGACCATGCTGAATAATAAGCTTCACATAACTCATACTGGAGTCAATGGAAATGCATCTACACATATCAATTCCTCTCCACTAGGCTTAACCCTAAAAGTGACGGGGAAGGTGCAATCCTTCAAATAACCTGGCCTTTTTAGGGTTAAGGGCCATATGGGATCTTCATTTCAACTTCATCTCGGTTAGCACTTCCGTTGTGTTCTTCACATTATCTATTTAGCTTCAAAGAAATGTCATTATCAAGAACACAGCTTCATGTAAATGTGTGTAAACTCTCATTATAACACGTTAATGTTGCCTCCGGTCCCACTTCTTTGTATTCTATCGTGTTTGAGCTTTGATATAACAAGGTTTCAACAATAAGGTAATTCAAATTGGTCCCAAGGAATTTGTAATAACATGCTCCACTGTAGAGTACAGACTTCAAATTTCAACATCTCTACATGTACATGTGCATCTGTGTTTCAAACATATAAATGTATAACAAATTTTTAATGCAAGACTCAAAATTTAGTTGAATTTTAAAAATATTTCCAAGTGTTAATAAAAAACAAACTTAAGATGTATGTTTACAAAAACAGTCTTCATTCATACATGTGTGAAACACACATATAACAAAATATCTCTAATTACATGTATGTACAGGTAATATGTTTCTCTAGTATTCTATATGTTCATTTTTTTCACTTTATACTATTTTAAATATTAAATATCTTGTAAAGGGGACCTGCCTCGACTTTGACGTAATACTGCACATGTGCAAAAATAAATTGAAATTGATTATTTACAAAAGCACTGCAAATGCAAATATACACTAGAATTTAATTCGTCATGAGGACGAATTAGGTGGTCTGTCCTTCAATTTGTACGATCATGATTGTAATCAGGATGATCATAATAATGGGGAAATAGTAAACTGAAGATAGGATGTCAAGAATGCCATGAATGGAGGTCCTTCTTGAGGACGGGAATGTAGCAAAATGTGTAACGGTCATTGTAAAATGATTATGGTGATGATGATAATGGTGATTATGATGATTATAATGATATATGATGGCGATGATATAATAGCGATGATGATCATGATGGTGATGATAATGATGATGATACAGGATACTTGGCAGATTAACCCCTTAGCTCTAATACAGGACAGGAAATCACAATTTCCATAGGGTTGTACACAAAACTACTGCACACTACTTTCTAATAGACATAATACGGGAAAATAAGGCAGTTTATTACATGATTTGTGATTTTTCATGTTATACTAGTCGAAGAGGATGGTAAAATGACAGGCAAAAAGAAGCAAAAAAAAAAAAAAAAAAAAAATCGGCCCCGGGGATCGAACCAGGTACCTTGACCATGGTAGTCATGTGCTTTACCGATAGACCAGAATATTTCCCATAGAGATAACACGTAAACGAAAACGGGATTCTCAAATCACATTTTGTACTGAAAAATTGGGCATGATCCCGACATCTGATCAAAAATTGGAGACCACACTTGTAAAAGCTTATAGTCTCAGCTACAACATATTAAAATCTGGAAGAAAATACACCAAAAATAACTGAGATACTGTTCAGAGAACGATGTCATGTAGATTCATGATTCGAAAAAAAGTCATCTTCCATAGACATAACACGCAAATAGGGAAAATTCTGACATGGCGTCTTTAATTGAAAATTTCACTGTGATGACGTCATCAAAATGAAAAATGGTGGCAACTAATTTTGTAGGAAATTGCCTCAGCTATGACATATCAAATCTGGGCGAACAAAGACCAATAATTACGAATCTAGAGCCAAATTTGCATAAATGTGATGACGTCAAAACATGAAAAATGGAAATTTGGATTTCTGGTGCCATTTTGATGACGTCATAATGTTTATAAGGGTCAAATGATACATGAAATCATATCTATGATTCATACCCTACCTGATGATGACAAAAAATTGGGGGATTTATGGACTATTTAAAGAGCTAGAGTTAATTTTGTAGAGGCATGTTTTTGCACGTTTTTACGTTATTTTCGCCATAGATGCGCGCACGGATTTTGAAGTTTGACGCGCCCGTACGACCTTATTATTGATTGAAATTGATTCCAAGTTGATGGAAATGATGAAGAAAAGTGTCAAAATTGCAAATCAATCACGGACATTTTTGAAATGCTCAAAATGACCTGAAACGTGTGCAGACTTGATCCTACGTGATTTTGAGCATTTTTAAATTTTGACGCGCGCGTACGCGCACGTCCTGACCTCTAGATGACCTGTGAGGACATTGCTTGATGACTCGTCATTTGAAGTTTATGTGATGTGAATATAGTTTATTTTTGATGATCGATTATGAAGATATACTCGATCTTGTAAATTTACAAAATGGCGTCTTGATGACGTCACGATGACCTGATGACCTTCAAAAGCTTAGATGACCATGTCCATGATTGACCTCATACATGCCATGAAACTCGATGATATTGACCTGGCCGATTTTGAGATTTGGTGGGAACAAGAATTTGCTATAAAAAGAAGAAATAATATTAAAGAAAATCTTGACAAAATTAAAAGGAGGTCTGTCATAAATGACAGACCACCTAATAAAAGGAAATGTTGCTATGTAGAAGAAAAAAATTTGATTTTCAAATACAAAATAATATCCATTCATTTTAAGTGGGGGAAGGGAACAAGGAAAACTTGTAACAATCTGTTTTCCAGTCTTCATACTAATACATTTGTGTACCACTTTACCAGATCACAAAATGACATCATTAGTTACATACAGCCATGGAAAAAATTATGAGACAAAGCATGGTTACTGATGTGGTATTTTTTTTGTGATAAGAAAGAGCAAGGTATAATTGCTGGAATTTGGTATTCATTCAATAAAATAACAGAGAAAAATCATTTTTATAATTTTATATCCATATTATGATACTCTTATTACAGAAGCTTGGTCAAATAATATATTTCCAGAGCTGTATGTGTGTATGTATTCCTCTATTAAAAATATATCTCTGGAGCTTTGGACCTGCCATTGCTCACACATGATGATACACAAAGAATTATATAATTATTCATGATAAAAGTAGCATATTTTTTCTCCTATTTTACACAGTCACCATGTAAGAGAGTTCTTCAAATGATTGTTGGTAATTAATTTCTGAAAAGAACTTTTTCCTAGAAGAGGGTGGTTGACAGAGAAAGGTTACATAAAGGGCCACTTTCTTCATTTTAAGTAAACAAGCTTTTAAATAATAAAATAATAAAACACGACAGTTCCTTTCTGTACACACTCCTCTTCATTATTTTTTTCTTATCACTCCGTACACTTTTGAATTGGTTCCTTTCCTATTGAGGGTAACCAATGGTGTTTTTTAAGGACTTTCACCACATGGTGTTTCATTAAATCAGAGATGATTGCTGATCACTCTTATCATGGCAATTAACATGATCAAAGTCACAGACTAAACTGTTATTGAAAATTGAAAATGGATAAATTTTGTTTTGAAGGCATGACAATAGAACATACATGTATCCGAAAGATGCATAACCCCAGAATGTCACACACTTTTAAAAGTTAACACTGCAAGAATTCATTTTTTTTTTTTTTTTTTGTAATAGCATGCTGTGGCAGTGCATTTAGCATATCTCTATCAATTAACATTACCCAGTTAATTCTCTAAAATATTGGTATAACAAAATTAGTATGGTGCATAAAAATAGTTTTCTGTATTCATTTCACTATTTACAAAAAAAAGATTAATGGTACATCTATCCTTATTACTACATATCGAAAATGCTATGGTGAGTGTGAGAATATGATTTCAGATTCATTTTTTTTTCAGGTACACTACATAAATTCATAAACATTTTCTACATAAATGCTCAGTGAGCTACATACTAGCATTTTCTCATACATTTGCTAAGATGTATTGTGTTATGAGTATTTTTTATTTCCTAACACAGCACTTGTGTATTGTTCATTCAAATGCATAAACACCCCAAAGCCTTATATACGAGTGTAGAGTTTATTCTGCTGTATTTGGTCACTGATACATGTATACATATGTAATGTGGAGGTAGTAAAGTCCTTGAAAATTGCCAAGTACATGGAGAACTACAAAAGTAAAAAAGCATTTACGGAAGAACTGTCTATCCATCCACAATATCTACATATATGTATCTAAAATGTACACAAGCAAAAATTTTTTTTTTGTCAACTTGTCATGCTTGTTCTATATTAAGTAACATTCAGACCTTAGACCTCAGACCTCACATACACATAACTGTATTCTCAAACAATATTATGCATTTCTTTTCAAATATCTAGTACCATACTCATTTCTGTAACAGCAACACCTTATTAACAGTCAAGGAAACAACATTTATGTAGTATTTCATTAAATACATGTATATCTTATAACATACAATCTATATAATATGGATAAATTATTCACCACATAAAAAACTGTACATTATATTTCCTTTAAGAAATAAAATATATCATATTCAAACATGAAGTAATAATATTTGCACACTACATATACAATACTGTTTGCGCTATAAGTAAAGCTAACATGTTCAAATCATTGAAATTAATATATTCTACTTTTTTTGTCTTTTTCTTTTGATTTTTTTTTCTTTGATACTTTTCTTTTAATGAAAACCTTTCTGATGGATACACATACATGTATACTAGCACTTGCATTTCATTTCTTTGAAAAATAAGATATGTCAGATATAAAAATACATGTAAAGCAATAATACATGCAAACTACACTACATTGTCTGTGACACTATACATGTAGTAAAGCTATAGTTTTTACAAGACTGTTGAATTAAATGTCTACCTTACTTCAATGTAACCTACAGTTTTTATGTATACCTGTTCTTTTCATTTTTGTCTTTACAATTTTTGTTTTTCGTCTTTTGTCTTTTTTTGTTCATCTTTTTTATGTTTTTTTATTGCTGATATCATTAATTTGGTGATGTACCATATTTCAAAATGCTTGCATGGCTTATTACTACCTTCATGTGTACAGTATAGTTGTCAAATTTTTTTGAAAAACTTGCAACGATGTGTTAAAGAGGAAATAAAAATTCCTAAAGGGCCGTCACATATCCAAAACGGTGCCGCCCGACTTCTCTGCGAGCTCACAAGGGCATTTTTGCTAGGAATATGGCACCAATACGGCCAGTGTCAGCTTGATCTCTGCGGGCTCCACTACATTTTTTAGGGGTCCGCCGACTTTCGCATGGCACCAAAACCGATGGTGAATTCTCAGGTCCCATAACTCTTAAACAGGTCGCCCATAGATCGCTAGGGCATCAGCAAGCATTTGATCAATATTTGGGCGGCAATATGATGATTTTTATACAATTTTGGGGGGTTAAAATTCAGACGGAGGTTAGCAGAGCTGCGCGGCTGCTGCACAGGCTCCCTACGATACTTGAACAACCCCCTCCTGCAGTGGAGGATCCAGGGGGGCCCGGGAGGCCCGGCCTTCTCCCCTGGGACCAAAAAGGGGCCCAAAAATGCTGGGGGCCTTTTTTTTTTTGCTTGTTAGAGATTTTTTTAGTTAAAAAGGGGCCCCAAAATGCTGAGGACCTTTTTTTTTTTTATTGCTTGTCAGAAAATTTTGTGAAAATTGAGCCCCTTCCCTCAAGAAATCCTGAATCTACCTCTGCCCTCCTCTGCATGACTTGTACAAAGTTGGGTTTGCTTCAAACGTGCTTGTGTCGGGCTATCGTTGGGCAGCTTCTACAGGCCCTGGCCGGGCTCCTCCTATCAACTCAGGAATTTGGCCTCTGGGGTTGATCATAATTATATTTCAACACATAATCAATAATAATAATAATAATACATGTGATTTATAAGGCGCCAAATCCATTTAAACATAAATGCTAAAGGCGCACGGGTGAAAGGAGGGAAAATGAAGAGACAAAACAACAAATTATGCATACATGTATATAGAATTATACAAGTATGTCTTAAGTTTGGTTTTAAAGGGATACTCAATCGCAGATTGTGGACGTTTTTATGCCGCGAGAGGGCACCGTGATCGTTACCTAATCATGCTGTTGCCCCGTGGGGTCAATCTTCGGACAGACTAGTCGCTGTGCAACATGCACGCTCCGCCTGAGCTCGAGCTCTCGTGCCAGGTTCAGTCGGCTTCGTGCAGTCCGAAATATATTCCCAGTAGTCCAAACGGACGCGTTCTACGCACAAACTTTGTGTACGAGTGCATGGGGCTTACGCAATCCTGACTTTCCCCACAGCTGCCTGGTTACGTATCCCTTTAAATACTTCAACAGAATTGGTTTCGCGGATCTCTCAAGGGAGAGAGTTCCACAGTGAGGGCCCAGCATGAACAAAAGCTCTTTCCTCCCACTTATGTAGTGCATTTGGGAACAAAAAGAAATCCTGAGTTTTGGGATGGTAATGATCTTGATTGGGTGTATCTATTAATTAGAGTAATATTTTACTGTGGAGCAGAACCATGAACACAATGATATACGAGCAGAAGGATTTTTAAATAAAACATGTTCACTCATTAACAGCCTTCTGGCTCAAAAAAGGCGATGTATTTGCGGAGGCGTCAGAGGATGCCAAACAGGACATCCGGCGGAACCTACCCATGAACACACACAGCTGTCCATTGGTTTTATACATGCTTGTTGCTCAAGGGAATTTACATCCTGACCAGGATCAACATTATTAAGCACCATTATTCCTTTAATATTGAAAAAAAACTACTTCACAGCAGGTTAGAATTATTGGTGCCTTCCTATTTATCAACTACAATCAAAGAAATCAGACATATGTTCTTACAAAAGCTATACATCGGATTTAACCCTTTGTCCACTTTGGTTGACTAACAGTACTTGAGCTGCCACTATTGTCACACTTACAGTGTGTGAATGGAACATCACATGCACGCTCAAACCAAGTCTAGAGTTTCAGTCTGAAGCAAAGAGTTAAAGGAAGCCCCCTTTGACAAACGGGGACAATCAGACTTGTGTCTTTGTTGGTCTGGGTGTGTTATGTTCTACTAAGGAGGAAAGAGGGAAAATTCCTGAACGCAGACTCGGATCTTCTGCCACATCATAGATCCTGGCTGGATCATCCTTCTTGCTGCCATGGTGAGTGGCCTGACTACCATGATCAAAGCTCTCCTTGGGGGACTGGCTACCTTCTGCAGGCATGCCTGGAACGTGGGAACCTGCACCACAGTCCCTATTTTGGCAAGACATCAAGGGTTGGGGCACAGACAGCGGGCCAGTAAGGGACCCATCATGTGGCATAGTAGATGGTGGGTAGACAGTGTCATGAGTGACAAAGTTGCGTGTTTGGGGTTCACCTGTAAAATGAGAATAGCCATTTTATATCCACTCATTCATTTCCTATATCTTTTCAAGCAATGAAAACTCTAGATATCAGCAACATAACTGCACCAATGCATGTGATAACACTAAGCTTGCATGGAAAGCCAATCTAAAAATTTAAATATCTTAAATATCTTTTTTTGTTCTTACTGATGAACTAGTTGTAGTAATTAAAACTTTCTGACAATACTTTGGAAATTGTAATAAATCATTTTATCTCCATGACTGAATCAAAGGAATTTGAAAACATAGGCTTATGCATTTCCAACATACTCTATTTGAATAACATTAATTACTTGTAGATTTGTATAAGGTAGCTTAGAGGAATGTAATGGCATGTAAAGACGTGGGGAAAGACACAAAGAGCAACATTGCTACATGGCTAGTTTTGTCTGTACATCTAAAACTACAATCAGACTTATCTGAATAAAAGTTTTCCTATAATTTTGCTTAAAAGTGTTTATAGAATTAAATACTACTACTGTATAGTCACCCTCGCCTAAGTCGATCATGACAGGACTGAGTGAAATGTGTCGACTTAGGCGAGTTTCGACTTGTGCGGAAGTCGAAGAAAATCCGACTTACGTGTATATACATAACATGGGTACACCGCGGTGCGGACTAGACTGTGGCCGGCGGCCCGGCGGTTTGATCGAATTGGAGTTCTCTCATCACATAATGTACCATGCCTTATATTGTGCCGACATCGAGAAAATAAGAACATACATATTCTGTACCTTTCATGTACCCAGTATCTTACCTCGCACCCCTATACAAGTTAGACAATAAAGAATAAAACCATACACGTCCAGTGATTAATTCCAATGTATTAAATCCTCCCTTATACATCCATTTATATGCACATGGCTGTGCAGGCAATAAAAGGCCGCAATAAAACTGCATGCAGTGCATACCGGTAAGCGCATGCAGGTACACGTCCGGCCAGTCTATGAGGATAAATTGGGACTTTTTATTTCCATCAACTTGAGCGACTATTCGACACATGCGACGTCGACTTAAGCAAGGTTGACTGTACATCCTAATATTTTTTGTTCTGCCTCTATGGAATAAAATCATTTCCGTCTTTCCTGCGTTTTTACATGCCATCACGTTTCGCTATTAAAGCTATCTAAATGTCTTCTATGCATCATTGTACCTGGGGGGTAATATAAATGTACTGTACATGTATATAGTTTTTCTCAATATACTTTTTCATAAATATAACTGGTTTTTATGAAAGTTTTCATTCTCAACACATTCCATGATTTTCTCTTGTTTACAACACTTGGGTGCAGAACTTTAGCATACGTAAGGCATAAAATACATCTCTAAGCTTTAAATGTGTTTCTATTTCCATAGCTCATTGGTTGCAATGTGTGCTTTCTATACGCATTTCCAGACATACAGTGCGTCCCAGATAAACGAAGGGTTATTGTGATCACACTACGTGCTCTATGGCAATAATTATATATTTTTCATAAACTAGAAGTATTATGCTTTTGAATGATACATTGATGGCATCCATCTGTACATGCTTTACCAAGCAGCAGCATGTTGAAATTGACATGTAAAAACTCAGTTGTGCCAAATTTGGGTAAAACCGTGAAAACATTAGGATCACATGTGGACATGACCCAAATGAAATATGACTTTGACAACTCTATGAGAACATAGTTTCATCTGTTTCTTTCAATAATGAGGGTTATGCCCTCATCATGAAATAAAGGATGATCAATGTTTTGTAGATTTGGGGGTAAAGAAAGGGTATGTGTGTACTGAAATGATATCTGGAGTCAAAATGAAGAGTAATTTTTTGCATTTTGCAGAACTGCAATGCATAAGAACAAAGCACACAGTAAGGTGATATTTTTCATAAAAGTAAAGTGAGTGGCACTTTCTATTGTCATCAAATGGAAATAAAAGGTCGCAAGGGCACAAAAGGCAGGGAAGGAAAAGATTATGGCAATTTTCCACTTCAGAAGGGGCACCTTTTCCATCACAGGAGAGACACCTTTCATCTTTTGAGGGATATCTATAATTTTGGAAATTTTGGGGGGCGTACGCCCCTGCCACAACTAAAAATTGACCCATGTTTTTATGAATTTCTAATTGAATGCATGTCATCACACGGGGGAGTTTCACTTATCATATCTCTTAAAGCTGGTATTTACCTTACGTCATGTTTGCAAGTGTTACTAACGTTTTCACAGTTTTACCCAATCTGGCACAACTGAGTTTTTACATGAGATTTTCAAAATGCTGCTGCTCGGTAAAGCATGTAATAATAATAATAATAATACCTGTTCTTGTATAGCGCATATCACATTATAATATAACATCCCTACGCGCTTCCAAAGGGTTTTGGATATTATTACCCTGGCTTTAGCCAAGCTGCCATGTAGGCGCTAAGGCATTCAAGGAATTTCTTCCTACCGGGTACCCATTTACTTCACCTGGGTGGAGAGTGGCAAATGTAGATTAATGTCTTGCCAAAGGACTTTAGAACCGCGGTGGGATTCGAACCACAAACCATGTGATTCAAGGTATCATTTAAAAAGCATAATACATAATAAGTTAGGGAAAATAGATAATTATTGTCATAGAGCACATAGTGTGGTCACATGCAATAACCCTTTGTTTTAGGGATTTGTTTTTTCTGGGATGCACTGTAGAACTCACATACTGCAAATGTATCAATGTAGCTTGATGATATAGAAAGCAAGGTTAACTTTACTTTCCCAGTCGGAGCTACAATTTGCAGTGATTACTGCCCTGCAAACTTGAGGGTATTTCTTTGATTAACTGAAGTAGAAATAAACACTTTAAAAATTCACTTCAGCACTGTTGTAGAACTATGACTAGGACTGTAGCCCTTCAGTTTATTATCAGTTGAACAAAAATCAAACATAGTCCTAGCTAAAGTGCATACATTACATACCTTGGTCATGAGTGGGATCTAATGGACAACTGGGTTTACCAGATCTGTGATGTTGGAAAAAATAAATACTAATGTCATCTGAAGGCTCCTTGAATATTACACTACAGTATTATTTTTCTAGACTATTAATGATACAAGAACTACAAACTCTGAGTTTGCACTAATAATGATTGATAAATATCCAATTTCAATCATGGGGAATTAAAACCATCACACCAATTAACCCTGGGTGGAATCAGAAAAATCACTTGTAATGTTAAAAATAATTCGAATTAAAAAAAAAAGTATGTTGTGGATTTACGGAAATGGATACAAAGAACCTCATTGACGATTATTAGTCATGACATTTGATATGTCAAACATGGATTAAAATATACACACAACATTCCTTGTCTGTCTTCATGATGGAATAGACTATTTTTCTGGCATATTATGGGTGAAAGAATGTTAAAAAGATATGAAAATATATATTCTGTTCTAAAAGGTTGAGAAAAGGGCCATTTTAAGGAATTTTATTACACAACTTTATGACCAAAGAAACATGGTTTGACTTGGTGTAACAGCATTTCATCATTGCTTTCTTATTCCTTTCTTGTCCAAATTGTCTCAGACATTCACTAATCTGTTCTATGATATTTTTTTCTGCTTTCTCTCACATCAACATGATAAAGGGCTAAATTCTACTTGAATTGCACAGCATTTTAAAATTAGAAATACCCTCAGTCTCTATTCAAACCCTACTGGAGCTATCCAATCTTTGTTGTGGGCCTGTGGGTCAGAATTACATGTAGGACAGTTGGTTGAATAAATGTACATATTTGAATAATATTTTCACTGTAGCTAAAGGTCACCAACCACCCTTTAAAAAATTGCATAGTGTTAGAAGACATAGTGCCATCCCCCCCCCCCCAAAAAAAAAAAAAAAAAAAAAAAATGAAAAATGAAAAATGAAAAATGTAAAATGAAAAAAAACAAATAAATAAATAAATAAATAAAAAATAAGAAAGAAATAAATTTAAATATATATATATATATATACAAATTATGTATAACAATGCGCCCTCCCGGCTATATATATAAGAAAAATCAAAATAAAACAAAACAAAATGGCACTTTCCAGTGGGATAAAAACATATATGAAAAAAAAAAAAAAATTATGTGCACATGGGTTTATTGATTAATCTGTTCACGTGCAAACACTTTACTACTGTATGTTTGGGCATTTAACTTTAATATCTATTTACAGAATTAATACTTTTGGAGCTGATATTATGAATAAAGTATTGGAATTGCAAATATAATAGAGCACATTTTGGGGATGATTGGTTCCCTTTTAAAGTTATATGTTATGGAATTAAACTGGAGTTCATACTCATATCCTGTTGAATTCTGATGTGAAGATGGAGGAAGAAGAGCCTGCAAATTTGTTTCACCTAAATCAAATAAAAATGTACGCAAAAGAATGATTTAGCTACATTTCCCAATATCCTCAAAGAAAATTAAAGAAGAACAACAACATATCCTTGAATGGTCACTTTGGCAGTGTACTCATGTCTACCAAATTATTTTGCAGAAAGCATTTAATTACAGTTTTGAACATTCAGTGAAAAGTTTCAATTTGATTCTAAAAGATAATGATTTCCCATCGTTACTAGAACTAAAGACCATCTCTAGCATAGGAATTCACTGATGTTTTGGCTGTAGCTGAATGAATTCAGTGTCTGACATTGCATTCAGACTTGATATCAACTATTACTTTATCACTGTCTTTAATATACATTTCCATGTTTGTAACTTCTTTCTTCAATTTTTGTTTTCTTTTCAAAATTCAAAGTAACATTTATTTTACTTTAAATAACATATGCCCCCAAATCTTAAATAAAAATCAAATAATATGGGCAGAGTATCATGAATACGATTCAAGTGTAATGCAGGGAAGAAGGCATAAAATCAATGAGCTTGGTATGCATGAATGATTGTGACTGGACTTACCAGAGCCGAATCCTTGTCCTTGATGGTCAGGTTTTTTATCACCTTCACCTTGTAAGGGTGCCATCTCATAGTCATTATGTGCAGGGGGAGGCACACCTACATGTACAATAGGTAAAAACACAAAATCATAATGAAGTGATTTAATGATCTAAAACTTTGACGTATTATCATCTCCTTTCAGTAACAAAGACGTATTTAGCTTTTGACAATACCTCACAAATATTCTAGATGTTCCATGAAATTCATGCCTTCATCATATTGTCTCAATAACGGGTGATTTCTGTACGCCAGAGACAGGTCAATTTCCTCTAACAAAATACAAAATAACTTGGACGATGTTTTGCAATTTGTGTCTGCTTTTTCACAAGACATTTAAATCCTCATCTACTTTCAAATACCAGTAAAAAGAAACTACCTTTAGAAACTAATCGAGTAGCCACAATTTTTGAAGTAAGTCAAAAACTTGTCTCAAAAAATCCTATTGTGGAGTGTCAATTTCACTGTAAATGTATGCAATTATGTCATATATATTGCAATATGTGTTTATAACACCCTTACCATTTTCCTTTTTGTTCTTTCTTCTGCAAAGGAAGATAGAGACAACAAATGCAACACATATAGCAGCAACAATGGGTCCTCCAATCAGTAAAACGTCCACCAAAGCTAAACAAAAAGAACAAAATAAGATGAAACAAATTACCTGGAAGTGTTCTAGGTATGGTTTGTGATGATTACAATGTTTAAGTATCACAACAAAGCACCACCCATCAATGGATCAAAATGCTAAGATTTCAGTTTGGAATGATTCACCCACATATCATCTTGAAAAGATGATATTTTTTCCTTAAAAGAGGCATGTACATACAGAAAACGGTAAAATTGTATGGTAAAAAATCTATCTATTATAAAAACTGTAGCAGTTTCAGCATCTGAATTTGCAAATATCATATTTAGTTTAAAATAGTGATTTACGTGCAGCAGGTCCTTAACCACTCCACTGTAAGTTTCTCCTGGAGTAACTACAAATAGAAAGAAGATATTTAAAATGGTCTTGAGAGCCTTTAAAAATGTAATAAAAGCTTACTAATTCGAGGTTTGGGGTTTACGACTTTTCCAGATGTATATTTCGGGGTAGGTTCTGGAGAAGCTCCATCTGCTTTTGTTACAGGAGATTCTGTTGAAGGATCTACCGGTAGTTGAGGTAATGGGTCCTGAGACGGTTGAGGTCCTGGAGTTACTCTTGGTCCTGGAGTTGGATCTGGTTGGACATAGCAGTCCTCATTGGTAGGGTCAGCCATGTCTGCTTCAGTGCATTCCACACACACATTGTTCTCATCATAATACAATCTGTTATGTATGTGAAATAAAGCAAAAGGAATTTTAGAACACGATGCAATCAAACCTGTAAAATGGAAACAATTAAGAACAGCAGCCTTTATATTCAGATTGTCTTTTCACACATTTCTAACTTGACAGGTATCAATAAGGAATAATTCTAAAAGAAAACAGAACAGTGGTCTTCATTATCACAGAGCGTAGTTCATTCTACACAAATTTCATCTAACACAGGTTTCGTTAAGAGGCTGCTTTATAGAGTGAATTTCAACCGCAGAGTGTGGATGTTATAATGCTGCGAGAGGACACCGTGTTCATTTATATAATATTGACTGGCCTTGAGGGGGACATCGAAAATGTTGCCCGCAACAGAATCATATTGCCCCGAGTCGAAGACGAGGGCAATATGGTTCTTTTAAGGGCAACATTTTCGATATTCCCCGAAAGTAGAGTATATGCCTATCTTGTTTCAATGACGGGCACGTCTGTTTGCCTGTCAGTCTCTCTGATTTCAGATAAGTCATGCAGGTATGTAATCTGGTCCAAGCAATTGTGACGTAAATTGTTACGGCGCATATCCATTGTTTAAGCCTACAATTTAACCCGTACACAATACTGCGCATATGCACTTTAATAAAGGCGCACTGACAAGAAAAGGTGGATGTTACTCAGGCTCAATGTTGACCACACTTTTTGTACACAAAGTGAATGGTGAAACCCGGAAGAGGGAAAATATCAGGGAATGATGACCGCTCAGAATTAGGCCACTTGCGGACCCCGCAAAATTAACTGCCCTGTAAAAATGCCCCATATAGGTAATAATCCCTGATGATGCCATAGTCGCGCTGGGTGCAAATTTCGGACAGACTGGTCACCACGCAACATGTACACTCAGCCTGAGCTTGAGCTCTTGTGCGAGTTTTGGTCTGCTTCGTGCAGTCCGAAATGTAATTACATTAGTACGACGGACACGTTCAACGCAAAAACTTTGTGTACGAGTGAATGGGGCTAACGCAATTCTAACTTTCCCCAGTTTTTACAGAGTGTTTTATACAGACAGGTGGTGTTTTCTGAATAGTAGTCTTCGCAGTAGATTGAGTGGTTGATTACAGAACCCTTTCAGCATTAAGGCCTACATGTAGCAATGAGAACACAGTTTGACTCAGTAGGTAGATCAAGGCATGTGGTGACCCTGATATTAGACCAAGTCAGGGAACTTATGCCCCTAAGAATGCCATACCATTATGTCATCAATAGTGGAGGGGTTTGACAGTTTTGGATTAATAATTTTCAGAAAATGCAATGTTTGTTGAGGAATCACCCACAATTCAATGCCGAATATGTATGTGATTAAATTCCACCTAAATCTTTGGATCTTGCTTCTATGGCGCAAAAGCTAGTGCAGCGCTTCTACTGGCCATCTGCTGCTCCAGTGTCGCCGCACATTGCACCAGTGGTGCCGCACCCTTCGCAAATGATATTGCGAAGGTAGGATTACTCTATGATAAATCACTCTGTTTTAAAAATATTCACTTAGTATATGCGCAGGAAGCTATCTAGCTATCGCATTATCTAGCTTTGCAGGATTGCGCACGCGCACTGTGTAATGTGCTTGTCGGGCTGCCTACATGTATGTTTAATATGATTTGGGTGTTGTAGGAATGGTGCATCAGAACTGGAGCACGGATTCTCGGCAAGGCAACCAAATTTCAACAAAGATAATTTGTTTCCAAAGAATTTTTCATGCCATAATTTTGTCTGGCCACCATCTATGGAACTTAAGCTCTGTTACGTCGAAAACAGAAAATATTGTACATATTATTTATTTTGTTTCAGTTTGCTAAAGCGGAAGTTCTATCAATGATTCTCTTTGGAAATGAACTTTGCCTGCCGTCATTCTTTGTGAGATCGGCATCGAGCGAAACGCTGCATAGTTGTTCCTTTATTTATTTTGGTACAATATCTTTGAGCCAATTGCATCCGTTCAGTTCACTCCAAAGAGACTAGGGCAGATGACCCAGGGCGTTGCAGCAATGAAGCTGTATTACAATGGTGCGCCACGACTGGTGACATACTTAACATCCTAACTCATCTTGTCCCTCGTTTACCATGCTCTGACTGAAGCCACAAAAGCCTTCAGCATGGCAATCTTTTACTTTGTTAAAATCTGATCACATATTTCAACAAAAAAATATTACAAATTTCACCCCAGATTAACACATTTACATCCCATATTTGAGCCAGAATGGCATCAACCTATGTAGCTGTACACATGCAGTGAACTATGCCCTTCTGGTTCATAATTTGACTATGATATACCGTAGACACAACCTCTCGTTACCACAAGACTAAAATGCTATTCACTTTGTACATAATGTTGTTGACTTTGGTCCTGACAGGGTTAATGTCCACAATGCAGCATATGATGACATAAATGGTACCCTGGGGTACCAAATAAAAATCGGCCAATTTTTTGAATTATTTAATTTTTTTTTAGGGCTGTACCCTGGGTTACCAAAAAGTGGGAAATTATTTTGGTGTGATTTTTTCAACATTCAATTGTGTCCCATGTTGTTGTAAAACATCCTATAAGTCATGTATTTTTCTCAAATTCATTGTTGTTGTGAGTAATTATTCTATTATTGATTTCTATTTCTTCGATTTGAGAGAGGGATTGGGCCAGCAGTGTCATAATAACACCATCAGCCTGCTCCTTGTCTCCCCCCGTTACTCGCCTTCCTAAAAACCGCTACCATGTCACAGATCAGCGGCCTGCTCGTCCCCCAACTTCTGTATTGCACGATATCGTGCTCTTTCAACTTTCTCGGTCCTTGGAATCTTCCGTCTTTTACGTCCTTTCCCTTACAGTAAATTTCCGTATCCACCATTACCTTCCATCATTGTCTAAGTTTGAAAGTTTGACAGCTAAAATACAGTAACGATGAAGTGATGTTTTACGAAGAAGTGAAATAAAATCAAGTTCTAAAGCCGCGGGAGCTAACGCTATAGCCACTGCGCTTGTGAGGGATGCTAGCAGCTAGCGCGCGAGCAGCAGTACAGTGCATGCACACCATGCATAATAACACTGCACTGTTAACATGCATTGTGACTACGTACACGCACTGGGGCTGTACTCGAGTGGACGTGAGATGGCGCTACACAGGGTACAATGCTACACCAGGGTACCGCGTGGTGCATCATATCTTCCTACAACATCAACTAACCTCGATCAGCACAATCAGAAGGCAATATATTACTGTAGCTTTTTATCAAATGTCACAGCTTGTATATTAATTATGCTGAATATATCCTCAAAATTAAAGCAAACATAAGTTTACCCTTTTTGGCAATTTCCACACACTGTGTTTCTTCGTCGAGTGCAGGCTCTTTTCACGGTGGCGCGTGGGTCACACATCAAACATGGCTGACAGGTCAAGATAGCAATAGCCTCATTGCTTTGATAGTAACCATCTTCACATGGTGTGCAGTGAGCTTCCTGACCTTGACCATCTCCACATCGCTAGTAGGAAATAGAAACGATCATTATGATCAAAGACGATTATTGAAATCTTAACTGATTGTCATGAGCTTATTGAAGATAAATCTTTTGTTATTTGTCTACTACAGCTCTATACACTCTACGCTGCTGTAACATTTTGCCTCCTTCATTGAAATATTTTGTTTATATTGTTCTCAATATGAGTATTTGTATACCTATTTCATTGTTCATTGTAATTTGTATATCTATATTATGAATGTACATACTCTGTATTGTTACTCTATTAAAAAATATCAATTCTGCCATTGGCTGCGATGAAATTTTTAACTATTTTAGTTAGGACTATTTCAATTCAATTCAAGCAGTTTAGAGCTAAAAATAGTTTATATCCTGGCTAAGATGTGAATTCCCATATATCTGACCAGTATTTCTAATACTAACAGACGGATATGTGTGCACAGATTTGTACAAACTTGTGTAAGAATGAAGCAAGGTGCTTAGGTGCAAACAGAGATGAGCGATAGCCTTGATCTGTAGTCCCATTCAGATATTTACATGGACAGAACCATCAAAATATTTGGTACTTTGACACTTGAAACCACTGTATTGTGAGATCATATTCAACAAGTTCCATTTAAATTTTCCTTATATGATTACCCTTAAGGAAAAGACTTACACCTGATCAAGGCTTGCATATCCCTGGGAGATCATGTTGAAATGATATTTTTTAAAAAGGGTAAACAAGTTATATTCCAATATCCTTTTTGCTGCGCCGGACCAGAAAAGATCATCATAAAGTATAAGAGCCTGTCATATACCTCTTGGGGATTGTGTTGAGTTCCTGGAGAGCATCGGGTACATCCTTTACAAATCTTATAGTATTCGCTGTAGTACTCATCTGGATAACAGCTATGAGGGTTGTTCAGACCAACATCAGGCTCTCTCCGCTGTCTGCCATATGGTATCACAGCAACCACGGCTTTGGGATTTCCAAGTGCCCAGCTCAGGTCCTTTTCAAAGAATTATTTAATGGTGAAAAAATAAATAATATAAACAAGCAAATACCTATGATTCTCTTCACATAACAAATTAAACAGCACATTGTCTGAACGCTAGAGGAAGGGAGAGGGGGAGAGAGAGAGAGAGAGAGAGAGAGAGGAGAGAGAGGGAGAGAGAGAAGGAAATAGAGAGAATATATAGTGGGAGGCATTCTCAAATTTTCATATTGAAATTCATTTCTTAGTTTAAATGAAAACAAATTTATGATTACTCTTAAAACTTTAATGCTACAAAAGGAAGATAGTTAGAAGGCAATCAACCAGGATATACATGTCTAACTCTTTTCCTTTCCACTGGACTAATCACTTTTATAGAGGAAATGCTTTATCCTAGAGCACCTACCACAAATCTCATGTCTAAAAAGATCACAGCTTTTAACCATGGTATTTTTATGCCTAAATTGTGTTTCATTAGGAAAGAAAAAAAATTAAACCATTGTTTAAGGATGTTCCTCTTTTATGTCTGTGGCTTTGTGCACAACTTAGTCCCATAGTTGTGTTAGGTCATCGCAACACCAGGAGGGTATTGGGCACTGTGATGAAAGTGCACTAAAATTTGTTTTCACTCAAGTCATTTTGTCATTTGTCAATTCCACCATTGCACAGTATGACATGTATAATTGTATTAGCACTTCCTTAGGCAATGTCTAGCATAGCCACTGATCTCTATGTAAAAATCTGGATAGAGCATTGGTCCATACGCACTGTGCAAACATCTGAAGCCACAGTGCGGCCATTTAAACCACTCCCAATACAATGCGCACGCTGCGCATCACTGCACAGCCATTGAACCAGCTTCGACGTGATTGGCCTTTCCAATCTCCAGCTATAGAAATGGGAGTGGTAGCATGGCGGCCTAGCGGCTTCACCTCAACAAGCCAATGCTCTATCCAGATTCTTACATAGAGATCAGTGAGCATAGCACTATACACACTGAACACAATGATTTTTGGTTGTTTGTGAGGTACAGGATCCTCCTTCTTGACAAGGCATCCTGCAGATTTATGTTCTTATTTTGTCACTAAGGCAGGCAAAGAGGTTAGTTTTGTTCCTTATTTATGTATTTTTTATAAATTGTCAAATTTAAAGTTGAAAATAGATGGCATGTTTATGACTGACTTCATACAGACAAATGTTGATATGTGTAATGTACATTGCCATTATGTAAGATATACAAGTCTATGTTATAATGCATTTTCTTTGACCTTGAATTAAGAAGATGAATAATATTGCTGAATACTTTGAAGTTTAATTATTGAGTGCTCAAATACTAAAGTAGAATTAGAAAGACTTGAAATTTACCTTTGTATATAGTAACATTGTTTTATCAAGCCATATCAAGCCATGGTTTAGTTTAGTAGATTAGTTAAATCTGTTTGAATACTTGATATTTAATTGAGTACATATGTAAATGAGTTAGCGAATGTAAATTCATAATGCAGTTTTTGCAAGAGTATGTTGCTTTGACGTACATGTGTACTAGTATTTATGATCCTTTATTTATGTTATCATTCACAGTTTTCACGGAATTTCGGATTGGAATATGTAACAGAATACAGCCATGGAGTGCGATGATGTATTATTGACTCCATCATTAAAACCACCGATTCCCGTAGAAACCTTTGTTTCGTCTTTTCCTTGATTGTCGACCTCGCTGCAGCCACAGGCACAGTATAAGACAACAATCATGTACGTGAGGTCACTGTTGGTACAAAAAAAAAAATAAGAGTACACGGACCATGCATCTCCCCCCCCCCTTTCTAAACTTTAACCCCCTTCAGTATCATCCTCTACAAATGTGGAAAGTTTACTGAAAATGACATGGACATTGCTTCAACTGAGGATTACATCCTTATAATAAAGATACCTGTTTTGGCCAATGTGTGACAATTTTGAAAAAGGCCTCACACTTCTTACGCATGAATGCAATATCAGATAATCTATAAACTTAATAATACTTTAGTAAATTCATTCCACTGTAATCAATGTGATGTGTTTTATGACTGCAGAAGCAGCCATGACACTGGACAAGACATTTAATACTGTAGAATTTTTAGCATCGATAAAGCTTCAGCAAGGTTGAATTGATCATGGTACATTTCCAATAACAAATTAAACCTTTCTAATATATAACACTAAAATCGTCCTCATCTAGTAGAAATGAACTTATCAATAACTATTTCACAATTACTTTTACAAATACAAGCTATGTGATTTGATCTGGTGGTCAGCTCTTTGCATGATCTGCTAACAGAATGATACAATGACCCAGGGTTCAATATCAAGTCACATCTTTTGGGTGGTGAAATTGAAGATTGATCGCTACACATCGATAAATAGATCAGGGCCTGCTGCATAAAACTTTCCATTAATGGTAACTTTGCCATCAATGATAACTCCCATGGTAACTCCCATGGAAACCTTGATTTTGATTGGCTCTTGAGTGATGTTACCATGGTACATGTAGTTACCATTCATAGCAGAGTTACCATTAACGGTAAGTTTTATGCAATGGGGCCCAGAGTGATAAAGTTTTGTGAAAACAAAATTAATAAGTACTTTATTAATATCTAACACTTTATTAATGTGTAGTGATGAACCTTTAATTTCACAATTCAAGACTTGATATTGAAACCTGGGTCACTGTATCAATCTGTTGGCATATCATGCAAAGAGCTGACCACCAGATCAAATCAAATAGCTTGTATTTGTAAAATTAAAGTGCACAGTATGCACTTGCCCCCCCCCCCCCCGTTTGACTTCACATACACTAATAAAAAGGATAGGTACAGTACCTCTGATTGTGGTTGGTCCTGATCAGCCGTGCCATAGTCAAGTACAATGAAGAGTATTACAAACAGCAGTAGCAGTGTGCGAAAGGCTGTTTCCTGGGTTGTGTCCATCCTTGAATAATCCCTGTAAGTATTTACAGAATTAAACAATTAACATGGAGTAAAAGTACGCAAAGAGAGGTCCCAATATCTGTTTCACTTCAAAATTCTGACTCAAGTGATGTGTACCATTCTAAACATGAAGGGTAAAGGCTCAGAGTGCCATTCCGAGGTAATTATAGAAAATAACTGTGTTTACCCAAGATGCAACATATTCAGTACATTGAATATCCTCGGCAGGGAAGCCTTGTCTTAGCTAGCTAGGTTGTATCACTATCAGTAGACCTATCGTCTAGATCATCAATCTATCTTCTGGATAAGGATTGGTGGAGTAGCTGGTAACTATGTAACCCCTGCTGAAGACTGACATCCCTAAGCTACATGGCCCTAAAACTTTTTGTATGTACATGTCTAATTTCAGTTACAAGTAAGTTCAAGTTCAGGTTCAGGTTAAAGTTTATCTTTCTTCAGAATACATAAGATACATGTACATATGACCAATAAAATAATACATGTATGAGAAATAGCTACATAGTTATAGTAATGATGATTTAACAACCTAACAGGAAGAGAGTATTAACATGAGACCTCGGAAAGCATAGCTTGTGAAATAAGGTCCCTCTCACAGCGATTGGAAGATAATTAATTTTCAAATTATATGACTAACGTTTAATTCTACTACAAAATATTCTACTTAAACGTAATAGATGCATTGCATTACATGTGTATGATATCTAAAAAAAAAAGAAAAAGAAATTTATTATGTACAAAAGGGGACGATAATTACATGACAAGATACATTACATTTGAGAAAGGAAAAAAGAAGAGGGAATTAAGGAAAGATCATTGGGACAGAACACAAGTTCACAAGACAAAAACAAACAGGAAAGTAGTTGCCTATGTACAGCAGCACATAGAAATTTAAAACCATTAACCTACCATTCTTCTGTTTTATCATGAGATTTCTCATTTTAAAACAAAACGCATGTAAAATTTCTACTACATGTATCAAGCCCAAAAGGTATTCAGTGATCAACACTATAGTCACCTAGAAGAATCAAGTTTAATTTGCTGAAGGACGGGTAAAGTGGCAGCCTGTTTTACACTGGAATCAAGTAGGTAAGTTCCAAAAACTTGGCCCAGTGCACACTAGAGTATTGAGAATAAATTGAGCTCTCGAATGAGGCAAATGAAAATCTGATGCCTGTCTTGTTGAATAGTTATGTACTTGATTATTTTTCACAAATACATTAGTCAAAGCTAATGGTATAGTTCCTGCATTAAGACTGTACATGAAAGAGTCCAACTGTAGATTATAAACATCCTCTACCTTCAAAATTTTATGTTTCAAAAATAGACCATCTGTGCGGGCTCGGAAAGCATCATTACACACTATCCTTACAACCCTTATAATGAAGTATTAAATTTATTTGGATATGTATATATTACATAATACTACAACACAAAAACTGCAAAGTAGTTTCCCATTACTGAACAGGCTAACCATGCAGTATAAATAAACAATAAAATAAAATAAATAGGGGTACGTAGCATAACTATCAATTCAGACAATTAATAATAATAGTAATAAATTTACATGTGACATTAAGGCGAATCCTTTTATCTCAGCCTATTGTTCAGATTCGCTTTCAACCCACTTATCCAATGAACAAGGTTATAATATAACTTTGTCCTCCCAAACCAATATGGTCATGGTGAAAAGCAGTGCTCTCCATGTATGGATGGCTCTGGTGAAAACAGGGCTGCCCTCTACTGCTGTACTACTGCCAGTAACAATAAACAAATGCAAATTTCCTCTCTCCACACAGAGAGGGCAGCAGTACAGAAGTATCATTTAGTCTCAGCAGAAAAAAAGAGAATGAACACAAAATGTAATGCTTAAAATTCCACATTCCCTGAATCAGTGGTTTAGCTGGTCACCAAACAAGAGCGACTTTCACAGACAACCTGCCCCTAGTCTGCAAGGACACACCCTGAATTTGACGCTTTATCAGAAAATCATTGTGTCTTGCATAAGAGAAGCTTACCCAAGCTACCTACTGGTCGTGTCATTAGGGACTTTTCGATTGTGTGGACGAGGACGCCGAGGACGTTATCAGGAGCAGCTTTAGTACAGGGCGCGGCCTAAGGTAGTCTTACATTGCAGACACTCTTTTACGACTGATCAGGTTTGTGCCTCCAAACTATACCCCCCCCCCCCATGTGCATATTCTGTTTAGCTGGTCACTAAACAAGAGGGACTTTCACACACAACTTGCTGGTAAGTAATATCATGAATATTCTGAGTTTCACTGTTTTGATCTGGTATTTTGGCTGGATGTATTACAGCAGGTTGGAGCTGCATAGTTTCAAGTGGGACTGAGTGGTTCAGATATATACAAGTGCTTCAAGTTCAACCCACTCATAGCTACATTCCTATACTTCGTGTGTATAATGTAGGCAGTCATACACCTCAACTTTTTAAAACACCACTGCACAAAAGTCACACACATTCACTCAAAATCAGCATTTAATTTACAAAAACCGACCACTAAATATCCAAGAAATACAATAAATTAAACTCACCGATGTTGGAAAAGATATTTCCAAAAATCAAATCCGTAATTTACTGTTGATTCTCGCGAAACGAGCTATCGGAGTCATTGTGTACATTTCCTGGTCGCCGCGGGCGCTGTCATCTCCCCAAAAGAGTCCCTATGTGGCATACACGGAAAGTCCCGATTTTCTGTGTGCGCGATCGTAAAGATCGATGTGCGCTTGCGATCCCGAGTTTCTTCGTGGACAAAAATTTTATTGGCCGATTTTAGTGTAAGACATCGGCAGTATGTAAACAACACGCGATCGCGAAACAAATCGGCGGGGATTTCTCCGGTTTTGGACAAGATTTTGACTTTGGATTTTGCTGAAAATATCAAAAGTTCTTTCTAACGGCCATTTGAGGTAGGAGTCACACCACGAATAGAATACAATATGCAAAAATAGTTGGTATTTTCTGTCGCGTGTAGTAAAGGTATGGGGGGAAAAATAAGATAAATATTTTAAATACTTGCTTTCAAATTCAGGCCTTAAAAATCTCACTCCTACCTCAAATGGCGGTTAGGAAGAACTTTTGATATTTAGTCTTCGTAGAACAGCTTGTGACGTAACATTCTGCGTACGTATCTACGGTGCGTAACCATGTAGAGCGGCCTCACTAGTGCGCAACATATTGAGAGCAGTCGTCATCCGTATGGAGGTGTGGGTAACAAGTACCAAAAAGAGGGCTGTAAATGTAAGTTTTTATAACTTTCTACATTTTGTATCTTAACGAACTGATAACTTAAAATCTTAAAAAGTATCAGTTTGCCCACAAAAACCTCCATTTGAAACAAAATTACATCTGTATCCCCAATACCCAGTATACACACATGTATATGATCCTAATGGTCAATTAGCCCCGGGACGCTGCCACGAAGTGGCAGCGTCCTGAGTGAAACCAGTACGATTCGGTGGGTCTCACAATCTACCAATGTTCAAATGACCATTTAAAAAATGGCCATGTAATTATTATTTTTTAATTAAAGTATCATATATACGATGCCACTTACCTAAACAGACTTTACGCAAATCAGCTTTTCCTAAAAAATGTGTAGAATCGATGAATGTCACTTTTTACTCTCAATTTTCGAAACCAGTCCCATTCGCCATGTTGTTAAAGCCAAATTGAAAATAGGCACTTGCGCATGCGCCTATGAATGTTTATTACAATGACGGCATAGTTTTCGTCAATGGATAATGAATATTCATATACCCACTGATCGCTAGCTAGCGTATAGATCTAGTGCTCTAGATCTCGCGCTCAAGCTCGTCTAATGAATATTCATAATCCTCCCTTCTTGTCTGTATTATAATTGGAGCTGCTGACGCATGCGCATTGCAAGCAAAACACCGACCTTCGGAAGTTGTACAGGCTCTTGGAGATAAATATGCCTTTTTTGTATCATCCTCATTGAAAAGAAAGACGACAGTCAATCGTAAAGTATTGTAAGTACCTAAAATAGCCTAAAATCAACTGATTTCATGTTTCATGGCTATCATTTTGACAAACGACCTTGTAATTATGTGACATCCATGCGATCAAAGGACTGCGAAGCGCAGCCCGAACACTACGTGTTCGGGCTGCCGCAGTAAATGGTCAATATGACTAATCATTGCTTGCTGATGTGGGTAATTCAATAAATCTTTTTTCAATTTCAGTTTAGTTTATTTGACTCTATCAACCCCCCTTCAGGAGTATGAGAGCATAACATATTTACAATACATGTACAATACAGAAAGATATATAAAACAATGTAAGTTAGTGAAATATAATAGACAAAATCAAGACTTACCGAGCACAATTATCGTTCTACGTATGACTATATAGTCTATAGTACCGTACGTCATCCAGGTTGCAAAGTGGGGGAATACCCGATTACGTATATTTGGTGTTGCCGCCCTCTACGTTCGTTGGTATTAACCAGCCATAAGGTGATAGGTGATGGTTGTGTTTTAAAGAGCCTAGAACACTAATGATTTTAAATATTGGCTTAATACTTATTATTGCATAGATGGCATAAATTAAACAAGGTTATCCAAATTTAAAGCTTGGAAACATTTGAATTAATGATTATTATCAATTATAAAACGGTAAAATACAGCCCCCGATATAGCAGCTGAAAAGCTCCTTGAACGCTGCTGAGATGTGTGACGACACAAGAGGGGCGAGTCCTGTCTAAGCAGACGATGTCCCATAACATTATACACATTTTTCAGTGCCTGTTTTGTCATCTCCTCTTCACTTATTTCTCTTACTTGACTAGCGTCAGTCTTAATGTTAGTCTGTTGCTTCACTCTTAACTTCGTGTATGGTATTATTTTGATGAAAAATGCAGCGTTAAAAAAATAAAGGTATCAGTCACTTGTAAACAAAATAAGACGCCATTGTATTTTCAGCTGCTTGCACCGCGGCATGTTCGGCGTTTCAAGAGGGAACGAATACCATCCAGCTATTATTCGCAGGGCTTTTCAATTTGAAAATGGGGTTTATTTCATTGATCATTGACCCTTCTCCTGTGTATTTACAATCAAACGGTTTTAGTTATCAGAATCAGTTCACTTTCCCTTTTAGAATGGTGTGAAATAAGGTCATGTTTAAATGTACCAAACTCTTTATAATTTGATAAATAATTGCATTGCAATTACGTTCATTCATTATAGGACGTCGTCTGCTTAAGCAGGATCGATCCCTCGTATGACGACATCAAAACATCGCTATATTTCTGGCGAATCCTCGGATATTCCACATGCTGAGAAGAGCTTTTATTTATGTTGTTTTTATAATCATCATATACGCAGTTGACATAAAACTTATACGATTGCCATCTGTAAGCTTCCCAATTTCTAGTGATACATTAATTGCCATATTTGTGATTTTCTTGAGTGTTCTACTTTAAATAGCCTAGAATGGAGGGCCGGAGAAGGACCTCTTAAACGGCGATCTTTCAGAGACGAAATGGTGGTGGAGGGCCAAACAAACTTATTACCCAAAATCCCTGAATGGCGTTTAACACGACCTCATGTTTCCCTCGAACACCAGGGTAAAATACAGAAAAGGGAAATGCTTCAAGTTGAAATGAAATCGATTATTCTAGAAAGTATTAGAATTTCATGGAATGAATATTTACATGTTTATACAGATGGATCCAAACTGGAAGATGGGAGAACAGGAGCCGCATTTTATGTGCCTCATTACGACTTGGTGCAACATTTTAGATTATCCTGTGTTTGCATTATGAGAGCAGAATTAGTAGCCATACTCATGGCACTAGAGTGGATTAATACATTTATGGAAGCCTCATCGGTGGTAATATTTTAGCGGTCCTACTAAAAACCGCCAACAACAGCCAACAACCGCCAACAACCGCCAACAACCGCCAACAACAGCCAACAGCAGCCAACAGCCGAAAACAAATCCCAGAGCAGCCAAGAGATAATAAAGAGGCACTTTCAAGATTGCTAGTGCTTATTTCAGTAATTTTCAATCAGAAATTGACCAGAAAATATTATTTCAGGACCTAAAAATCACGAAATCATCAAAGAACAAGTTGTGATTATCGATAGGGGCCAAGACAATCGGAAACTGATCGATTCATATATATTTTAATACGATTATTATTATTATATGTAATCTGATTGGTCAATTTGTATGAGAGATAATTCCGTATTCTTGACCAATAAATTATAGGTGTACACTTTAAGGGATAAAATCGTTGCACCCTGCTTGTTCTCACGGAATACGGGAAATATCTACGTTTTGGTTCCATATTCCATTCGGCCACAAGCAGGGTGTAACTAATATTATTTTTTAACCAATAACCATAAGGGTATGGAAGTACAAGTACAAAATGAAGTAGTGGCAAGCATAATGAGACTTAATTTTCGAAGAAAAAAAATAAAACTCTATTCATTCATATGTTTTATATTTTAAAGTTTTCCTCCCCTATTTTTTTCCTTTTCCTTTTCTTTCTTTTATTCCCCCTTTTTTTTTGGGGGGGGGGGGGAGGGGTGAGGGCGGTGAAGGGGTCCGTATTGTAAAAGCCCCTCGCCCTAACCCACAATGAAAAATAAAGATAGAAAGAAGGGATATGAAAATGAATAAATGATAAAATAGGTCAACAATACTTTCAAAGCTTTTTATGTTGATAAGTAGTAAAAAAAAAGAAATTAAGTGAAATAAATTGAAGGAAGGGGAAAAGGTTTGCAGGGTGCGGGGGGCACGTACCTCCTAGGCCCTGCATGCATCCGCCAACAAGTTATTCCACCCCCCCCCCCCCCCCCCCATGGTCCTCTTATAATGAAAACTAAAATTTCTTGAATAACTAGACAATAAATACATGAATAAATACAAAGGGATAATGATGAATGTCAAGATATATATCCAGGTACATGTAGATGAATTTCTTTTCTTTTCTTTCCTTTTGAAGATAAAACAGTTTCGGTGTTTTCCTCTGGCCTTTCACTCTTTAAACTACTTATTTCTTCATATATTTTCTTTCTTTGATATTTCATAGATGGTGGTTTTCATTAGCTTCGATATTTGAAGTTCGCCATCACCTCTTTGTTTGTTTGATTTTTCTTTTCTTGTTTAAAGAAATTTAAATAGAAGATGATAATGAAGATGATAAAGATGATGCTAATGTCCATGATAATAACAATAAATGGCTTAATTCATGTTGATATAATGATACTTATTCAATTTATCACAAATTTGTAATTGTGTAATATTTTTTTATGTTTATAGTGTCAACTCCCTGAAAAACATCCTGGCGCTGAGAGTGATTTGACTTCTCTTAACCTATATATTATATGAAGTTACAAACAAACATGAAAATGATAGTGTTTGTATTATCTTTGTTTTTCCATTTCACTACGAATATAGGCCTATTGTAGCCTTCATAAAAACATGGGAGACTGAATGAATGCATTTAATAAACACACAACAAAAATAACAAAAATAACAATAGTTAATGCATGAATGCGTCATAAATAACTTCTTATCATATTAGTAATACGTGTAATAACAAAATATTTGGTAATAACCTGAGAGCGACAGAGATATCCCTAGATAATTTGCCATAACTTCAACAGACGCTCGTCACTTGTGGTAATTCTTAAAATAATATATTCTATATGCATCTATAGTAGTGATATGACACACTCTTTGTGATAATCTATACCCTCCACCCCCCAAAAGGATAAATAAATAAACGCTGTTTTTTTTTTTTTTTTTTGTTATTCAGGTTTTTTTCTTCATCTGTTTGTTTGAAATGATAGCAACATTTCTATCAGTTGAGTACGTAACAGGTTTTGCTTCTATTCATCATTCCGTTGTGTGTGTTTTTTTTTTGTTACTATGATTACTTAATGTAGAGTATAATTCCACAGCGAAATGGTTCTGATATAATTTTCCGACATGTCAAGGTTTTATTTATATTCAGTATGCTGCTATCATGTTTTGTTTTGTTTATAAGGGTAGCTAAATTCCTTTTCAATCAAGTATAATCTGATAATAATTATGTACAACTTTGATTTAATATAACGTGCCTTTATTTTTTTGTATTCTGTATCTATATATTCAGCATGCATGCCTCGGCCGAGTTTTGCTTTGTTTTGCTTTGTTTTGATGATAATTCTATTATGTGAGAATTCTATATCAATAAATTTGAATTTGAATTTGAGTACTATTGACAATTTCAAGCACGACTTAGAACCTCTCCTGATGCAGAAACTTTGAATATAATAACGGTCCTTTATTGTGTATATTTGTAATTGTCATTATATTATTATTTTTTTTGGGGGGGGGGGGTGGAGTGGGCCTTAGCTTTTATCTCGCCGTAACCTTTTCATGAAATTTCCTTTGGTGTGTTTTTGCATGTCATTGTCTTTTTTTTTTCATTTAACTGTTTGTTACCATAGGCTATTCTTTCAGACTTTGGATGTTTTTATGAAGTAGTAAAAATAATTTTTATCTTCTTACAAACAAAAAAGACGAGGGTCATGTCAGCTGTATTCAAGGTAGGCCGTAGGCCTATGGTTTCTCAAAAATAATGGAGGCTGGCGAAACCCCATGAAAATCAGTATCATTATTTTTAGTCATTATTTTACTTATGATAATAATCATTTGCTGACTGGTACATAAATGCTGATCTGTTACCCTTTTCAAATGTTTTTGTTTTCGAGCACTTTTTATCACACAAACACATCATTGCTTGATCTACACACGTATTTGTTTTGAAATTCTCTCTCTGTATTACTGGGATTAGGTAGCATTAAATTAAGAGATGTTTAAAAATGATTTCTTACTTCGGAGGGGGGGGGGTAGCCCCCTTAGAATTTTCCAGTAAGAGGCGCCCCCCCCCCCCCCAATCGTAGACCGTGCGTTTCACGATATAGGCCGTATTGGGCTACAGCCCCTAAACAATTTAAGAAACAAAAATGGGAGGGGGAAGAAAGACCTTTTTGTTGCAATGATTACAATCAAGCCATTAGTTTGTGATATATTATTTTTCATGTAGGTCTATTATAGCTTTGCAATACTGATCGTTAACAGAGTGCAGGTGTCTTCTATTCGGGGGGGGGGGGGGGTCTATACCAAATTATAAGATCCATGCCCTCTAAAGTAGCCTAGAATAATGATATTTTGAATGATTAAAGGAGTACATCTTTTAAAAGGTCTAAATGGCTGAATTCTCTCAGCATCTACTCCTACTTCTGCATCTGTTCAATAAAATAGGAGTTAAGGCTCAGCTTCAACAGTATTTAGAGTCCGCTCGAGAATATAGTTTCATCATAAACGTTATCTTCTATAGCTCAGTCCATACTCTCCCTCTCATAACCAACTTTAAAATGATGTAGAAGAACTTTAAACTGGAGGTAGATATTCCAATGTTTGTTAAAAAGAGCTATAGATATAAGCGATATGATCAGTTCTTCAAAATACAGGCTTGGTGATTCAAGGGGGATGGGCGTCTCTCCCTGGAAACTGTTCTAAGGGAGGCGCCCCCTTGCAAACGTGGAAAGTCGTCAAATATAGTATAATTGCATATTAATGCGCCTATCCCATTAAGCGAAGAATGATAACCAAAATTCACTATAATATGGGCATCGATACAATGCCGGGGGGGGGGTATAAAGGGGGCTATTGATATGGAATAGTGTGTCTTTTTTTGCCTTCTTTGGTACTTGTGTTCCAATTCTTACCGGCTCACCCCGTCAGTTTTTCCTCATTACTCCACTGACCATAAATAACATTAAAATTATTTATTCTTTTTTCCGTTTCACATAAACAAAATATAAAGAAACATGACATGATAAATATAATACAGCAAAGTTGTTAGAACATGTGTCATGAAAATATCATAATTCTTGAAAAAAGATCAGCAACATAACAATACAAAATTAAAAACACTTTAGCGTATAATAAGTGTAAAACGGAGGGACTTGCCAGAAAGAAGCAAAGCTTGTATAAGAGGCAAGCCCCTGAACTTAGTTTCAATACATTTTAATCCAGGGGGGGGGGGAATGTGAAAAAATGTATAATGAAAACATAATATATACAAAATATAAGAAGTTATAAAAGTATAACTGATAACAAATATAATAACAGGGGGCAGAAAGAGAAGGTGCAGGTAATTGTGAAAAGACAGACTGCAGGGGTACGTGTATGGAACAGGACGTTAGGCATGCTTATTATGATTTCAGTTTTTCTGTGTCAATAGTTTACTGCCTATAGAGATCTCAACAATATGTATTTACTACAGTCATAGATTATACCCATTCCATGGCCAACCTCAAAGGGATATTTTATAAATAGCTTTGAGAAAAAAAAAACATGCTCGAGGGGGTGACCACATTGCCAAATTCCTCTTCCTCGGGATGCGCACTCTCGGAAAAAATTATTAGGTTGGTTAAAATATGAACCTACCAGATGTTAAAAAAAAATCCCCTTGTTTTACATACAATTCTTTTTTAAACAAACAGTTGGTAGGTTCATTTTTTAACCAACGTAATGATTTATAACCAACAATATCTGAGAGGTCAGGGAGCAATGGGTATGGCTGCGTTTCCATCTTCTTGTGGCATACCCCAAAGACCCAGCTGGTCTATAAGATCCCGGCAACACCTAAAAAAGGTGTCAGAGGCAAGCCCCCTTTTATAAGGGATGGGTCGTAAACTAGCGCACAGATCAGGTCCTTAATCCCCCCCCCCCCCCCCCCCCCCCCCCTTACACCGCGGTATGACACAATTCAGGGGTTGGCTTTATCAAGAAAAGAAAAAGAGAGAAGGAAAAGCAAAGAAATACACAGGGAATTTTTTTTTGCAGACGATAGAGAGAGAGGGGGGGGGGGAGAAATACAGGAGGAGTAAAATGAGAAGATTGATGAAGGGGAAACACAAAGAACTACAGGTAGAAAATAAGAGAAGAAAATATACAAAAAGACATAAGTAAATGAGAAATAGAAAATGATAGAATGAAAAATAAGGAAAGACAGAAAAATGGAGAGTGAAAAACAAAGATATAAATGAAAGGATATGGAAAGAGAATTAAAACAAATAAATACATCAGCAGGGATAGAAATACAAGATGAAAGAAGGCAAACAAAGAAATGCATAAGCAAAAAGAGAAGAAAGAGAAGAATAAATAAATGCACATGCAGAGAGAGAAATCACGCCCAATATATATATATATATTTATTTATATATAAAATAAACATTAAAAAAAAAATAATAATAATAATGTGGAAGGAAACAAGAGAGGTTGAAAGATTTTTAAAAAGAACTACATAACTAAATAGAAAAAAAAAGAGATGATAGAAAAAAAACACATATAATGAATAAGAATAGAAAGAAAATTAAACTTGAAGAAGGTGAAAACAATGAAATACACAAGGAAAAAGGAAATAAACAAAGTACATACATGTATATAACATAAACTGAGAAGAGAACATACACAGAAAAACGAAGATACATAAGGATGAATATAAATGGAAGATACGGGATAGGGAAAAACAAAGAAATACATATGGAAAGATAGAAAAAGTGAGAAGGAAAAACAAGAAAAGAAAAAACTCAAACAAAACCAGGGGAAAACTGTGGAATATAATCACAACGATAAATGAAAAGAGAAATACATGATGAAATGGTGGAAAAGAAGCACATATATAAACAGACAAAAGGCAATGAAAGGATAGCAAGAGAGAATATGTTTGGAAAAACAGTAGGAGAAATTAACAAAACTGGCCTAAAAAGGAGGATAATTGGTTTTAAAAAATAGTTACGCATATTTTACTGCCTTTTGTAATGCATTTTCTTTCATTCTAGCTCAATTTTTGGTTTGAAAGGATGTATTCCCAATTGCTTTTGCCATTTAAGAGGTTTATGTATTCAGCAGGAAATTTTCACGTCTACGTTCAATTAAAAACATGGTGAGAGTTGAATAATGCCATTTAACGAGATCCAGGGTGGTCCGGTATATAAAAGTCTTAGTGCAGTAACTCTTCTGGTCAGTGGTAGATGTAACATATTTGATTGTCTTGTGGAGTACTTGTGTACTTGGTTTTTGTTTAATATTTGTAATAGATATATTGGTAAATGTCTATTGTAAAAGCACACGAGAATCTCTGACTATATGATACCCATACGGTTTACAGATCTGGTGCAGTATTGTACGTGAGTGAGCGTAGCAACCGAGCAAGAAAATTTCCCTGATCGCCGCCCCTGAGTTGTAATGATTATGAGGTTTATTAGTGTTATAAGTTAATTTTTAAATTAATCACTAATATCACAATGGGTGGTGATGATGGATGTAATTATAGAGATAAGATATAGGCCTAAGAATAACCATGTAGCTGTAGCGAAAATTTAGAACACAAAAGTTAGAACACAAAATATCATTATTATTGTTAGCATTATTATTATCATTATCATCTTCACCATCTTCATCATCATTAATATTATTATTATATATTAATTCTTCTTCTTCTTATTATTATTATTATTACTATTACATTTCTTTTAGTATTATTAATTATATTAAGCATTGATCATTAATATCAAACAGAGGTCACAGCGTCATCTTTTGCACTTTTCTAGGCAGTGCAACACCCCGCTTGGATGTCACCCCACATTATCAGTAATGCTATACAAAAAGAAAGGAATTATATTTATTTTTTGCAATGATTCATGATCTAATACCTAATATATATATATATATATCCCCCCCCCCCCCCCCCCCCGAAGGTCTGAGGGAAGAAAGAAAGAAAGAAAATAAATAACTATATTTAAAAAAAAATCCAAGCCTTTCTTGAACCTCTCACTTAAAATAATTTATTTGTGAGAGTATATATTTTCACTCATAGCATTTTCTATTTTCTCGTTTACTTTAGTATTTCATCTTCAACTTGTTTTGATATGGAAAAGGATACATTTTATTACGAATTTGTATGATAAAAAAGAGAATAAATTCAGGCATGTTGTAATCGTATGAACAATAATCGCAACGGTTTAAATTTATATTTTAAAATGGTTACTATTTTGTATAAACCTTTACATATATGCTTTGACAGAATTATTTTTTGAGGGAAGATTCTGATACAAAATCATTAAAAAAAAATAAACGTAGATGAAACTATAATCATTTGGAAAAACAAAATAATGTAATTTGCTTGAAATTATATAATATTGATCTAATTATTTTTGAGGCGGCTGAATCTACAGTATATCGATAGTTCTTGGCTGTTGTTGGCGGCTTTTAGTAGATCGAACTAGTTCTCGGCTGTTGGCTGTTGTTGGCTGTTGTTGGCGGCTTTTAGTAGGTCTCGGCTGTTGGCTGCTGTTGGCTGTTGTTGGCGGCTTTTAGTAGATCGATTACAGTCTGTTGGCTGCTGTTGGCTGTTGTTGGCTGCTGTTGGCTGTTGTTGGCTGTTGTTGGCGGTTATTAGTAGCACCCATATTTAGTGACTCTTTGTCAGCTTTACAAATGATCGATTCATACTTTATTAGATGTGCTATTGTGAATGAAATTTTATACATAATTAATATTTTGAAGTTGAAGGATGTTTGTGTTGCCTTTGAATGGATTCCATCACACTGCGATATTAACGGCAACGAGATCGTAGATCGGGCCGCCAAACTAGGAGCCACGAAAAAGTTTATAGACATAAATATCCCACACACGAGAGGTGAACTAGCAGCCTCTCGTTTGACCCATTATAACAAATTATGGCAAAGAGAATGGGACAATGCCGAGCACGGTAGATTTCTATATGCCTTACATAGCGACGTTACTAAGCCCATACACAGACATGGCTTGTCTCGTAGAGAAGAATGCTTGATACAACAACTAAGAGTAGGTAAATGCAGGTTAAATTATTACCTTTTTCAAATTAACCAGCATGATACTGGTCTCTGTGAAGTGTGTCAAGAATTTGAGACGATTGAACATTTTATTTTATATTGTTCAAAATACGATAAAGAGAGACGTCTCTTAAAAGAAAGGATTAAATCGAAAAATCTTAATCTAAAAGAATTATTGATGTCTAACCCAATTTTCACTCGTGAATTATTGGGTTATATATATGATACCAATCGATTTAGATAGCCCGTTTTTTTTTTGTTTTTTTTTTTTTTTTGTTTTTTTTAATCATAGACATTGTTATGTATACGATGTTGAAGAAATTGGGTAAAGAGTAACAAAAAAATAAAACAAAAGTGTGTATGTATGCGTATGTATATGTATATATTTATATGTATATGTGTATGCGTATAATTGTGTATAAATATGTATGTTTTATGTTTTCTATGAACAATTGGAATTTACTTCCCCCCGTCTCTCTCTGTTAATTCCGATTGATTGTTGGGGTATCTTGATATTATAGCGAATAATTACGAATAATCACGATCGACAGCTATCTAACTCTGGAGATGGGATATTAACTTTTTAATATACTAATGATGACCATTAATAACACCATTTTCACCACAAAAAAGTCACTCGTGGGCTCTCCGAAGCCTACGCTAAACCTACTATGACTGGCGCAAATAATCTGAGGAGATTGAAGAGCGCCATCATAAAGAAGAACCAACCAACCATAAGCTCTGCTGGAGGAGGGCGCACACCTTTATTTATTTCCCCATAGGCTCATGTGTTAAAAATGAGAAATAAAAAAATCATGAAAAATAAGTGCTAGCAATGGCACCATTTAAACTTGTGACTTTGTGTCTTGACTAGTTAGGCATACAATTTTCTTGACTTCCTGAAAATATGAAGGGGTATTTTTCAGCATTATTTCTTTCTCCAGCGGCTGCATCTTAGACTACCCACAAACCTGGTCTGAGCAAGGAGTTAACTCCTTGGTCTGATGAGCTAGTGACTTATGAGGTTTCTTAGGCTGCTAACATCCCCATAAAATCCCACTGGGACCAACTCCTGCTTTCTCATGGGACTGATCTGAACCAGTAATTATCCCTCTAACCCTCTTTATGGATTATGGAAAAAGTGTTGAAATGTGTATCATTGATTTTATATCATTTTTTTATTCACGGAAAATGCCTGGAAATAATTGCAGGCGTACATGCGTCCTTCAAAATCTTCAGTGTCTAATTTTCTTATCAAAGCTGTTCCACGGGATTGGTTAAATTCTGATGATAATGACTTGTTTCATTCTTGTGTTCAGAAATTGCTTAGTACTTGGAAAGTTCCAAAGTATGCATATGGTATTTTAAAGGAGACTGTTGTCCCCGAGAAAAAAAATTGAGAAATGGAATAGTATTTTCAATGTAGATAAGACCTGTGACAATTGGAAAGGGGTACATAAATCGAATTTTAGATGCACGTTGGAAACACAATTAAGATCATTTTATTCACGTGGCAATTGCCACCAATGATTTTTTATACAGGGTGAAAAGATCTGAGAGTCAACTTTGTGCTCTGTGTAGTGAAGAATCAGAAACGATTCACCATTTATTGGTTAAATGTCGAGTTGTTACTCCCCTGTGGGAGAAATTAGAAAAATATCTGTCCGAGAAACCAAAAAGGTCAGTTGTTTTGTCAGCTTTTGAACGCTTATTTGGCTGTGATGACACATGTTTTGCTAGCTCATGTATCAACTTTATTACTCTATGTACCATGTATTATATTCACTGTTGTAAATTTCGCAACGAGATCCCAGTTTTTGACTCTTTCTTATCTTTTATTAAGTCCAAACATCGATCAGAATATGTTATTGCTTCAAAGAATGGTAAATTGGGTCTTCATTTCAAAAAATTTGTTTTCAAGCTGTGAGTTTGAGGGTTAAATATCTTTATCCTGCTGTTCCACTATTCCTTCATCATTTTTGTTACTAGTTTTTTTATTTGCACATTATTTCAAACTGGTGACCGTGTATTTTTGAACCTATATTCTGTACTTGTGATGTACTTTTGTATAATCGACCGTTTTATCCAATAAAAACATATAAAAAAAAAATGTTCAGTGTCCTCTGTATACCGGATTGTGTTCAGCGGCTCCTCTACCTGTTTTCTGTGGGTCTGGGTCTGTGGGTATGTACTCCAAATTTACAAACCTGATGTTCCCTTTGATTATTTCCCTCTACGCTCCCTTTATATTTTACCTCCCGAATTATAAGTGATATGTTAACCATTTTAAGTGGGAGATGTGGAATGAATTATTTGCATAACATAAATTTGTAAACGAAGAAGCTTAACACTGGGAGTAAAATGCCAAAAATTTTGTTTACAAAATAAATTTGTAATGTTTATATGTTGTTGGATGTTGTTGTTGTGTGAATATGCAACTTATGTGAATAATAATCATTCGAATTGGGACAGAAGGCTTTATGCTTCAGTTATTTAGCTTGAAAAAGGTTCTGTTCCTGGCGTTCCAGTGGTTGCATTATCTGTGCATTGTCAAATGTTTTTCTACTTTAAATGTTTTCTTTGTTGTTATTAGACTTTGTCTTTTAATGTGTATATTTCAGCAATAAATGGGCAGGGTAAGGTTCATTTTACTTTAGGCTGTCAAGTCAAGTAGACCTATAAACCATCATGCATTAACAAATACTTTGTCTTTTTGGCGGGGGGGGGGGAGACCCCTAGATCCGCCCCAGCCCCTGCCCCTAGTCTGCAAGGATACACCCTGAATTGGACGCTTTATCAGAAAATCATTGTGTCTTGCATAAGAGAAGCTTACCCAAGCTACCTACTGGTCGTGTCATTAGGGACTTTTTGATTGTGTGGACGAGGACGCCGAGGACGTTATCAGGAACAGCTAAAATACAGTAATCACTTTTAGGGTGTCCCTGCCGAAAATCATTCCCCATAAAAAAAGGTCTGACATGGGTCTGACATGGGTATATAGTATGTCAACGCAGATGTGGGGCACGTATACATGGCCCCGTTCCTACGCCACAACCATTGCATGAAAATATGCAAATTGGTTGCCATCTATTAGTATAAGAGGGAGGGAGAGTGAGAGGGGGTGTCCCATTGAGGCCGGTATGGTACATCATCCACGTGAAAACGGATAATAAGTGTACCTTTTCAGCAATAGGCGCATAACCGGCCGGGTTACGCGTTTAGGATGTCAAAAAAGCAAAAATCAAGAAAAGGGGTATCAAATTCAGAGACTGATAAGAAGAAGATCTGTGGAAGGAGGGGGGGGGGGATAGTTCGGTAATGTGTTCCAAATTAGGTTAAATTTCTTCTACGGTTCCTTTTGGGCTAAAAAGAAGTTGATGATGTAGGCTTAAATAGGATGTAAAATAGCAAGCAAGATATAAAAGCGCCGTTAATGGTATATAAAATTAGGGGATAGACGGGTTTCCCTGTTTAGGGTATCAAAATCTGCCCCTACTTCAATCTGCTTTTCAATTCAGCAAGTGATTTACGCGGATAATGTACAGGTCTAAATGAGATAATCCCGGGGCGGTCGTCACGATCGATTTGGATCGATTCAGGTGCCCGTAAACTTTTCTGCCTCTTATATATTTGTGAAAATTCTGCTCCAGGGAGTCCGATTTATGTAAGCATGCCATTACTTTCAAATTAAACTTTGAACATTTTAGGACTCTTTATTTCAATTTAATTTATTTCTACTTTTTACTTATATCATGGAAGTACATGTAAATACTTGGGTAAACTTCCTTTTGCGACAGTGGGTTTTAGAATTTGGTACAGATGACCTTTATCTGCTCATGCTCTGATTGCATCTCCGAAGTGGCTTATTAAACCATTAAACCATATCATTTAGTCTTCATCAAGATGAACAGGCCCGTAACTAGGGGGGGGGGGGGGTTTCAGGTGGTCCCCCCCCCCCCCCCCCCCCCCCCCCCCCCCGCTGGCGAGCAGAGGTCCGCTTGAAAAAAAAAGGTTTAAACAAAGAAGAAGCGAGGGGAGAGATGATGAAAATTTAATACATTTCATTTCGAATTTGTCCCGTATAATTATTTGGCAATTCTATAATTAAAAGAGAATTGCGCTCAAAAATAAAGACGATAGTGTTCAAAGGTGTTATTAATTCCTACGTGTTAGACTATATGGCTTCGCGTCAAAATATACGAGATCGATACGAATCAAATTTTTCTGAGCAAAATTTACCATCTGCTAGCAATATGTATCGTCTGCTAGCAGCACATGGGGGCTGCCATTTTGTTTATGTGTACAAGAAGATTTTCTTAATCCAAATGCTCAATTGCCTTTTTCAAAATTAAAAACCCATTTGAGATTAAAAATATAGAATAGATATGTCAATTTATTTCTAAACTGAAGATTTCCTTATATATTTCTGTTGAAAATCGATATTCGCTTAATAGAAATCTATTTTCTCGATACTGGACGTATGGGACGGAGCAAATTAATTCAAATTTTATAGATGCTTCTTCCCTGAGCATCTATAGCGGCAAACTATGCATTCACCTGCTTTCGGATAATGGACTTGAAAAGTCAGAATGCATGCTGCATATGTTCTGCTCTGTTTGGCAAACCCAAGAAAATAGATTTTTGTTAAGCAAAACCAGACAATTTAAAAGTATCATTATAAAGATTTAATTTTTATAATACATGTAAACACCCACTTTATATTTTCCGTCACATATGGGATTTTAGGTAATGAAGAAAGTCAATTTAGGATTTGGATTCAAAATATCTTCCTGACTGGAACATTTTCTCAATGGTTCGTGTACAACTCCAAATCAGCAAGAAAATGGCAGCCCCCATGTAAATGAGTAGGAAACGATACCGGGTGTTGGAATATCTTTATTTATACCCTTTTCTGATATCTTATTAGAAAATGATTTAGGCCAATAAGTAGGAATATATTACACCTTCCCATATAAGTAAATTTGTCATCAGGGCTTAATTCTCCTTTAATCAATGTCGTCTTTCATCATTCATTTTAGAATTTTGTACGTTATACCATGTTGCAATTGATATTTTTTTGAAAGCGTCATTCAAAGAATTATTTGTAGTAGGTCCATGACAGGCCTGTAACTGGGGAGGGGGGGGGGGGGGTCAGAGGGTTCGAATATCCCCCCCCCCCCCCAAGCTGGCGAGCAGAAATTTACTTGAAAAAAAAAAGAATCATAAGGCGAATAAAAAAATCCAAAGTGACATCAGAATAGTGATGCTTAGGTTAAAAAATTTAAAACATTTCCATGCCAACTGGCTTAGATCTGGCTTAGCTGGAGAGGGGCGCACAAGGGGTCACGTGAAAGGGGAGAGCGGAAAGAATGTGGAAAATAATGTGAGATAATAGGGTTTCCAGTCAGTTTTATTTGCTTTTGTCCTGCGTTTTCATAACATTGCACAGCAATTTCTAAGGCCTATAGTCAATATACATCTTTGGCCATTCATTTCGGAATTTATTTTTTTATTTTGCTATCGATTTTGTCAAAGACTAAAAAAGTTATTCAAATTCGTCACCCGCTCGTTGTAAGGTCTTGTCTATGTGACGAATTTGAATGAAAATTTCTTGAAATCGACTTTGCAAAGATGGATTTGATGATAAACTTTTGCAGCGGATTGCCAGCTCGCACGAATTCGAATGAAATCTGACGAAAATGGATGGAGATAATTATGTTGAAGGTGATTGACCATTGAACCTGTTGAAGGACATTTTAATTATTAAACTATCTTTGAAATCTGATCTTTTGGATGATTATTGATTCCTATCAGACTAGAGGACGAAATTGAATTGCTCAATGATGCATTTTGATCTTTAAAAAGTGTTAGATTGGACAATACAAGGAGATATATTGCTTACAACATCATAAAAAGATAACATGGGAAGATAAACAGTGATAAGCATGATAGGACTCAAATGAAATATGTGGTAATGGAATATAATAATGAAATAGAGAAACCATACTGCAAAAGAGAGAGAGGGGTATTTAATGTGTCTTTTCACTTCAAAATGGAAAATTTTCCCACTCTCAAGTTGCATGGAGTACTCCAGGCGGACCCGGTCAAGTCATTCAGGCCCTTAAATTGTGGCCCTCTAATACAGCCTTTTCAACAGGAGTGCCATGAGAGTATTTTATAAAACATCGAATTCTTGGAAACTATAATGAGAAATAACAAGATACGCCAATATAACACTTGGGGTGTTTGAAAATATTATTTGGGAGATAATAAAGTACGTTTTCCGTCGCTCGCTTCGCTTAATCACAAAACTTTGAAATAGTTGCAGGCAGCGAGGACCATGAATATTTCCATAGTATTTTATTGTAATATGTCCATAAATGTTCAATGTTATGACAATTTTCGGGTACGTTACTGCCTTATTATCGCCATGGCGCCCAGATATTAGGGTTGCCTTACTTTCTATATTGAAATTAGCAACAGCAAATTAAAGTTCATTTTTCTTCGCTCGCTCGCAAATCTTAGAAATTAGATAATTTCAGGCAGCGAGGTGCATGAATATTTTCATAAGTTGCTACTGCATTATTCAGGTACGTCGCTGCACTATCGCCATGGCACCCGAATACTCGTTAGGTCCACTTTCTATGAGCAGCAGCAAAGTAAAGAGCATCTTTCCTCGCTCGCTTCGCTCGCTCGCAAACCTTATAAACGGGATAATTCCATGCAGCGACTCCGAGGCCATGTATATTCATGTTACGAGTATATATGACACTTTTCAGGCACGTCACTGCCCTATCGCCATGGCGCCCAGATAAGGGTTCAAGTTACCTTTCTATAAAAGAACAACAGAATGTGCCCCCCCCCCCCCCGTTCGCTTCACTCCGTAAAAACTTCAGTACTTTGAAAATATTTTTTTTACCACTTATGAGTAGTCACAAACATGAACCCAGTGCATTTTTCCTTTTCTTGTACAAACATCTCGTTTTCTATTCTTAAAGTGCATAGAAACATGCAATTTTGCCTATGTGTTATGCGCTATATACAAATGTTAAATTATTATTATTATTATTATTATTATTATTATTTTTACGATTATTATGATTATTATGATTATTATTATTATTATTATTATTATTATTATTATTATTATTATTATTATTATTATATTACTATTTCCGATCGTAGGGGGAATCCTAACAATGCAGTTTATTCCGTCACAATAAAAATTGGGCGTTACGGGGAATTTCGACGGGCGTTATAAAAGAATTCCCCCTATGGCCGCAAATAGAGTTATATATATATATTATTATTATTATGAATAATTATTGGCAACAAGATGACCGGAGATATATTAGCTTTAAATTTCACCTATTGGTTACTTATGAAATAAAAGTTTGCCACTTATAAGTACATTTTGATTTTTATCACGATCGCTTTGCTCACTCGCAAAAATCTGGAACCCTACACAGTGGTAGTATATATGTCCGGGCTTCATATTTGACCCACCCCTGTCAAATAATCTCTCTCTCTGTGACTGCCTCACTTCGCGCGATTCGCCAAGTGAGGAGTTTCGGTCGAAATACACTCCAACAGAAATATATTCATAGAACAAGTGTTGGCTTGTGTGAAATAACTTTATTCATCATCCCAACTTCCAAGTTCCAAGATAAAATACTGAAATATAAAACAAAGAGAAAATACATATTTAGATATACAATTCCACAAAGACATAATGGGTACAAATCTAAGAATCTGATTGTATTGGTCTTAAACTATCAAGAACTTTACTATACTACCAAGGAACCTTACTATACTACCAAGGAACATTGATATTACATCAAATGACTACAACCAAATACTGCCAAAACAATACATACATGCACATGTAATGTAAACATATAATGTATAACTATATCAACTAAATTCTAGTGAAAACTTAGAATACATGTAAAATAATACCTGAACAGTAGAGTCCTAATTGCATATGACAAAATGTAACACGTATATATCACAATCTCACTTCATCTTTCAAAGGGGAACAATGTACATATTATCTATTTAACTCTTAATGACATGAATATGTTATTTGTGATATGCAAGTCTAAAATATCAACAGAAAAGTTGAAAGTATAATTTAAGGGAAAACTCACCAATTGGAGGCTTTGAAGAGATTACACCTTTGCACTCTTGTGCGAACTGCAAGAAACTACTTTTATGACAATCAACTTGAGTTCTCTCTCTGCTTACTCTAACTTCAACTGATAGCTTTTAGCTTTTTCTCTCTATATAAGAAGAGCATAGATGCTGAGCGGACTAAGATGACTCACCAAGCAGACCTAAAGCTTATTGTTCACGGACTAAAAAAGGTGCTGGTACTAGCCAGGGCTTAGCACCCAATAGACAATGAACTTGGCCAACATATACAATTTAAAACAATGAAGGTGTGCCCACTGTGTGCATTACAACTTAGTATTTCTCCCCATATACTATAACACAGAGCACCTCCTATGGGCTTTCATGTACAAAGGGATTACAGATAGGCAAAGATGAACAAGATTCCCATAACTAAAAAATATTACAAAACCTAAGATTTACAAAAACTATATGAAATATGGCTATAATATTCTCACTGCAGACCGCTGCAGTGACACTCTCTCTCTCTCTCTCTCTCTCTAGTGTGAGAGATGTCTCCTGACTTGAACGTAGTCGGTGTCTCATGATGTGTATAATCTCTCACGCTTATATATATATATATATATATATATATATATATATATATATATATAAACGACTAACGGGTACATTAGGAGGACAGTTTTTGTTCTTTTTCTTTGTTCAACTGTCGACCTAATGTACCAACTGTCGACCTAATGTAGGGGTCGCTATTATGACGAAATAAACTGCATTGTTAGGTGTCGACTTAATGTACTCGTTAGTCAAATATATACAAATTATGTATAACATTGCGCCGTCCCGGCTATTGCCATAATGGCTTTATGGCAACACAAGGACTTGGGACCCTTATTGTGCGGTTACACATTGTGGGGAAGAATTGCATAGTGGAGTCACCAGAGTGCTCAAACTGCGAGCAGCGAGCATTGCATATAACGCAAATAGTGAACGTCTCACATAGAGACTCTCCACGCAATCTAAGACAGTGCTCAAACTGCATGTGCAGCGAGCGTTAATACAAATTATGTATAACAATGCGCCCTCCCGGCTATTACCATAATGGCTTTATGGCAACACAAGGACTTGGGACCCTTGTTGTGCGTTTACACATTGTGGGGAAGAATTGCATAGTGGAGTCACCAGAGTGCTCAAACTGCGAGCAGCGAGCATTGCATATAACGCAAATATATATATAATACACTCGTGCCCTTTGAAGGGCACGCCCCCTGACCCCGCCACCCACCACCCCTAGGTACTCGGTCGCTTCGCTCAAAAATGTCAATTTTTCCAATGTTGAACCTCACCCCCGCAAAAATCCTAGTTACGGGCCTGATGAAAATGTATTTTCTTCAGAACTCATGCAAGCTTTGGATAAAAACACATACTCAAATGTAGTAAATACTTCTTGTTAAAAAATAACTTTACCCGACTTATTTTTTATTCACTTGATTATTGTGACAAATATGTAGTACGGTGATTACAGCTAGCGTCCGTGGATGTCCACGGGCTGCTTCTGCTAGATTATGTCAGGATTCTGTTTCAATAAATTTGAATTTGAATTTGGCAAGAGAGAGAGAGGGTGTTTGGGGAAAGGAAAAAGACATGACACCCTATATATACACCACACAATCGCTCAGTCTCTTTGACGGTGCCACCCCTCACCATACGGCCAGTGCCCCCGATCATGTACATGACAATATTATGAATATAATTATGTTGCTGGGTAGTTTTTCTTAGAAAGGGTAGTTATCTGGGAGGGGGTGATTGTCAGTGTTCGGGGATTTCGATATACTTGTCCAGGGATGCTAATCCAGGATGATAAAACGCCAAGGAGTATAAGATCCTGAGTTTTTAATAATGTAACGTAAAACATTCTGATAGGTCTATATTAATATTCTCTAGAATGGTTCTAGGACTCCTACCCCCTGGACAACCACCCCCGGATAACTACCCCTAGGATAACCACCCTCTAGGGCAACTACCCCCTAGGACAACTACCCCCTAGGGCAACCACCCTCTAGGACGACTACCCCCCTAGGACAACTACCCCCCGGATAACTACCACCCAGACAACTACCCCCTAGGACAACCACCATCTAGGACAACTACCCCCCGGATAACTACCCCCCCCCCCAGACAACTACCCCCTAGGATAACTACCCCCGGACAACTACCCCCTAGGACAACAGTACCCCCGGACAACTACCCCCCGGACAACTACCCCCTAGGACAACTACCCCCAGGACAACTACCCCCCGTACAACCACCCCCTAGGACACCTACCCCCAGGATAACCACCCCCGGCCGGCGTCTTTTTTTTTTTGTAACCAAGCCTAGGCAGATTTCGCATTTTTTCATGAATATTCATGACGCAGGGTCGTGAAACGGTTCCGATTGGTCTTCATGAAAGCACGGTCGGTGAGGGAAAAAAGGTCCCTGGCCTGCACGTACGTACGTACTCATATTACGTGCAGCGCTATATTTCGATCGTGTGTGTTCAACGTGTAGGCGCCTAGCCTACGTTCATTATGTATTGTTTAATTCTCAACATATTCACCCGGTACCCACCTATGCAATGTGACACGTAAAAAATTGGATTGAGCAGTCAATTTCAAAATCAAGTTTTGCATTAATTTATTGCATGTGCGTAGATCTAATTTAGTAATTAGCTCTTTTGAGGACACCCTCCTTTTCCGACCAAAATTGACAATGCCACTGGCATTACTCTGAAAATAGGTCTAGGCCTAGGCTATGCGTATATCCACAAATTAACTTTACAACAATATGCAGAATCAAGACACAGACTCTAGGCTAGGTCTAACAACGTTAGAGTCTTACTGTTCACGTTAGAAATTAAATTTCCTTGCATGCACACTGTAATTAGCACTTGCAACCTGCTCCTGTAACGCACATTGTCCTGAGTTAGAAGAACTGCAAGAGTCTTCAGGACTGAAAGAAGCAGACTACTACTAACGTTCCAATACTACTAACGTTAGTACCAAGAAAACAAATTATTTTGGTGACCTTTTAGCTGATTAAAACAAAGTGCGTAACTAGTTATTGTATGTAGATCTAAAATCATCTAGATGTAGATCTACCCCCATCATCAATCATTTACTGATTAGATCTAGGTCTAACTCATCATGCTCTTTGACCTTAAATTAACATTCATTTAATCTAAACTTAACTGAAATTGAAAATTGTACCAAAATTGGTCTAGTTAGAGTAGATCTAGAGTAGTTAGAGTCTTGGCTAAACATAGACCGAAATTTTCTGTCTCTCGTTCGTTAGCCTCTTATTTGGATAGGGTCGGCCCTTCACTTACGAACGAGAGACAAAATTTTCGGTCTAGGCTAAACATAGCTGCAAATTTGATTATATCACACCATCACATTCCGATTCCATTTTGAAGTTGGGTCTACCACACGTCTATTATTAGGCCAGCATTTTGAGGGATACGTGGAGGCAATTCTAACTTAGATCGATAATAGATTCAGTGCAAAAACGTAGGCTAGGCGCCTACACGTTGAACACATACGATCATAATATGTGTACGTGCGTGCAGGCCAGGGACTTTTTTCCCCTACCGGCGACCGTGCTGTCATGAAGACCAATCGGAACCGTTTCCCGACCCTGCGTCATGAATATTCATGAAAAAATGCGAAATCTGCCTAGGCTTGGTTACAAAAAAAAAAAGACGCCCCCCGGACAACCACCCCCTGGACAACCACCCCAGACAACTACCCCGTATGACAACTAACCCCGGACAACTACCCCTCAGACAACCACCCCCTAGGACAACCACCCTCTAGGACAATTACCCCCAGACGCGTATTTTTTTTCTGTCAGGATTTGCGCCACTGACAAGAGAGGGCAGTATTTGAGCGTCAAGAAGCCCCGTTTTGGAGACTTTGAGAGAGACTACAACTTTAAGACTTGTATTTTCTCTCAGTTTCACCTTACTTTATTTCAGCAAAAGAAAATTTTGTCAGTGATACTTTCCTAAATTCTAACACCCCTTAGCCTGCCGAGGCTCGAACTCGTGATTCCTTCATGACGAGCACAACGTGAATCCGAATGCTCCACACAAGGAACTGCGTGATTGGTTCGCTCATTTTATAATATATCCCAACAATTTGTTTTTCATGAATATTCATGCCGACTAATCTTGACGGAATAAACCGTATTGTCACCCCTCTTGACGCTCAAATACTGCCCTCTCTCTTCGGGTGGCTCAAATCCTGACAGAAAAAAAATATAGCCCCTCGGACAACTACCCCAGGACAACCACCCTCTAGGAAAAGTACCCCAAATTGGACTTAACATCACACTGAACAAGATTGTGCTCGTTCGCTATGCTCGCTCGCCAAAATAGAATTAATATGGCCTTTAGCAAAATTTCTGCCTCACCTCACCACATGACTTAAATGTGTCTATACCCATGATCACGGGGGGGGGGGGGGGGGGGAGAGATTTCCCCTGGTCTTACATTTTTGTTTTAAAAGTTGGGTGTTTAAACTCGGTGTTTGATGGTGCATTGTATAATTTCTCATCCATTTTAACATGATTGTATACCCCATACTATTTTTTTAAATCGACCAACCACAATGCTAGTTTCCTTTAATACTCGATTGGCTGGTAGCTTTGTAACGAGTTGCATAATTGTAGAGTGCGGGAGGGAGAGGGGTGGGGTGTGTCACAAACGGCTGGAATATTTTTTTCCTTCCCGCCCCCTTAATTGTTGATTAAATAGAGAGTTGATATTGCAGATGGGAATACCTGCCTTCATGCATTGAACAAAAAAACCCCACCAAAATACAACAAACAAAAAAAAAAAAAAACAAACAATTCTTTTTAAATGACAGTATATATATAAACTAGTTTTTTTTTTTTTTTTTTAATATGATAAACTAAGTTTTATTGTTGGAAGTTGGAGGAGGAACAATTTAAGCGAGCAAGCATGAGCGAGAACAAACACTTATCTTTTAATAAAATTTGGTATATTATCTGGGCTTTATTGTTGCAGGTCGGGACAGAAATTTTGCTAAAGGCCATATTAATTCTATTTTGTTTTGGCGAGCGAGCGTAGCGAACGAGCACAATCTTGTTCAATGTGATGTTAAGTCCAATTTGGGGTACTTTTCCTAGAGGGTGGTTGTCCTGGGGTAGTTGTCCTTGGGGGTAGTTGTCTGGGGGTGGTTGTCCAGGGGGTGGTTTTCCGGGGGTAGATGTCCTAAAGGGTGGTTGTCCTAGGGGGTAGTTGTCGGGGGGGGGGGGTAGTTGTCTGGGGGTAGTTGTCCAGGGGGTGGTTGTCCAGGGGGTTGTTGTCCAGGGGTAGTTGACCTAGGGGGTAAGTTGTCCAGGGGGTGGTTGTCCGGGGGTAGCTGTCCTCTGGCTAGTTGTCCTAGGGGTGATTGTCCGGGGGTAGTAGTCCGGGGGGTAGCTGTCCTGGGGGAGTTATCCTAGGGGGTGATTGTCCGGAGGTAGTTGTCCTGGGGGTAGTTGTCCTAGGGGGTGGTTGTCCGGGGGTAGTTGTCCGGGAGGTAGTTGTCCTGGGGGTAGTTGTCCTAGGGGGTAGTTGCCGGGGGTAGTTGTCCGGGGGGTAGTTGTCCTAGGGGGTAGTTGTCTGGGGGTAGTTGTCCTAGGGGGTAGTTGTCTGGGGGGTAGTTATCCGGGGGGTAGTTGTCCTAGAGGGTGATTGCCCTAAGGGGTAGTTGTCCTCTGGCTAGTTTTCCTAGGGGGTGATTGTCCGGGGGTAGTAGTCCGGGGGGTAGCTGTCCTGGGGGAGTTATCCTAGGGGGTGATTGTCCGGGGGTAGTTGTCCTGGGGGTAGTTGTCCTAGGGGGTGGTTGTCCGGGGGTAGTTGTCCGGGGAGTAGTTGTCCTGGGGGTAGTTGTCCTAGGGGTAGTTGTCCGGGGTAGTTGTCCGGGGGTAGTTGTCCGGGGGTAGTTGTCCTAGGGGGTAGTTGTCTGGGGGTAGTTGCCCTAGGGGGTAGTTGTCTGGGGGTAGTTATCCGGGGGGTAGTTGTCCTAGAGGGTGGTTGCCCTAGGGGGTAGTTGTCTGGGGGGTAGTTATCCGGGGGTAGTTGTCCTAGGGGGGTAGTCGTCCTAGAGGGTGGTTGCCCTAGGGGGTAGATGTCCTAGGGGCTAGTTGTCCTAGAGGGTGGTTATCCTAGGGGTGGTTATCCGGGGGGTGGTTGTCCAGGGGGTAGGTGTCCGGATACGCTCTAGAATCGATGTATAAAAGCAAATGTGTATAGTGAATGTTTGAATATTCCATGCAGCACACCATAAACAAACACGCATTTTGACCTCTCAAGCAGTGAAGTGTGCAGAGTCCAACAAATATAGGATAATGGATGCGGCACTCCTGCTCCACGTGATGTAATAGGGACTTTTAGAAGCAGTGGACTAGTACTTCGTCCCAGTCGACTAATTCGCGCATGTCAACGTCGTCGACTGCCCATGTTGACTACAGTTCTGATCATTTTAGATTTCACTCGACGTGTACGTACCGTCGACGTCAACCGGAAGCACACACTCAACGGATGAGCATAATAGTTGAGCTGTTCTGATGACGTCATATACGTGAACCTCGTCGAAGATTTCGGAGCACCGCATAAACGAAGTGAACACGTTCTCGATTTTGCAAGTCAGGGAGGAGGAAAGGGAGAGGGCGAGTGGCGCATGCGCAGTGGCGTAGAATGATGTCCTTGCGTACCAGTCGACTATTAAAGTGGACGTGCAATTCTAAAAGTCCCTATTGAATGAACGAACGCCGCCTGTCCCAAGACAACACGAGTGCTGCCTGAGAGATTAAGGGAAGGGGTTTGGCGGGGGGGGGGGGGTAATTTTACTTTCAAGCATCAATCGTTTATATTCAGAGAACTTTATAGGTTATTTCACTGCAATTCCCCCCCCCCCCCCCCAATTTGCTTCCATAAAATGCAGAACGAAGCATTATACTGAAACAAGTTAGTATCATTATTTTATTGCTGCCCGAGGTTAAACTGACACCATATAATTGTAAAAAATAATAAGGATAAGAATGAAGAAGAAGAAAGGTTTATTTTCTCTCTCTGCTAAAACGATAATATCAGTTTTGTTGTGATGGCCATTTTCAAGTGTTTACATCTCTCTTTATAATTAGTCACAGTATTCTTTTCGTTCCGTTTCTACAGGTAAGCTCTATATTATTCCTCTCCCATGCGTGAATGAACACAGTTTTGTTGGTTTTTACGCGCACTTTGTACATCTATATTACACCACCAACGGAAGGAAAACCACACTCAACACGAACCGAACTACGAAGTTTCATTACATTATAAACTAGAAAGGCCGTCAAAGGCGGCAGACCCACGCCTTAACCCAATAGGTTTTGTTTTGTTGCGATTATTTTTGTAAGCAGTAGCCATTCAAAGGGGATAACAAGAGGCACATCTCCCCCCCCCCCCCCCCCAAAAAAAAAAATAAATAAATTTTGCCATAATCCAGGTCATAGCTTTGTGTGTCCCCACCCTTGAAAAAATTCTTCTGAAAAAGATATTTTATTATTGAAACATCCCTCCCCTAAAAGTAATTGATTAGACATGTCAGAGAGCGTGGCGTGATGAGAAAAAAAATGTTAGCAATTTGTATTCAGTGTTCAGTGACATGTCAGTGTGTTAGTAAATGTATTCATGTTCTATCTTTACATTGCAATTCGGGTTGTTGTTTTGTTTTCATCGGGCTTGGATAAAATAAATATGACGACAAAAGAAGTTGGATCTCGACTTCAAAATGACGTGCATGCGAGGAACAGAGCTTATTCACTCATTACTACAGTCAACCCCAGGGCACTTCGCGACAGTGCTGTGTATATACGTACACAGCGATCAACCACTCACTCAGATCAACACACGCGAGTGCGATAGACACTCACGTCGAAGAAACTCACCAGATTTTCACCGAAAACAATTAAAATCACGTACTACACGTCCACCAGGATAAAATAAATCACAAAAACTTCCAAAACAAAGTGGAAAGAACCGGGGAAAATAAACAGAAATGCACAGAAGATAAGAAATAGAGGAGAAATTAGACGTGCTAGGCTATACGAATACCGTATACCTAGCCGCTTTCGATTTCGCAACGAGAGTACAGTTCGAGTGCAAAAAATCCCTTGTTGCTGGGATACGTTGCTTTGAATATTCATTGCAGGCTCGTACGGATTTGAAGTGAAATGGCAAATAATGGGTCTAAAAGTCTTCTAAAATTCATAAACCTGAAATAGACTTTTGGTGAGAAGAAGTAATGAATGTTTTGATTGGCCCAAATATTTCTGCATCTGCAGGCGAAGTTTGGGGTCATCAATCTTTCTAGTTTCTTTCCTGTCACTCTCTGAACTGAAGTTCCTATACTTTACTACAGGGTCAAAAGTTCAAGGTCACACAGAATGTGCAGGGGTCAACCAATCATCACCAAAATCTAATCGATTCTTTCCTGTCACTTTCTGAACATTCCCTGAAAATTTGGTGCAAATCCGTTCACCCGTTCTCTTGTTATCTTGTACACAAACAAACAAACAAACAAACAAACAAACAAACAAACAAAAAAAAAAACAAACAAACAAACATACGGAGCCCTTTACATAACCCTGCCGATTTCATCGGCGTGGGTAATAAACATACTATGATTGCTTTACTACGCGTTACATTGGTGTGCTAACTTTGATTGCTTTACTACGCGTTACATTGGTGTGCTAGTCTTACAGACGACTCTTTTCAGCAGTACATCCTTTTCCGACCAAGCTAACCGGGGCTGCATTTTATCTTTTAACCCCGCCCAGTTTCCTGACAGCAGCCTTCATAATCATCTCACAATGGTAAGTGTTATCTCAGAAGTAATTACTCTCAATAATCAGTAAAAACAGAAAGTGAGTGTTACGTGATATTTGCAAGTAATTATAAAGGGAATGAAAAATACCACCTTTGACGCGTTATGTCTGTCGTGCTTGATAACAACTAAAAGTGCAAGTCATGCATGCTGCAACTCTTTAATCAAAGGTGATGTTATATAATAAGTGTTCAAGTCCAACTTTGAAAATCTTAAGTCGCATATATCACAAATATGCCGTTTTTTGTTGATATGACTTTTAATTTTACGTTATATCAAATATATTATCTTGCACTTTGAATTAGAGACAATGAACTTGCCCATATAGTGAGAGCAATAATTAATGGCGTTATATTTGGTGTGGGGTTTTTTTGCCGTGATATTGCATGGGGATTAAAAATAACATAATGATATCATTCAGTGGCACACAGGCGGCTTAACTGCATGCATTTTAGGTATATCACCCCTCCCCCATGTCCATGGAGAGACCCCACCCCCCCCCCCCCCCCCCCCCCCGTTTATCAATTTCTGGATACGCCATTTCATTTATTGTGAATGCTACGGTTTCTTTTCTTTACCCTTCCGTTTATAAAATCATTAACATCATCTACATAAACCACAAGCAGGATTTAATGCAAATATCAAAACAATAGGCTACATTGTGTGCTTCGGGCCAAATTCGTTATTATGCCCAGCCACCATTAAATCCGCCTGACCAAGTGAATATTTAGTCAAGTTTCTTGTGTTTTTATTATTGAAATTGTGATCATTTTCAAAGAAATAAACGCTATTGTTAATTCATAACTGAAAAAAATATCAGTCCAGAAGAGCAGGATTCGAACCAACAACATTGTCATGATTGTAGAACGTGCGGTGTGGAATAAGGATACTTCGACCATGCAGATTTCTTTACCACTAGACCAGGCGCGGATCCAGGATTGAGTAAAAGAGGGGGCACAAAAATTAAAGTTTGTCAAAAGGTAGACCGGTATTTTTTTTGGTCTCGCCAGCTTCTCCAAAAGTCGCTCAGCGGGGGGGGGGGGGGGGGGGGGGGTGTTAAAACAAACAAAAAATTGCCAAACCTTCAAAAATCGGTCAGTAAGGGGTTATGGGGGCCCAGTTTCCATGCATAATTCCCTGACAAGCAAAAAAAAAAGGTCCTCAGTCTAAAGGGGGGGCACAATCCAGAAAGGGGGGGGGCACGGGCCGGCTGTGCCCCCCTGGATCCGCCACTGCACTAGACCACGAGCAGTTGACGGTACAGTTTGTTGCTCTTAGTCTTAATGCTTTATACCTCCACTCTATAGAAATTCAGTACCTCTGTTCTGCTCACTGTTTTTTCGATATCCTAAGTAGGATTTTTTTCCAATTTGAGGATTACTGGGCATATTAGCTAATATAGCCGTACTTTGCCTATGCTACACTGATGCAAATATGAAATACATTTACCATTCTATTTTGCAATCTTACCTGGTTTGCCAAATAATTTTAGTTCGTCAACCTTTTCCCAATAGTGCGGTATATTTCCTATATCACATGATGAAATGTCTGGCACTGTTACTGCAAAACAACGCCAGGGCCCCATTTCATAAAACTTGTTATCAATAACAACTGCCACATAATTATATATGACAAATTGCTCTCAGCTAATCAAAGGATTTCAGTAGCTTTTATCAATTATTGTAACTTGTTATTAATAACAAGTTGTGAGAAACAGGGCTCATGAAATGGAAAGTTTACATTGAAACATGCCAACTATCAAACATGCAGATGCAGGTGTGTCAGGCCATATTGCATTCAGACGTGTCAGGACAAGAGAAATAAGTTCTTTAGACAGTAAATTAATCACGATATACAAACATCAGTGTGAAATTTATAATGTTTTTGCGAATCCATATTCTGTTCATAAACATAACATAGATCATGTAAATCATACTACGTGACACTTTAGGATAATGTACCAGAAAAATATAGATACGAAGAAATAGACAAGGGTCCCAAGTCCTTGTGTTGCCATAAAGCCATTATGGTAATAGCCGGGAGGGCGCATTGTTATACATAATTTGTATATATATATATATATATAATTGTGAGAAATTAAAATGAGAGAATAATGGTTCCGTACGTAGCTTAGATCAAGTTCCCCAGAGCTGTCCTCCCTTTTAATAATTCAAAAATGGAGGACAGCTCTGGAGAACTTTGATTTAAGCTACGCGACCATTATTCTCTCATTTTCATTTCTCACAATTGTAATTATTTCCACGAGAGCTGCCAAAGCTGATGTATATGTTATTACCTTACAATTATATAATATGTACTAAGATATTTGTATCAGATATTATTTTACGTGGCCTAAACTCCATTACTTATTTTTATCTCCATCTATAAATGAAATCATAATACGTGAAGTAAACACTATTAACCAAAATATATTCTAAGTCGTTTTATTTTATTTCAATATACGGTATTGTCAGTCATTCCGCTTCGTGTAAATATAATGTAAGTTATTTCGTCTGATCTATAAATCATATTACATTAATTAGATGATAACAAAATACATTTTATGTCATCTGAAAGAATGTAAACACAAAAAGGTAATAAAGCAAGATAAATGATTATGATTTGTCGTGGAACTTCGTAGTTTTCTTTTCAAACATCTTGTTAAAGCTTTACAGATATTTTAAATCGTTTCCATTTTCACCTGTACACAAATCATTGCTTGTGGCTGCTAAATATCAATATGGATACCCACAAATTTCAGCTGATGCTATTTTATTCTAGAATAGAGTTCGAGGTTCAAGAAAGGTGAAAACTATTTTAGATCCGTGGTTGCAATTTGATTTACTATTTTCTTGAAAACTTTGTTTATCATATTTTATATAAAAACCTTATGCCTTGGATTTCGCTATAGGCCTATGTGCAGGAGAGAGCGGTCTGTATTTTTTCAGAAGGAACTGAACCTCATTAAATTGTCACTTTACTCACATAGAATTTGCTAATCAATATAGAGGTTATTTCTATTTGAATACAGTAGTTAGATGACGGAAATAATATTTTATTGTGTGAAGGTTTATCATTGCGGTATCAATGGAAACATGTTGGACATTGCCTACCCACCCCTCAACAAAAATCTATAGAGGTGTTATCTCCTTCCGGTATTCAAATCTGTGAATGTGTTTAAGTCATTTTTAATTTTATTATGCCTTACATACTCTGTTTTGTTCATGCATGCAGTCATCTTCTGTGCACACAATGGAGGCCGACACTTCACATTTAAAGACCTAAGAAGTTAAGAAAATTTTGAACAGAATCATATTAAGGAGAGGGAGCGGGATAAGTCAGAGCGAGAGAGAGAGAGAGGGGGGAGGGGAGAGATAAAAGAAGGAAGGGAGAGAGATGAGATAGAGAAAGTGAGAGAAAAAAAGAAAGAAATAAAGAGAGAACGGAAAGAGAGAGGGAGAGATAAAATAAGAAAGGGAGAGAGATGAGATAAACAGAGAAAGTGAGAGAGAAAAAGAAAGAAATAGAAAGAGAACGGAAAGAGAGAGAGAGGTGGGGAGAGATACGTGACGGGTATATACTATTCTTAGCCGTGACGATGACATATAACGGGTTAACATCATACATGCACCACTCAGGTATAACAATGGCTTATGGAAACTACCAGAAGAGTCAACATATCCTTGTGCTTTCTTCTTTTATTGGGGGGGGGGGGCAAATAATAGTATGGATCGATTACATTGCTTACGTTTACCTGTAATGTAACTGAACGTTTTGCTAGGCTGTGACGAGGCGGCATAGCCCCAAAACAGGCTTTAAAAAAAATTGGCACCTAAATGGAGCGGGTACATGAATTCATGAAAAATAAACAGCACAGTGTAAGACCGTGGTATGGTATCAAACCACAAAATGTATATCAAAGTTCCTTTGCAATTGAGCTTCTAGGGCTTTTCAATTTATTGGTCTAATATTGTGGTCGTTTTCATGTTATTCTTTTCTTCTTCTTAGGGAGAATAAAAAAAAACATAATTATGTGAAAAGAATCAATTTAAATTATATATAAATAAAACGATTAACTTAAAACATTGTAGTTTCAGTCACCCCTTTGTATCGACCGACATCATAACTCGGGTTCCTTTTTTTTCTGGGGTCGCGGGAATGACCAAACATGCTAAAGATGTCTATTAGGTCATTCGTGCATAACATGCTTAAGACCTTGAGAATCACTGCTATTGTTTGTAACTTTTTGGTGATAATTTTTTAATTATTTACCAGGCGGAAGAGAACACAGCTATAGACATGTCGTCGACTGATCAACCTTCTCCACCACCGTATGAAGCAACGCAACAAGGTTAGTATCGAGACCTATATTGGTTCTGGCGTAGCCTGGTTGATGGTATAGGGGTGACAGTCTCCATCTCGCATTATCTTTCTACTTTTTTTTTTTAATAATGTACGTTTGCCAGTATAGGAATTCAAAGTCAAATTCTGTTGTTATTTAATTAAGATCCAAACATAGAGGATCATTATCAATTTACCAAAAACAAAAGAAAGAAAAAATAGGGGGAGAAATAAAGCTAATATATCGTCATCACACTTATTCCCGGTCGTTTTAAATGAACATTTTTCATGAGCACCTAACCCCCTTACGTTGAAAACCAGAGTATAACTTTTGCTATGAAAGTAATTATGAGTTTTTGCAGTTGCAATGCTTATGCCTATAAACATGAAACAATGGACTTAACAACAGAGTTTATCCATGTAGCTCCACAGTGAAACCAAGAGTATAGCTAGAGTGCCCCCTCCCTCAACGGATGGGGAAAAGGAAAGGAATTAATTCATAAATAAAATGAGAAAAAATGGAAAGGGGAAAAGAAAGAACCTAAAAAAAGATGACACGACATTATCCCACGCCCCTGCATTGCATCCGCAAGGAAAGGAAAGGAAAGACCCATGCTACGCCACTGCATAAACCACAATATGACGCAAAGCACACAGCTTTTATAATGTAGGCTTTATTCAATTTGAAAATTAACATACCAATCACTCAAAGTTTGCAGAGTACATGTATTAACATTTTTCTAGAGACTTTATCCTATATTGGGGGCGCAATATTTATTAGGAGTCATATGAATCTTATATGATATAGCGAGCAAAGCAATAACATCTATATTTTTTAAATTTTGAACCGTTTATGTATTTAAGAACTATACTGGGGGCGCGATATTACAATATCCTGAAATAAAATAATTATGCGAGGGTGCAAACCGACTGAGCTTTGAAAAATTATCCCATTTCAAATCTTCAAAAACTAAATTTCTGGTGCAATTACCCTGAGGATTTGGGGGCGCATAATCTGTATAAGAATTATGATATTTCTTTATTTCCCCCTTTTTTTCCTTTCTCTCCTTTGCGTTTTTACTGGGGCGGGGGAGGCACACCAGGGACTTTTTAAGAAATCTGTCTATAAAAATTGTATTTTAGAGCATCCCAAAATTGTTTTTAATGAAACGGAGGAATGCAAGGATTTACGCCAATGGACGGAACACCTATTGAGAATAACAATGCGAGCGAACGAATGTTATTCAACATTTTTGCATTTAAATTATGGCAATTCTTATTTCCTTACTTCTAATTATTAAAGAATATGATGTTATTTCAAGATCAAAAATAATGAGTTTAGATAACTATTAGTTTTAAGTTAATGTATGATAATTTTTGTATCCAGAAAATATTGGGGATGATAATACAAGCCACCCCATCTCAAATGTTAGGGGGATATATACCCCCATCCCCCACCCCCGGGATCGACTCCCATGTCCACTGTCTTGACTGTACCGGCATAATATTAAGAATAGTAACGGTTGCTTAATGAATATATAAGTTAACATTATGACTTTGGATGTATGAATTAAGCATTAATTTATTGGTATAAATCTGCACCAGTGATGTAAAGTACAGTATGGTAATACAACTTTAACTAAAAAAAAAAAAAACTAAATCAACTTTACATAAGCTGAGATAAGTTTTATTGACTTTATCGACCCCTTCTCGGGGTATGATAGTACAAACAAAGAAGCGAATTGATAATTGTTATACATACTTTATAAGTGTGAATAGATAAAACATTGTGTGAAAACATTTACATAGTCATGTCTGTACATTTGATAGGTTTTACATCACCTACATCTACATCATGTACAGTCAAGGCAGTACGACCTGGTCTTTACACACATGCTTATAATTTTTCAACAAGCCAGATATGTCAATTCTCTGTTCGTCAGAGAGATATGCTTCAGTGCATCATCCAAATTTTCTAACATTTCTGAGTTAGACAATTTCACTCCACATGGTTCATTTTTCGACACATCAGTGTGAGACAATTCACTCTCTGTCTCTTCATTGCCTTCATTTCCATCTTCTAGCTTCTCTTCTTTTACAACATGTGCTATACCTACTGGCTGATTAACCTCACGTTCAAAGTATTCTTTCAGCATGTTTACATGACATACTCTTTGACTCTTTCTTCTGTCAGGGGTACTGATCACATAGTTGACATCATTCAGTTTCTTTTTGACAGTATAGGGACCACTAAACCTAGCTTTCAAGGGCTCACCTAGCAAAGGCAACAACACTAACACCCTATCTCCAGGCTTGAAGTTGCGCTCTTTTGCTTTTTGTTTGCCTGTGTTTTCATTTTAGCTTGCGACACTTTCAAGTGTTCCTTGGCTACTTTGAAGCCTTTTTGAAGCCTTTTTGAAGCCTACTTTGAGCCTTTGAAAGCCTTTCTCGAAACTGTGACACATAGTCAAGAAGGTTTACCTTGTCATTCTGACCCATAAACTTTTCTTTGATCAGCTTAAGGGGGGCCCTAACCTCGTGACCATAGACCAGCTCAAATGGACTGAAGCCCATCGACTCATATGGGGAATCCCTGGTCGCGAACAGCAAGAATGGGATACCTTTATCCTAGTCATCAGGATACTCTTCACAATAAGCCCTAAGCATGGTCTTCAGGGTCTGGTGATATAGGCGTTCTAATGCACCTTGGGACTGTGGGTGATAAGCGGATGACTTGATCTGCTTTATCCCTAACTCATCCATCACTTGCTGAAACACTGACATGAAATTCGATCCTTGGTCTGAATTTCCTTGGGCAAACCATACCTAGTGAAAAACTGCACTAGCGCCTGTACTACTGTCTTTGCAGTGATACTTCTCAACGGTATTGCCTCTGGAAAACGTGTAGACAAATCCATAATCGTAAGAAGATACTTGTGACCCGATCTAGTTCTGGGTAAGGGTCCAACACAGTCAACAAGAACCCTAGTAAAATGTTCATCAAATGCAGGTATCGGTATCAAGGGATACCGATACCTGATAGAAGGCTGTGCCTTCCCAACAACCTGACATGTATAACATGTCTTACAGAACTGCACAACATCCTTGTGCATCTTCGGCCAATAGAAATGCCTCATGACCCTATCCTCTGTCTTCCGAATACCTAAATGACCTGCCATAGGCAACTTGTGAGCCATCCTCAGAATCTCTGTGCGGTAACAGGGAGGAACAACAACTTGGTGAACTACACACCACTCTTCATTAGCTGGTCTCCGGGGAGGCCTCCACTTCCTCATCAATATGTCACCTTTGACATAATAGCACTCAGGAACCTTATCAGCCTCAGCCTCAGAACATGCCTTCTGTGACAAGCCTTTCAATTCTAGGTCCGCCTGTTTTGCCTGTACAAGGGAAGATTTGATAAACAACCCATCATTGTCTGCAACAGAGCCTTCAACATTATCCCCATCCAAGTCCTTGAAAAAGGTTTCAGCTAACCAGACATCAGTACTCTCCTCCACATCAATAGAATCCACATCATCCTGTTCAGCCCTACGAGCCTGAGACCTAGTAACAACACAATCCGGGAAAATTCCAGGAAAATCCTTCTGCAACAGTTCAGTTCCAGCTACCTCAACCGGCTTCTCTGGAACCACTGGAGATGCCACAACTTTATCTCCAGCCAAGTTGTTACCCAACAAAAAGTCAACACCGTCCATGGGTAATTCCGGTACGACACCAACAGTTACAGGACCACTAACTAGGTCACACTTTAAGTCGACATAATGCAATGGAACCGACACATAATCCGGACCAATGCCTCGAATCAAAACTTTGGCATTCTCTGAACTCTCTGGTGGGAGAGTCAAATGCCCTGACGTCATAAGGGACTGAGCAGCCCCTGTATCTCGAAGGATAACCACTGGCTTACCTACAGCACCAGTCGAACAGGGGGATACCTCACCATCATGCTTCTAAAGCTCTCATCAACCTTCTTGACCTTATCGGCAAATACTAGAGAAACACATCTTGGACTGATTCCAACTGGACAGACTCCGTGAGCTGAGCACTTGTTTGCTTGACTAAACCCACATCTTTCTTACTTTTGGTTGGTTTTCCAATCAATTCCCAACAGGACTTTTTTAAATGTCCTGGCTTATTACAATGAAAGCAGACTTTGAAACTTTGACCAACAGGTCTTTCATTTGATTTCGCGCCTCTATCTGCCTGAGACTTGTCAGTGTCATTCTCCTTGCTAGCATTTTTTCCCTCACCAAATTTCTTTTGGGATTCACATGACCCTTTACCTTTCTTAGTCTGAAATTTTTTTGAAAGGAAGCCTATCCCCACTACCTCTGTGTGTGACCTCAAATTCATCAGCTACCACAGCTGCCTTACTCAACTGAGTAATTCTTTGGTCATCTAGGTGAGACTTACCGCCAAAAGGAACACTCTTTTTGAATTCTTCTAGGAGGACAACTTCTCTCAGTTGGGCGAAATCTTTGTCAACTTTCAGTGATCTGTACCACTTGTCAAACTTCATTTCCTGTTCCCCAGCAAACTCAACATAGGTCTGGCCTGATTGTCTTTGCATATTCCTAAATTTACGTCTGTATGCTTCTGGGACCAACTCATATGCATTAAGAATAGTATTCTTCACTGTAGCATAGTCACATGATTGCTCTTCAGAGAGTGATGAGTAGACTTTTGCAGCCTTTCCCACAAAAACGCTTTGAAGAAGCAGAGTCCAGTATTTCTTAGGCCATTCCAACCTCTTGGCCACTTTTTCAAATGATACAAAATATGCATCCACTCCCTCTTCATCAAATTTTGGCACAAGGCGGATGTTCTTCGCTACATCAAAACCTTGGGGAGATTTGTCTTTGGTAGAGTTAAGTATTCGCATGTGCTAACTCCATTTCTCTCAATATCAACTGGTACTCCCTTTCTTCTCTTTCTCTTTCCCTTTCCATTTCTCTTTGTTTTTGTTTTTCTTCTCTCTCAAATTCTAATTTCATTCTCTCTTTCTTCCTCTCAATTTTTGCTAACTGGAGTTGAACATCACTTGAAATATTAGAAGGAACCTCACTTTCTTTACTTAGCTTCATGTGACTAGCTCGCAGATCAAATATCTCTGCCTTCTTTAACCCAGGGGTAAGAACTACTCCCAAATGCTGACAAACAGCTCTCAAGTCATCTTTTCTTAGTAACTTCAACTGACCAAGGGACAAATCAGTCCTCTTAACAAAAACTTCAACATCTATTGTTGTCATGATGAAGCATGTAACAAACAATTACAGAATTTAAGATTTTATCTGCAATACGTATTCTAGGAGTTTCCAGAGATTTCCAAAAATTCTCTCTAAATTTTGTTGTTTTTGACTTGTTATATTTGGCTACTTTTTTTCCGGACAAGCCCCCAGTTTGTAATGATCAAAAATCCACAAAAGATAAGAATCAAACAAAAGATATTAACTGTGTATGATTTATGGTTTAATTTAAATCTTTACCAACATCTGGTATGACATGATATAAAAGAATTACAGATTCTAGTTACAAATACACTACATGTACTTAAACTGGCAAAGGCTTACAATTTCTCAGCTGGGAAATTCCTATTTGTCCAGAATGTTCTTGAAGTGTAGAGTAAGTTGGCTGCTAATCCACAAATATAAATTCTGAATATTAAATCCAAACGGTATGTTGTCCAACTGGCAAAAGAAGATTCTAGAAGATACAGCCGAAGAATGTCCAGGATAATTCAGGAAGTCATCGATGTCGATGACGATGTACACGATAATGTCAATGACGATGTCGACCACAATGTCGATAACGATGACAATAATGATGTCGAACACGACGTCAGATATGTCAAGGATGATGTCCAAGATGAAGTCCAAGATGAAGTCCAAGATGAGGTCCAAGATGATCTCCACAGGTTGATATCAATATCAATATCAGATGGTGTTAACTGAGAACTTATGCAATATATGCTCCACGATGTAATCGGGGTATAAATTCTGAAACTTCTGTGCAAGCTCCCAGCTCAGCCCTTAATTAGAATTTTCTACCTTCTACTACAATATTCATGAAAGTTTGGAACTCTCTTGTAAGTTCTTGTTGTAACCAACAAAGGAAGGGGATTCCCATGATCTATTTATAGACTCATTACAATGTTACACTCTTACCAAGAGGTCATGCAAAGGTCAGGATAATTAACACATTGCATGTACATTGTAATTATCACACATCATAGTTACACAATGATCTAGAATGTTCTTCCTCTACTGGATGTGCATTATGATTCTTCCACTGCTACACAGCACATTCACTTTTCACATATGAATAATACTCTCTCTTCTGGAAATTTCTATGTTCATAAAATCATACATAATCGGAAAAATAACTCCCTTCCAGAAGATTCCTTAATGATATCACAATATGGAATTCATATCATTTAAATAAACACTGATACCAGGCATGGGTATGGTGTATGGGCATCATGCATGGGTCCAATTGTTTATTTATCTATTTCTTTCTTTCTTTATTTATTTATTCATTCATCTATTTATTTATGATATTTAGGCAGGATGGCTCATTATCACCAATAGTGGTGGTAATAAGTAAAAAATAATAGTCAACACAATCATGAAAATAAACTCAGAACAAAACGTAAATAATAACATACATATAATATATATATATATATATATATATATATATATATATATATACTGTTGGTCATAAAGGTGCAATAAAATATTTTTGAATAAAAATTGACAGTTTTGTTGGTATTTGAAAGGCTTCGCGTAGACAAAATGGTAATTGAGTGATTACATAATGTTTCCCCATTACACAGGTGACATTATAACATGAGAAATTTGGATTACGTAATAAATTCTTTTGTTGTAGACTATAAAAGCCTATGCATATGATATTCTGTCCCTTTCCCTGATTTAGCATTGTGTATAAGAAGGTTGCATTTTTTCGAGTTCCTTGTACCGTTTGAAATAAAAATCGGTAGAGACGTTCCCTGGACTATGCCTGGTCCAACGGCAACAGCAACACGCGAGAGAGTGGTAGCACTGCGACAGGAGGGCTACAAGCAGACTGATATCACAGAGTGCAGTCTCTAAGATCCTGAAACGTCAACGTGAGGCGGGGAATGTGCGGCCACGGAAATCTCCAGGACGTCCCAGATTGACCACAAGAAGAGATGATCGCCAACTGTTGAATTTCAGCCGCAGAAACCGGAAATTGCCCACGAGCCGTCTTCGTCGCTTGTGGAGGAGATATCATGGGATCAACGTTTCCCTGTCAACCGTTAATCGCAGATTGCTCCAACATGGTTACCGAGCACGACGGTTGACCAAATGTCCACGCCTGTCTGTTCGCCACAGAGTAGCTCGTCTTCTTTGGGCTAGGGAGCACAGAAGGCTTCATCCAGGACATTGGCAACATGTGGTCTTCACGGACGAGAGCCGGTTCATCCGTGACCGAAAGGATGGGAGACAACGAGTTCGTCGATTAGCCGGGGAAAACCTTCGCGATGAATGTATCCACGAGACGACTCAAGGCGGAGGCGGCTCAGTGATGATATGGGCCGGCATCCATTATGGAGGGAAAAAGCCACTGGTGGTTCCGGACGGAAACGTCAACGCCGCCGCCTACAGGGATATCTTGGAGTTCCACTGTCTTCCATATGCAAGACGAGTGTATGGGCACAATTTCCGACTGCAGGATGACAACGCTAGACCGCACAGGGCCGCTGCAGTAAGGGAATTCCTGGAGGCAGAGGGCGTCGTACAGTTGCCATGGCCAGCTTGTTCGCCGGATATGAACCCCATAGAGCATGCATGGGATGCCCTAGGCCGAGCCATCAACGACAGAGAGGTCATTCCTCAAAATCTGCAGGAGTTGGCAGATGCTCTGAGGGAAGAATGGGACGCTATGCCTGTTGACGTCATCAACAAGCTAGTGGACAGCATGCCACGACGTCTGCATGCGCTGGTTCGTGCCAGGGGTGGACATACCCGATACTAGTGACTGAGTAAGAACAATGACTCAAGTTTGATGCAAATTTGTCCATGAAATCACAAAAAAGAAGTCATCTGGAAAACTGAGAGAGATTGAAAATAAATACTGTATCTCATGATCCTTTAATTTACTGTATATTGTCGTCATTGTTGTTCTATGCTCATGACATCCATCGCTTAGGACATAAACTTGTAAAATATCACTGTCAAACGTGTGTAAAAGGCAGAATAATAAAGTAAAGTGGTTATCACGCACCATAAATGCCATATTCAAATCATGTTGTAATAATTACGCTGTGAAAATTTGGTGAAAAAAAATATTCCACCTTTATGACCAACAGTGTATATATATATATATATATACCAAAAAAGTAAGTCCCCCTGAAGGATTTTTCATATATCTCAAAAAATATTTTACCGAGTTTGATCTCGCAAACGACAATGGCTGCGCAATTTTCTTACGCACAATGTGAATGGTATTTGGTTGCCATAGAATTACGTTTTCATCATCAGAAAATGTATTTTCTCATACAATGTGCAAAAAAAAAATTGCACTTCATAAGTTTTATATGGCATATTGGGTGCATTTTGTATACGAGTAAGCATTTTCATTGGAGATCACCCGACACACAATTCTGTTTTATAATTCAGTAATATTGCTGCATTGTTCTTAGTGGAACCATTTTTCAAAAGCATGGTTTTCTGAAACAATAGTCCTGTCAATAGGAAATCGTTGGGGATTCGAGTGGCCGAAGTCATGTCCTTTTTAATATTTATTGGAGTTGGCCTTATTAATGTCTTTTATGGCCATGTTGGATCATGCCGCACAAATATATCTTCAAAAGAGGGAGACCTACAGCCTTCCTCAAGGCTGGAGTGCCCGTTTTTGGTTGAGTGTATATACATGTGTGTGTGTATATATATATATATATATATATATATTATATATATATATATATATATATATATATATATATATATACAAAGTATCTGGTATCCTAGTTATTCATGTTTGTATTTTACGACAATATCTTTGCACATTCCTTGTATCTTAATAAATCATCTCATGTATAGACGGTAATTATTTTCCAAATCCGTTATTGACTTTTTAGACAGTTTGACAGTTTGATGCTTGATTTCATGTTTCCAACCCGGGTCACTGAACAAACAGTTTCATTGATATATAACATTATTACGGATGCCTCTTGCAAAATTTTATGTGGAGTAATATCGACGGATATCAGCGATCATTTTCCTGTATATTGTATGTCTAAAAATGATATTTTACTACATCTTCATACCAGCTTGACAAGATTCTGAAATTACAAAAAACGTGCAATAAGAATAATAAATCATTCATCTTTTCTTGCCCACAGCGGACCCATTTTTCCTTCAATTAAAATCTTACCATTAAGAGACTTATGTTAATTCTATTTTAAATTGGAATATTTATGTATCTATGTAAAAAAAAAAATTAAAAACCCTTCCTTCCTGCATATCTCTCTGCATTTTTCACCTTAAATGATCAGATTCATGCGTATAGAACTAGAAACACCGATACGTATACACCTTGAATTAAAAAATCTATCATATACCAGGGTCCATTCATATGGAATTCTGTTCCAACAGAAATATAGAATTGACGATCATTAAACATTTTCAAAAGAAGATATAGTATAGAGTACTCTTGTTGGAGAAAATTGAAAAGACATTTTTAAGTGCTCAATAAATTTTCTTGTTGAACTGTTATTTTCTTTTGTTGTTCTAAGTTGTATTGCAGTGTACTACTATGTACATGTACTGTGTCTAATTTTCTTTACCATTCACCATTTATAGTAATATATAAATATATTCCTGGGTCGGCCTCGTACAAGGGCCTTTCTGGCTGCAACCCACTTATTGTTATGTTAAATATTTTAATCCATGTTACTATTGTTTCTATTGTCCGTTTTAAAACTTTTATTACTCTGTGAATGTAATGTTGTTATTTTCAGATTGATTGTACTTTTTATTGCAAAGTGAAATGAATTTGAATTGAATTGAATTGAACAACAATTTTTTTCAGTCTCAATTTTATTTTCTTATGTTCTGTAACCTTGTCCTGTTTACCTATGGCGATTTTTCAATAATTAAGAGAAGAAGGTTGAAACTAATGACACATGTATTTATTTGTTATCTTATAATAATCAAGAAATAAGCAATGACATGCAGGTAGAGGAGACTGTATATTATTGGCAGAGGAAGTACAGTATGTCGACCCCATTGACCTCCGGACTGAAAGTGAAGGAATAAGAGTTTTTGAAGGATTGTTTTAGGGCTATACTTAAGCGATTTTTAAAATGTAATAATAACATTAGTGATGTTGGTATATATTTATGTAGTGATGGTGGTATATATTTATCAGTATCTATCTGTATAACTATATTAAACTTCACGAATTGGCAAGACAATAATAATCAATTAATTCAAACTTTCGATGGTTCTCCGTGACGGAGGAAAACGAAGTAGATGAAAGTAGTTTGACGTAACGTTTGTCCATATAGTTCTAAACCCTGCACTGTTTGTTCTTCACAATTTACTGTACATATTAAGTGTAGTTGAATGACGTATGAAAATGTTATAGTTTTTTTTATCCTTAGATGCCTCTCCGCCATCTTATCAATCCCTCTTTGGTCAGATCAAGGATGAGAGAGAAAAGAACAGCAATCCTGTCAGTTTCATTGTATCTGTCGCCATGATCTTGCTCGGCACATGTAAGTTTTCTGATTGGCTCTCAGCTTTAATTGATCAGTGGCGGATATTATTTTGGGACGGAATCCTTCCTATGGCCGGGTATGGGTGGTATCTTAGGTTAGGCCAAAGTTCAAACATTGTTGAAAAGCAGAGGGGCACATTTTTGTGGGTTGTGCACTAAAGATACTAAAGTTTTCCTTATTGGCTTTCAAACCAGTCTCATGGGTTGGCTCGATGGGTTGTGCCCCCTCACTCCTCTCCGGACATACATTTATGATATTTTTTAAAGGAGGAGGAGTGCGATAGGTGGGGTCATAATTACGCTTGACTCCATCCAATGCTTGATACGCCACTACGAATTGTACTTCCCTATTGAAATTAGCGAGAATGTAATATTCTTCTAGTATTCAAAATTTCGGTTATTAGATGCATGCATCTGCTTTTTAATATTCCAATTGCCATTTGGAATAAAAACAAATCACTTGTGCAACCACTTTGGTCGATTGAAAATTTAACCAACATGACATCGAATCCAATTACATTCAAGAAAGGCAAAAGGAATCACGAATAGTGGTTTTTGTAAGCGATCAGAGCCCCGTTTCACAAAAACTTGTTATCAGTGACAACTGCCACATTTCTATGACAAATTTGCTCTCAGCCAATCAGATGCAAGAATTTCAGTAGCTTATAACTGTTATTGCAACTCGCGGTTATTGATAATATACAAATAATGCACAGTAGTGAGTGCGTTGGGACAGTGCGGCGCACTCTGAGATGGTGCGGCGCACCGAGGCGCAACGCGCCGAGTGCGCCGCACCATCTCAGAGTGCGCCGCACTGTCTCAACGTCACGAACATCACACTGTGCATTATTTGTTTTATAAGACAGGTCATAGGTATAAAATATTTTACTCACCATGAAAATTTGCCCCAAAACAGCAACTTCAGTCCAAAGTCCAACACATTTACATTGAAGTCTCAGTCTCAAACTTGTAAGGAACATATTTACATTGAAGTCTCAGTCTCAAACTTGTAAGGAACATATTTACAGTGTCTAGTTCTGTACATAGCCGAGGCCACAACATCTATTTGTTATAGATGTGTACCTCACAGTTACTGAAATTAAACTGAGGTCGACTGCTAGTTTCACATAGCTGTGGTGACCCCTGGTTCTGAGTTTGAATTGAAACACGCTGAAAGCGGCGATATTCATGAACTTGCTGGCTGTGCGGAGAACCACTTGAAACTATGGTGGATTGGTCTTCCCTCGTGCTGGTACAAGCAGTGCTTATTTCATTTTCAGTCTGAGTGATAACAGTTTCAGATTGATTTTGAGGTCTAAGAGGAGTGTGCACTGGTCGATTTCTGTTAGGTGTGTTCTTGACATCAGATCGAGAGAAACATTCAGCATTTGAGGAACTGGTTGCTTTTGAGTTTGATGGATACAGGTTCGCTGCTAACTGCATCGACATCTCACGTTTCCGCTCCCCACTTGTTCTGCTGTAGTGTTTCAGAGATGATTCACTGCGATGTCCACTCACCGCCATTATGTCACGGGATTCAAAGCCTGCGCGGTCCAGCGAGTTAATGCATGTTGCCCGGATGGAGTGATTAGTGTAGGGTTGTGCGCAGCCTGCATTGGTGGATATGTTCTTCATTTTGTTGGCAATGCCGTTAACCCCAATAGGCACATTCGCGTACCACGGTTCTCCATCTTGTGGTGTGGTTTCCCTAGGCCGTTGCCAAAGAAACGGACAGTTAGAATTCAGTTTTGAGATGTAGAACAAATATGATTTGACAGGACACTTTTCAGAGTTAGGCAGTTCATACATGACCCCAGTATTTGAGGATTCATCTTTGTCTTCTCTATTGTTTTTGGTCAGCTCGTCCCTTTTTGTCATGAAACGAATTCCATTTTCATCAGTCTGGATTGAGAAGTCTGACGGTTTCATTGAACGGAGGTTTTCACGACCTCTGTTACAAAAGAAGGTCATTATGTCAACAAAAACTTTGTTTTGCAAGCCTTTTGGGGTACTACAATCCATCTGGTCTGATGTTTGAATTATCTCCATATCACGATGTGAAATTATCGGTTTATGTTGCACAGTACCTTTTCCTTCTTTTTTCAGCTTGACCATCACTGCTCGGAAGACTTTGTTACTTTTGGGAAATTTCACTTTATCGCAGATATCAAAATCACGCTCGTCGACAAAGCGTCGTTGCACTGCATAGCGAATTGCTTGCATTGACCGCTTGGTAAAATTCGAGCCGTCTTCTTTGCGTATCGCTGGATAGAATGTAGACAAGAAAGTGTCCAAACTTTCAACAGAAATGTTCTCCAAGTTTGTAGCAGTATATCGAGCAAAGCTGTCCAATTTTGAACATCCGAATTTTAGAGTCCTCTTTGTACTTTTAGAATCAGTTCCGTCCACCAAGTCGGTTAATTCTTGCTCAGTAAGCAATCGAAACCTCGGCTCGTTGCAGGCAGCCATTTTTCTCCACAGCTCCAGGGTCGCAATTACGCAATACCAAACAAATTGCAATCGGCCAAGCGATCGCCAGACTGGTCGTGTATTTACTATACTGATTGTATGGGCTCAGCTGGATTGATCGTCTGCCGTTTTGTGCGCTGCACAATACGCGAGTGCTTGCTGCGCGAAATCATTCAATGAACACGTGACTCAAATACGCATCTCCTATTGGCTACATTCTTGAACCTGTCTTATAACAAGTTTTATCAAACGAGGCCCAGATTGGCTCGAGTATTGGGTTCACTCTTTTCAAAGAAAGAACGAAGAGGGAAGAAGATAAAACTAATTATATTTTCGAATGAAATTGCGGATTTAGGGAGGAATAACTTTTTTTTTTACTTAACCAGGGAAGCGCCTCTGCTCAGAGGTCTAATCTAACCTACTTTCAGCGATTGTTCAAAATTACAGAGACTGAGATATAGATGGAAGAGTTTGTCTTTATACAGCCGTGAAAAAAAGAAGTCATGAAACTGTTCCCGTTCTATGATTTGCAAATCACTTATTAAAAATATTTTCCATTTATTTACAAGTTTCTATTACAAAAACTTGCCTAGCTAAATTTATGAAGATTATCGTTTACAATTCTGAAGTTTTTGATTTATCTTTAAATCATTCTTGGTTTCCTTCATTTTTCTACCTTTACAGTTTTCGTGACCCTCATTATGGCAATCCTCCTCGCCGTTCCTATCGCTATGATTGTAATTGGTAAGTAAATGATTGGAGTAATATATGATATTAATATAACATATTATAATAATAATATCATATATTATATGACACCTAATTAGATCCTTGCCATTTGATTGGTTGTTTGATGTTGATCATTTGTCCCATTGAACAATGACGTCATCAATCGTGCAAATTTGATCCATTCACCGTGCAATTTTGGATCCATACGAAATTGTCCATTGCACTCGCGACCACCAACGCGTCTACTACATACGCAAAAACGACTTGCCTTTGCAGCGTGCATGCGACTATCAAGTAGGCTATATTGTAAGTCCCTTCACTCTTGTTTCTTAATTCATAAAATGTCAAATGAGAAGGATACATCCATACATGTAGCTATTTTAAGGTGTCATATAAAACAAATAATGAATTTTTTTTTCATTCGTGCAATGGACAGAATATTTCATTCGGTGAAAGATGAAATGATCCATTCAATGGATCTTTTCATCTTTCACCTCATGAAATATTAATAATAATAATAATAATATTGGGTATTTATATAGCGCTCGTATCCACCAATGGTGCTCAAGGCGCTCCAATATTACCCTGGCTTTAGCCGAGCTGCCCTATAAGGCGCTCAAAGCATTTCAAGGAATAAATTCCTACCAGGTACCCATTTACTACACCTGGGTGGAGAGTGGCAAATGTAGATTAATGTCTTGCCAAAGGACATTAGTGCCGCGGCGGGACTCGAACCGCGAACCATGAGATCCACAGTCCGGTGACGTATCCACTAAACCACGACACCTCCATTCTGTCCATTGCACTCATAAACATTCATTATTTGTATAATAACGCCTGCACATGTAATGTATATATGTTTGCGTTTTCGCATTTTCGCGATCAACAGCAAATCGTTTTACATTACTTCTTTTCAATACAGAAGTTGTAGCAAATTATTGGAAAAAGTTAGATGGTATAGGCCTAGTCCCACTCAGCCGATAACGATGACGATTTCTATTTTCATGATTGGAGGTATAGGATCTGTTGCTATTATTTAAGAAAAATCTTAATAAAGAATGAAGAAAATTGATAAATTATCCGTAGTAAGTCTATTCTAAACTGATTGGAACAACATATTGGAAATATTTGGCCCAAGGTATCTTGTGTTAAAAACTAATTTCTGCCTCTCTTGTTGATCCACCCTTTAGATCTTTGAGCTGCCGATGAAGCCGATCGGCAACTATATCTTATATATTTTAAGGGCATTCCCTTATAAAATACAGACCCTTCTTATTGTCTGTTGGCAAATCCTAATTTTGTACTGATACTAATTCTAATACATGTCTTAAACAACCTTGTAAAGAGTTACTAAAATGAATAACCGGTGGAATTTATTTATTATTTTTATTTCTGCATGATACATGGCATTGCATAGTATGATCGTTATGACCAAACAAAAAATGACAATAAGTATGAGTAACTCAATAACAGAATAAAAGGAAAATATGATCATAATACATGTACAATATATGGATAATGTAGTAACATGCAGAGGTATGGCAATATAAGATAAAGCTTAAAGTATTGCAATACCTTTCCATTTTGTAAATAATAAATGGAAAATACCTAATGATGACATTAACAACAAACTTTATTTACAAAATAACGTAGAATATAATAACGTAGAACAAAATAACGTAGAATAAAAAAAACACAGAACGTAGAATGATGTCCTTGCGTACCAGTCGACTAAGTGGACGTGCAATTCTAAAAGTCCCTATAGTCAATCTTGTGTACCCTCAGATAACATTTCAGATAACCTGTGAGACCGACATTGATGGTCCCGTTGGCCGTCGGTCTTGTGGCGGCGTTCTAACTTTTTAGGTATTTTCACTTGCCATTTTTTTAGTATCAATTTTTTTTTTATTGCTAACAATATAATATCATTCCATGCCATAACATAACTACAGGAGCCATACATCTGGATGACTGCCCAGTTCAGTACCTAATCCCTATCTACCTGATCACTATGGGATCAGTTTATATTGTAAAGACAGTGATTAATCTGAAGGGGCGAGTTCAGCGCTCGAGGCTCCCACAAGAAGAACAGGCTGAATTCCAACCAAACAAAGTGGAGAGCGGAATCCGCCACTTTTTTGTAATATTCTGCATCGGGTTTTTCATCGCTGGTAATTATTTCAAACTTTTTCTTCTCTCTATTTGTCTTCCAAACATATTAAATTTATATTTTTTGATTGTTACTCGGTAGGATCGTTTTCTATTCGGAGGACCAGTGGCAAAGCGCTATTTACATAACAATTTGAGTACTACCCCAGGGAAGCGGCGTTTCAGAAAAAATAAAAATAATGACATTTTCGTGTCCGACAAATGGGAGAATTGACCGTGAATACGTCACAATCACTGAACTCTAGTACGTAGAGTCGCAGATTGCCAATGTGAGATCTGAATGATTTTAGTGATCTCAATTTCCAAACATTCATTTTTGCTTATTACGCTCGATTTCTTTCAAACTTGACCATCTGCATGTTTCTTCTATGTTTCTGCTTTCACACAAATCAACTTGTATCACATATTGGATCGCCCTTTAAGTACAAAAATATGTCCCATTTTGTGCTCTCGGTAGCAATTTAAAGGGAACGTGGACCCTGATTACGAGTTTATTTTGAATTAAAGAAGCAGAAATATTAAAGAAACAGATCAGCGAAAGTTTGGGCAAGGTACGGTAAGAAATAAGAGAGTGATGATTGTTTTAAAGTTGTAATCAATCAAACACAAATTGGCAACTCCTTGACGTATCTTGCGAGCTCCTCTACCATTCTCCCTATAACCCAAAAATCATTGTTTCCATTCACTCTAAAGAAAACATTCAAACATACATGCACCTTAGATATGATCATTGCTCATATATTCTTACACAAATCTTGTCTGAAACAAATCTGTTCCTTCATCAGAAACTAAGAAAATGAAAGTTTATGACATTTTCTGTACTGAGCAAATGGAAGAGAAGCTCGCAAGATACGTCATCACAGAGTTGCCAATTTGTGTTTGAGTGATTACAACTTCAAAAATTCATAAATTTCTAAAAGGATTTTGCTTTAACTTTTACTAATCTATTTCTATCATATACCAGGGTGGACTACACTTGAAAATATGAAAAACTTTTTATTGTTGTTTTAGTTGCCGCTTCTCAGATAATTTTGGCGTAAAAGGGCGCCCTAAATGTGATAACATTTTTTTCCCTTTCTTTCCATGTTCTTTTTTTTGTGAGAGATTTCCGGACTTTTGCCCCCCCCCCCCCCCCTCCCGTTCCAGTAAATCGTGTACCAGCCAATGACCCATAATCATCTAAAAGGTTCACCTCTGATCTCCTTAACCATTCTTATTCAGCCATAGGACTGTTAAACCCATGCATGTCTGTACGTTTTAATTTTCATGGTTTGATAATTTATCTGTCTTTTGTCAAATTTCCAGGGAATGTGTGGATCTATGGGATCTACAAGCCCAACACCACGGACAGTACTGCCAATGATTACTGCGATCCGACACTCTATTATTTCGCTTTCTGGGTGACAACTGTCTGCTATATCATCGGAGCTCTCTTCTGTTTCTGTGTTTGTTGTGGGGCAACAGCTACAGGTGTCTCCAACACAGACGCTGAAAAGGAAAACCTCCCCTAGATTACGAAGATGCTGATTAGACGATGATGGTGGTGGTTTTTATGCGTCCCCATATTTATAACGTATTAACAAAAGACAACTAGGCTATGTTCTATTTATGCAGTATGATTTAGCCGCCTCACCCCCTCCTCCGCTTGAAGTCCAAGAAATCAAATACACTGTATATGTATAGCCTGCCGTGGGCCTTCGGTACACGGGGTTACCCCTCCCCCTTGTTCATAACATTTTCTGGGGACGCCATTGAGGAAAGGAAATATGAGGCGCCCATGCTATGACACAATTTTTCTTCTCAGGTTTTATTGCTTTTATTTAGGGGCTGCAAATGGAGAAGGGGCATATGTTGGCTTCGCCTATGCTGGATATACCACCGATGTTAACGTTATTGTATCTGTTCGCTACATAAATGCTTTGTGTTAAATGTATTCAGAGACGTGTTCAATTAAGCAAAGAATTGTATGGTGTTGACTCAACAGTTTTACGCTTACTCATTCTTAACCCTAAAAGGGCCGGGGTGGAATCCACCCCCACCCCCAGACGTTTCTCGCGATATGTCCGCAACGCACAAAGCAGTCGCCGCAGCGTTTCATGACTTTTTTCTTTCGAATCTCACGCATCTTTTGAGACCAAATTCACGATGTCAGGGCATGCGGTTTCAAAGTTACGCAACATATCGTACATGCACGTCAGACCGAAAATTGCTCAAAAACGTGATTTCATGTATAATTTTCAATTTTCAATTTTCAGCCAAAATTTAGAAATCTATGAATATTTTTACATTTGCTAATTGAAATTAATTTATTTTATGCTGTTTGCGAAAGTGTCCCCGACAAATTTCATCAAAAAAAAAAAAAAAAATCATAAGAAATTTTAAAGGTTGACTAAATTAGAGAGAAAATGGGTGCTCTTTCCATGTAGTTTTGCCTTCTAATCACGAATCTGCCAATTGATTGTCCAAATTATGTCTTGTTTTTGGCGAAAAAAGGGGAAAAGTAGAGGTTTTGGGACCGTTCCTTAAAACTCGTGAGCTGATTGGCTAACCCCCAAGTGACGTATGAAAAGTAAGAGGCACAAGATCTGCAGGCTGCAGCATATAATATTGTACACAGAATGCGGTATTTGACCCCTCTGTTCAACGGACAATTAATGAAAAAAGGAAATTAATCAATATAATCTTAGGAGTGAATAATCATTAGCAATATATTTTCTACAAGATCAGAAAACGCTTTTGCCCAAATATACAGCTCTTGTTTTGTTTTTAGCTTTTCTTTAGCTTTTCACGCATAAACGCGTGCACAGCCGTTTTATGCGTCTGTATGTACAATGTCCTACACATCTTTAGTACGGCAGTGACTATGTTCCCCTCGTACATAGCGACTGGTGAACGCTTTTGTTTTGTTTATTTCACTTACGGTTTTTTAGCTCACCTGAGCCTAAGGCTCGAGTGAGCTATTGCGATGGAAATTTGTCCGTCGTCCGTCGTGCGTCGTCCGTTAACTTTTTACATTTTCATCTTCTTCTCCAAAACCCATGATCGGAATTCAACCAAACTTGGTAGGAATCATCCTTAGGGGTAGGGGACCCAAAGTTGCTAAAATGGTACATGTGGCCCCCAGGGGGGCCCAGGGGGAGGGCCCCCAATTGTAAAAGCTATGTAAATTTCAAACATCTTCTTCTCCAGAACCAGGCATAGCTCAGACTTGGTATTGTGTATGGAGATACCTCTATAGACGAAAAATGAAAGTTGTTCATGAATTTTTTCTTGGTGGCCCTATAGGGGGTCTTTGGGTTAACATACTGGAGGGGGGGGTGGGGCAAGTTGTCCACCATCCATAAACTTTTTACATTTTCAGCTTCTTCTCCAAAACCCATGGAATTTAACCGAACTTGGTAGGAAGCTCAGACTTGGTATTGTGTATAGAGATACCTCTATAGATGAAGAATGAAAGTTGTTCATGTGCTAGAGAGAACATGCACCAGATGTGAATTGATCCACCTCAGGTGAGCGTCGTGCCCCCCAGGGCTCTTGTTTTTTACTGCACTTTATATAGTACGTTAGTACTGATTTAGATTTTGGCTGAATTCGAGTAACTTATATAAAGAAAGGAAAAGTGCCCGCGATTCCGAGTTGGAGGACTTTTCTGAGCCATGCAGATACGAACTCTGATTTATCAGATGATTTATCAGACCCCGAAGGCAAAGAAGCTCGAGTGGCAAGGGGAAATTCGACCATATTAAAATTATGTTTGAACCCCTCGCAGAATACGGTGAAGGGCCGTGGCCGGGTGAAGTAACTCCAGGGAACAGATTGGAAGACTTGACTCCAAGTCTGATCGTTGGAATAGCTGAATCTTTTATAGCTAGCTTATCCTTCTCTTCATGCCAAATTCGGAATACAGGCCAGGATCCTCAAAATCATCTTCGGCAAAGTGATCGCTGCAGATTGTACTCCACTCACTTGGCCGGCCCTTGCCACTCTGCCCGCGTGAGCTTTACTATTGCGACCCACAATTTCCGTAGATTTTCTTCTTTAGGAAAATGATGTAGGCTTCCACCATCTTTTAGGGGTCTTGCTACAGCCCGCAACTATACACCGATTAGGCAAGTTATTGATGAAACTGTGTCCCAAAATCAATTATTGTGAGGAATTAAACACACGAAAATACGCAATGCAAATGGTCGATGCGGTGAATATCATGCTCGGCTCCGGGCTGGGCCTGACGGGGGCCTCCGGGCGCGCACGGTATAGGTTAGTGGAATATTTTCCCTTACTTTTCATGCGTCACAGATCACGTGATCACGATGTCGCTTCGATGGGTTTTTTTAGGGGCGGGGCTTATGACTGTGTAAATGAGCAAAAATGTACTTTTCAAATGATTATAAAATATGACTGAATGCATAAAAAATTGTGTGATGGATATTTTTTGGCTCCTGATGACACCTTCCTACGAAAAATGGGCAATTATTTTTTTATTTTAGTGACCCCTTAAATACAATGAAATACATAAGAAATAAATTTTGATACCGATTTTTTTTTCAAGTATATTTGCTAAGAATACTGGAAAGAGTGTCTAGACCAAAAATTAGCATATTTTGAGCTTTATTTAATGATTTAGACTTTTTAGAGCAAAATTTTGATTTCATGCATAAATTTGCATAATTTATTAATGTGAAAATTTTTCGGAGCATTTAACTATACAGTTTTGTAGATTACGTTGTGGACGATGCGCCTGCCGATTTTCGGCGCGATCGCGCGGTCGACGGTCCAAATATCAGGGGGGTGGATTCCCCCCCCCCCCCCCCCGGCTCAGTATTTACACACTAAGGTGAGGACAAATTAGTGATTAAAACGATGAATAAATTTGGTATGTATAGCGTGGTATAGTGTTTCGCCTGTATCTCTAGAAAAGAAATTCAGAGTAAACATTCTTGTATAGGAAAATGTTGGATTATATGTTTCTTTGAAGATAACCCTTTAAAAGAATACCATTCAACCTTTAAATAAGAAAGTCTTTATATAAAAACTGCTTCAAGATATTTATACCGAATGTAATAGAGTTTTAATTCTGAGTTTAGGACCGTTGCGATTTTTGCAATAGTCCTAATACTGTGTTGAGGGCTGGTCGCATTTTTTCCGATAACGATAATGAAAACGAAAACGAGATTTTTATAAGGTACACACTAGAGCTAAAATAGACACGAGCATTCTCACACGTACTCACCATATACAATAAAGTAGGGTTTACCTTTAATTTTTTTTTAATTTAATTTTTTTAACCTCGAACAAACACTTTTGTTTGCCAACATAAAAAACAAAATTTAATTTACATTAAGACTAAATAAAATGGTTAAAGAAAAACCTCGGTTAACTAAAGGACCCCATCCCCTCACCCCCAAGTGAAGATTATCCTTCCTGGTATAAAAACCATTCCTGAAAAAAATGCTACTTCAAAAGATAACTTGTTATCGATATCGTTATCGGACAAATATGACCAGCCCTTTGGTCCTAGACTAGTAAGTAGGGGCCATGAATATTTAGCCTATATAATGGTATCGCATGTTCCACTAGTTCATGATAATATTTGCAGGTCAATAGCCCCGTGCTGAAGCTATAATCTTTATGTTGGCAGAAAAGAAATGGGATGAAACATAAAAGGTACTATAAGACCGCCTCCTATACCTTTCTTAATAATTTGCTCCTACCCCCTTTCGAAAACCTCGAATCCAACGTTACTTTTGCAGGTATAGATTATGAACTCAGGAATGGCAGGAATCACCTTAATACTTCAGATAATCATATAAGTTCACGGTTTTATGTGTATACTACAAAATATTTGAATGGACATACCGTAGCATATTGGTGGAGTGCACTATTTTGAATAAAAGCACGTATCACCCACCCACTAATTTTCAAAATAGATCATACATTTAAAAAAAGATTGTAAACTTTTGTACCACAGATAATTTCTTTTTGTTTTTTGTGTCATAGCTATAAACATACGAAACACTGCATTCATAATTATACATGTATATAATGTAAACTGTTTATTCGTGTGGCGTTTGAGCTTTATGTTAAAGCTGTACAGTTTGATGAGATTCTTTCATGTCGCTCTCACCTCTATTTTGTATAAAAACATGCATGCTTGGCAATAAAGAAAAGGTTTCGAGGGAAATTTATTTGAGTAATGTTATCAAAATAATGCATGGATCCATTCATTTAGATGTTCTTGCTGTGTCGGTATTGCTTTACCGGCGGTAACATGGCGTTTTTATGGAGTTTTCCAATATAGTTTTAGGCATACACCGTTTAAGGATCTTTAATCGTATATAAGATTTAATCATCTTAATTTTCATTTTCACTTCGTATGGGGGCTGGGGCCTTATTCTCTTCGGCATTATAACTGTACTATTTTGAATTATGTGAAATATTCAGATGGTCCATGCATTAGAACTATACATTGTCCAGAGATCATGTACCAAATCATTGAAAAACCGCAATTTATATGAATGTGAATGTGAATATTATTTTGAACTCGTCAAGATATAACTTTAGATGATGAGCCAAGCAAGTTATTTGAAAAGGGTGTATTGAGTTTTAGACAATTGCATCAATTGCATCAGTTTCGTCCTGAAAACTCTGGAGCGGTGCAATTGTCAACTTTAAGGTGACAGTAAACTGAAGCTCATAGCGCCATCTTTTAACAGGATTTGAAAAGTGTCCATGCTTCTCATTTTCCCATGGTAAAACCCCAGTCAAGTTTTGTAGAAGCTTGTAGAGACTAGAGTATACCTGCAGGCAATTTTCCACATTGCAAGTAAAAAATGATAGTTTGAAATATAAAATGTGCCTATTATCCAACATGCCGTTTGTCAAAGTGCAAAATAAAATGCAATTAATTTTCAAATTATAATCTTAAAGGGAAACAATCATCAAAATGTTTACTACCCTTAAAGACCTCAGCCTGACCGAATTTTGAAATATACCCTTTATTCATCCACGGGGAGCTATATATTTTCTGAACAAATTGAAACCAACTTCATGAGATTCCGTTTCCTGTGGAATGAGTAACAGCGTCCCGAATGTTGAGCCCCGGTGGTTTTTCTGACGAGGGCCCCGTCTCTGAGGAACGCTACTTTGCGGGGGGTGAAAATTTGATGACGACATATCGTGTAGACGCACTCGGAGCTGTATACATGACATGTCGTCACAAGTCTAGCGACCCCCTGCAGTTTCCTCTGTTGTTACGCCATAGGGAGGGGCGGACCAAAAAAATTATCTTTTTTATTTTTTATGGATAAACGGAGACGAAAATTTATGAATACCCAGGGTAATTATATTCTTTGTTTACTAAGCTTTACGTCAATATATGGTTGTTTTGGGTCAGGCTGAGGTCTTTAAAAAAACTTTCTCTATAATTATGATCCAAATACTATTTAAAGTTAGTATTTAATAGTATTTAATAGTATTTAATTCTCAAACATCCACGGGCGATGTGTTTATGATTAATCACCGTACCGTAATTATATTTGTCACAATAATCGAGTGATTAAAAAAAGTCGGGTAAAGTGTTATATTTTATTTACCAAGAAATATTTACAACATGTGAGTATGTGTTATTTATCCAAATCTTGCATGAGTTCTGAAGAAAATACATGTTCATCTTGATAAGACTAAATGACATGGATATAATTATGTTCGATATGTATCATAGTGGAAATATTTAAAAGGAAGTTTTGGTGGGGGGGGGGGCTCCTTATTTACACCGTGGCAACCGATATTAATAAATGACGTGATCTCCTACACCCCCCCCCCCCCCCCCCCGAATGGTGTCAACAGATCTGTTTAGTCTGTTATAAGGGAATGGAAAATATATTTGAGGCGATATACAATAACATGTTTCCAACTGTAAGAGGGCCGGTCATTTTCCCCATTCATGTCAATTTAGTTGTTGATAATAGGAATGATTTATGCGACAGCCAACCAAATGTGCGGTTAGGTAAACCCTAAACACCAGCCCTAACCCTAACCTAAAAACTAAACTCTAAAGTCTATAACCCCAACCCTAACCCTACATATTTTTTTTTCATTTTGGGTGGCTGCAAAAGGAAGTTTAACCTAGTAGGCCTATATGCTTCCATGATATGAGTAAAAAAAGAGTCCTTAAATAGGAAGAGGCCGAAATCCCCCCTCCCCCTCTTTTTTACATTCTAACAGTTACATGTTCCTCCCCTTTACCTTGTCTCATCGAACATCAACCCCCACAATAAACAAAAACAACTGAAGCCAGAAAGAATTAAGTTCAACTAAGAAACAACACCCCCCTCAAAAAAAACAAAAAACAAACAAACAAACAAGAAAAACTGTTGAAAGATCAATTTAAGTAATGGAATGCTTACATAATTCAAACTTCCAAATGAGTCGAATTGTCACAAATAAAAGACCGAAAAGTTTACAGGCACCTGAATCGATCCGAATCGACCGCGACGACCACCCCGGGGGATGTCTCATTGAGACTTGAACATCATCCGCTTAAATCACTTGTTTAATTAAAAAGCAGATTGGAGTATACACGTCACGTTGTTCTTTGGCAATACACCAATTGAGGTTTCCCCCCCTTCACAGGTAAAGGGTATGGGTTGGGGTATTACAGAAGGTACTTTTTCGTGCTTACGGCACTGCGCTGTTCCATCGGCAGAATTATTACTCCCTCCGGAAATTCAATGTTTAGAAATGGATTTATGAAATATTGACGGCACGTCAGCCCTTAAAGAGTGACTCTCAACCCTCTAAGAACCATTCTCCGCCCGTGGGTACCAAAAGGTGGGGACAGAAAGAGTCAGGGAAGGCGCCTCTTCGAACAAAAAAAAGGCCCCAAATCCTTAGCGTAATATATTATACTAGCAGAAGCAGCCCGTGGACATCCACGGGCGCTAGCTGTGTTGATTATTCACCGTACCGTATTTGTCACAATAATCAAGTGAATAAAAGTCGGGTAAAGTTATTTTTTAGCAAGAAGTATTTACAACAAGTGCATTGGCGGATCCAGAGGGGGGGGGCACTTCCAGCCCCCCTCCCCTTTGGAAGGAAAGTATGCAATTTGACCATAGACGATCCGCCATTTTGTCGATTGTGCCCCCCTTTTAGAATGAAAATCTTTTTTTTTGCTTGCATGCTTGTCAGAGAATTATGGAGGTACCCCTATACCCCCCCCCCCCCCCCCCCCCCCAGTGACCGAATTTTCAAGAAGCTGGCAAGACCGAAAAAATACGGGTCTGCCTTTTCCAAAAGTTGACATACCTGCACTTGTGTACCCCCCCCCCCCCCCCCCCCTTATACTAAATCCTGGATCCGCCCCTGAACATGTGAGTATGTGTTATTTATCCAAAGCTTGCATGAGTTCTGAAGAAAATACATTTTCATCTTGTTGAAGACTAAATGATATGGATATAATTATGTTCGACTAGAATATTCCTGCATAGACCTAGAGGGAGCGATTTGATCTTGCCATGTTTCTGTTAAATACATTAAGGCCATGAAAACATAACGTGCATAATTAGCGGTACGTCCCTTGTAAATGATGCAAAAATGAGGGAAAAAATTATTGTCATTTTCTTTTCAGGGGGATTATGGGTTTTGGGAGGACCGACTGATTGACTTTTCCCTACTACCCTCCCGTCACCCCCAGCGCGAGGGGAGACGGGAGTAATATCCTAAACGTATCCATATCATAGTGCAAATACAATGTATTTTCGAAGGAAATTTTGGTTGGCTTGGTTGTGGGGAAGGGGCTCCTTCTTTACACCATGGCAACCGATATTCCTGATCTCCTACACCTCCCTCCCCGAATGATGTCGGATCTGTTTAGTCTGTCATAAGGCAATGATCTTTGAGGCGATATATACAATAACGTTCATTGTTTTTAATGAGTCTTTAATGAGTCTTACTTGTATAATAAATGTATTATTATGTCATGGCTAATGTCATAAATGAAAAGTATTTGCCAGATACTTACCTCAATGTGCATGCCTTTAATTCTAAGTATAAAGGTAATGATTTTTTTTTAGTTCCTTTTCATTAATACATTTTAATTGCAGAAGTATGTCACAAAATTTTTATAATTTGAATATGTACCTCAATAGTATCAATCATAATTTCAAGATCATAAGTTTAACAGAAACATGGTTGAAGAAATCCTCTCCTACTGATCTTTATCAAATAGATGGTTACCATTTAATATGTAATAATACAGAAAACAAGCGAGGAGGTGGAACAGAAATATATGTTCACAATTCATTGACTTATTTTATTAGAAATGACTTGTCAGTTATCACGCAATCATTTGAATGTATTTTTGTAGAATTGTCCAATAATAGCAAATGTAAGAAAACAATCATTGGAGTTATATATCGTCCTCCATGACTTGACATAGATTTATTCCTTACTGATTTTACAAACCTGTTAAATAGAATCAATATCAATTCATGTAACTGTTTTATTATGGGTGATATTAATTTAGACCTAACACAAATTGGTGTAAATTCAAAAGTTGATTCGTTTATAAATCTTTTGTTTAGTTTTTACTTACAACCGACCATTGATTGTCCTACTCGAATAACTTCTACATCTGCTACTTTGTTGGATAATATCTTTTCAAATGTAAATACTTCTATTAACCCAGGTATCATGTTGTGTGATGTAAGCGATCACTTGCCAGTTTTTTCAATATTTTCATCTTTTGCTTATGTTAAGAATAACCCGCCTGTTACCTATAAAAAACCGTTGTATTAATGAATTAAATTTGCAATCCTTTTATACTGAACTTAATAATGTCGTATGGGAAACTCATATATTTAAAGACAGTGTTGACATAAGCTATAATAATTTTTTACGTGTTTTCAAGGATAATGAAGAGAGTTTTCCCATTAAATCCTATTGTATAAAGCAAAAGAACCGCAACCCTTGGTTAACTAAAAATTTACTCAAACTCTGTCATAAAAAATCAGTTTTATATAAAAAATATCCAAAGAACCCATCATTGTATAGAGAACAAACTTTCAAGAAATTTCGTAATTTTCTAACTATAAAGTTACGACAGGCTAAGAGAGATTATTATAATAGAAAGTTTGATCAAGTAAGATGTAATATTAAGTCCACCTGGAAAATGATAAATAGTATCTTAAACAGTAAAAAGAATAAAAAAGAAAATAAAATTGAGTCACTTGAAATTAACAGTGTAAATATAACAAAAAATGAAGATATTGCAAATTGTTTTAATGACTTTTTTGTTAACATTGGTATCAATTTACAAAGTTCTAATAACATTCCCTCTGATAATTCTTTTGACGACTATCTTAAACATCCAAATATCCACTCAATTTTCTTTAAACCAGTCAGTAAACATGAAATAGTAACATTAGTTGATAACATGAAAAATAATAAGAAAGGAACAGTTGCCATCCTGCTATAAGTTTGTTTTTTTACCATGCGGGGATTGAACTGATTTTTTTCCCGGCGTCACGGCGTGAACTTCACCGAGATTCAGCGGGCCATGTCTGGGACTGGCAACCTTCAAGAAATAGTCCATGGGCCAGAAACCGAAAAGGTCCCCCCCCCCCCCTTAGGCACAATTTTAAATGATGTTTTTCTGTTAGCTAGAACCCTCAGCTCTCAGAATCTGCTTGTTTGCCATAAAGTTGGTGGTGGGTGTGGCCACCAGGGCCGTTACCATGGTAACGGATCAAGAAAAATATGAATTTTAGGAAAAGTCATATAATTCACTTCACAAATCTAAAAATACTTGGTAAGCATCCTAATATATGTATTTTAAGGTGCCCAATCGATTGCAACAATAATCAGAGCCATTTAAAGTCATGGGCGTGTCCAAAAATGGCCGTTACTATGGAAACGGTACCATAAAAAGCGGGTATTTTTGACAACTTTCTAAATTTATAAATATGAAATAGCCAAAAAGGTGTATGCACAAGCCTAAAGTATGTTTTTCTATTAGCTAGGACCCTCAGCTATCATAATCTGCCTATTTCATGTACAGTTGGTGGTAGGTGTGGCCTGTAGGACCGTTACTATGGTAACACATGAAAAATACTGGATTCTTAGAAAATACTGAATCTTTGTAATTTAATAGCTATAAAATATTTGGTAAGTATCCTATTATGTGTATTTCAAGCTACCTGATAGAGATTGCAATCACAATCTGAGCCATTTAAAGTCATGGGCGTGCCAAAAAAGGCCGTTGCTATGGAAACGGTCCAACAAAAAGCTGTTATTTGTGAAAAAAATCTATCAATAACCATTAAAAAATAGAAAGAAAAAGTGTCTGCACAGTCTTTGATAATGTTTTTATATTAGTTATGACCCTCAGCTATCATAATTTGCTTGTTTGACATCAAGGTGGTGGTGGGCGTGGCCGCTAGGGCCGTTACCATGGTAACACATATCGAAATACTGAAATTTAGAAAATACCGTATATTGGTCATTTAGCAGCATAAAATATATGGTAAGGCCTCTAATATATGTATTTCAAGCTTCCCCACTGATTCCAACCACAATCTGAGTCATTTGAGGTCATGGGCGTGTAAAAAAGGGCCGTTGCTATGGAAACGCTCCCACAAAATGCTGATATTTGTGGAAAGTATCTATGATTTATCAATACAAAATAGAAAACAACTGTCTGCACAATCTCAAATAATGTTTTTCTGTTTATAGCTAGGACCTTCAGCCCTCATATTCTCCCTATTTTACATAAAGTTGGTAGTGGACGTGACCACTAGGGTTGTTACCATGGTAAAACACCAAGTAATTGAATTTTAGAAAATACTATATATCTGTAATTCAACATCACAAAAACTAATTGTACCCATATAAATATATGTATTTTTGGGTGCCCGTTTGATTGCAAGTAGAATCAGAGTCATTGCAAGTCACCGTCATGTCAAAACATGGCTGTTGCTATGGAAACAGTATGATAAAAATTGAAAATTTCAACACAAGACAAAGAAAAAGTGTACGTACGGCCTAAAATGGTGTTTATCTGTCAGCTATCATAATCGAAAGCTTCCTAGTAGCCACAAAGTTGGTTGTGGGTGAGACTGTCAAGGTAGCTACCATGGTAAGGCACCAAACAAACAAGAGTTTTAGAATAATAGATAATAATAAGTGTATCTTACTTACCCAGGATAACCACATCAGTAATATTACTGCCCTGCAACTATCATTGCCTTGTACACATTTCATACATCTGGGTCAAGCAAAACAAATGTGGGCAAAACATCTTGCCCAGGGATGTAAGCACCGATCAAGGATCGAATCCAAGAGCTCTCGTATGAGAGTGAAAGGCTTTCACCAATATACCACAGTGCTTCCACCATGTATTTGGAATGTAACAAAGTACATTGTAGGCATCTAATTATATACAATTGAAGCTGCGCCTTTAATTGCAATCAAAAGCCGGATTAGTTTAGGCCAGTCATATAAAAATATGCCGTTGCTAAAGGAAAAGAATGATAAGAAAGCTCATATTGATTTTTAAGAAAGGGATATTTATGTATCTAAATAATGAATTATAAACAAGTGCAACTGTCCTATTGGTTCAAATCCAGATCAAGGCCTCGTCAATCAAGATCATGCCTGGTAGGACACTTGCTATGACAAACGAAGATGGTAGGTGTTATACTGTGGCTGTGGCACCAAAAGCATATCTTTAAAGGGATACGCCACCGGGCGGCCGTGGGGAAAGTCAGGATTGCGTAAGCCCCATTCACCCGTACACAAAGTTTGTGCGTCGAACGCGTCCGTTGGACTAAGTGGGATTACATTTCAACTGCACGAAGCAGACCGAATCTTGCACGAGAGCTCGAGCTCAGGCGGAGCGTGCATGTTCCAGTCTATCCGAGGTTTGCGCCCCGAGGGGCAACGGCATGATCCGGTAACGATCACGGTGCCCTCTCGCGGCATTAAAACGTCCACAATCTGCGGTTGAGTATCCCTTTAAAATATTGGCATTTCAGAAAGTGGCATTGTTTTAGTTTAACATTATTTTAAAACAATATAACAGTATAGACATGCTAGATATCTCCATTGCAAGCAGCCTGAATGATTGCATTGAAAATGTTAATCATTTATTCCCAATGATCATATCCAAATATGGTCGCTGATAAGGCAGATTTTGATCGAGAAATCTATATTTAGAAAATAGTGGCATATTTCTGTGATTTCACAACACGAAAGATAATGTCATAAATAAATTTATTCAATTTGTCTCCAACGGCCCACAAGGGGGTGACACACGCTACTGCTGTGTGATAGGTTGCCCGGGTGCTGTGAAAAAAATCACAGGCGGAACCGGGTGGGATTCGAACCCGCGACCTCTGGATTACTCGACCAGTGTCATAACCACTAGACCACCGGAGTGCCTCTGATTTTTTTCACAGCACCCGGGCAACCTATCACACAGCAGTAGCGTGTGTCACCCCCTTGTGGGCCGTTGGAGACAAATTGAATAAATTTATTTATGACATTATATCACCCGACGGATTAATTCAATACCTTTGACTTGATAGTCCCCATATTGGGATAGTTTGAACCTGATCACTCAGGGCACTCCGGTGGTCTAGTGGTTATGACACTGGTCTAGTAATCCAGAGGTCGCGGGTTCGAATCCCGCCCGGTTCCGCCTGTGATTTTTTTCACAGCACCCGGGCAACCTATCACACAGCAGTAGCGTGTGTCACCCCCTTGTGGGCCGTTGGAGACAAATTGAATAAATTTATTTATGACATTATATCACCCGACGGATTAATTCAATACCTTTGACTTGATAGTCCCCATATTGGGATAGTTTGAACCTGATCACTCAGGGCACTCCGGTGGTCTAGTGGTTATGACACTGGTCTGGTAATCCAGAGGTCGCGGGTTCGAATCCCGCCCGGTTCCGCCTGTGATTTTTTTCACAGCACCCGGGCAACCTATCACACAGCAGTAGCGTGTGTCACCCCCTTGTGGGCCGTTGGAGACAAATTGAATAAATTTATTTATGACATTATATCACCCGACGGATTAATTCAATACCTTTGACTTGATAGTCCCCATATTAGGATAGTTTGAACCTGATCACTCAGGGCACTCCGGTGGTCTAGTGGTTATGACACTGGTCTGGTAATCCAGAGGTCGCGGGTTCGAATCCCGCCCGGTTCCGCCTGTGATTTTTTTCACAGCACCCGGGCAACCTATCACACAGCAGTAGCGTGTGTCACCCCCTTGTGGGCCGTTGGAGACAAATTGAATAAATTTATTTATGACATTATATCACCCGACGGATTAATTCAATACCTTTGACTTGATAGTCCCCATATTGGGATAGTTTGAACCTGATCACTCAGGGCACTCCGGTGGTCTAGTGGTTATGACACTGGTCTGGTAATCCAGAGGTCGCGGGTTCGAATCCCGCCCGGTTCCGCCTGTGATTTTTTTCACAGCACCCGGGCAACCTATCACACAGCAGTAGCGTGTGTCACCCCCTTGTGGGCCGTTGGAGACAAATTGAATAAATTTATTCATGACATTATATCACCCGACGGATTAATTCAATACCTTTGACTTGATAGTCCCCATATTGGGATAGTTTGAACCTGATCACTCAGGGCACACTCCGGTGGTCTAGTGGTTATGACACTGGTCTGGTAATCCAGAGGTCGCGGGTTCGAATCCCGCCCGGTTCCGCCTGTGATTTTTTTTCACAGCACCCGGGCAACCTATCACACAGCAGTAGCGTGTGTCACCCCCTTGTGGGCCGTTGGAGACAAATTGAATAAATTTATTTATGACATTATATCACCCGACGGATTAATTTCAATACCTTTGACTTGATAGTCCCCATATTGGGATAGTTTGAACCTGATCACTCAGGGCACTCCGGTGGTCTAGTGGTTATGACACTGGTCTAGTAATCCAGAGATCGCGGGTTCGAATCCCGCCCGGTTCCGCCTGTGATTTTTTTCACAGCACCCGGGCAACCTATCACACAGCAGTAGCGTGTGTCACCCCCTTGTGGGCCGTTGGAGACAAATTGAATAAATTTATTTATGACATTATATCACCCGACGGATTAATTCAATACCTTTGACTTGATAGTCCCCATATTGGGATAGTTTGAACCTGATCACTCAGGGCACTCCGGTGGTCTAGTGGTTATGACACTGGTCTGGTAATCCAGAGGTCGCGGGTTCGAATCCCGCCCGGTTCCGCCTGTGATTTTTTTCACAGCACCCGGGCAACCTATCACACAGCAGTAGCGTGTGTCACCCCCTTGTGGGCCGTTGGAGACAAATTGAATAAATTTATTTATGACATTATATCACCCGACGGATTAATTCAATACCTTTGACTTGATAGTCCCCATATTGAGATAATTTGAACCTGATCACTCAGGGCACTCCGGTGGTCTAGTGGTTATGACACTGGTTTGGTAATCCAGAGGTCGCGGGTTCGAATCCCGCCCGGTTCCGCCTGTGATTTTTTTCACAGCACCCGGGCAACCTATCACACAGCAGTAGCGTGTGTCACCCCCTTGTGGGCCGTTGGAGACAAATTGAATACATTTATTTATGACATTATATCACCCGACGGATTAATTCAATACCTTTGACTTGATAGTCCCCATATTGGGATAGTTTGAACATGATCACTCAGGGCACTCCGGTGGTCTAGTGGTTATGACACTGGTCTAGTAATCCAGAGGTCGCTGGTTCGAATCCCGCCCGGTTCCGCCTGTGATTTTTTTCACAGCACCCGGGCAACCTATCACACAGCAGTAGCGTGTGTCACCCCCTTGTGGGCCGTTGGAGACAAATTGAATAAATTTATTCATGACATTATATCACCCGACGGATTAATTCAATACCTTTGACTTGATAGTCCCCATATTGGGATAGTTTGAACCTGATCACTCAGGGCACTCCGGTGGTCTAGTGGTTATGACACTGGTCTGGTAATCCAGAGGTCGCGGGTTCGAATCCCGCCCGGTTCCGCCTGTGATTTTTTTCACAGCACCCGGGCAACCTATCACACAGCAGTAGCGTGTGTCACCCCCTTGTGGGCCGTTGGAGACAAATTGAATAAATTTATTTATGACATTATATCACCCGACGGATTAATTCAATACCTTTGACTTGACAGTCCCCATATTGGGATAGTTTGAACCTGATCACTCAGGGCACTCCGGTGGTCTAGTGGTTATGACACTGGTCTAGTAATCCAGAGGTCGCGGGTTCGAATCCCGCCCGGTTCCGCCTGTGATTTTTTTCACAGCACCCGGGCAACCTATCACACAGCAGTAGCGTGTGTCACCCCCTTGTGGGCCGTTGGAGACAAATTGAATTAATTTATTTATGACATTATATCACCCGACGGATTAATTTCAATACCTTTGACTTGATAGTCCCCATATTGGGATAGTTTGAACCTGATCACTCAGGGCACTCCGGTGGTCTAGTGGTTATGACACTGGTCTAGTAATCCAGAGGTCGCGGGTTCGAATCCCGCCCGGTTCCGCCTGTGATTTTTTTCACAGCACCCGGGCAACCTATCACACAGCAGTAGCGTGTGTCACCCCCTTGTGGGCCGTTGGAGACAAATTGAATAAATTTATTTATGACATTATATCACCCGACGGATTAATTCAATACCTTTGACTTGATAGTCCCCATATTGGGATAGTTTGAACCTGATCACTCAGGGCACTCCGGTGGTCTAGTGGTTATGACACTGGTCTGGTAATCCAGAGGTCGCGGGTTCGAATCCCGCCCGGTTCCGCCTGTGATTTTGTTCACAGCACCCGGGCAACCTATCACACAGCAGTAGCGTGTGTCACCCCCTTGTGGGCCGTTGGAGACAAATTGAATAAATTTATTTATGACATTATATCACCCGACGGATTAATTCAATACCTTTGACTTGATAGTCCCCATATTGGGATAGTTTGAACCTGATCACTCAGGGCACTCCGGTGGTCTAGTGGTTATGACACTGGTCTGGTAATCCAGAGGTCGCGGGTTCGAATCCCGCCCGGTTCCGCCTGTGATTTTTTTCACAGCACCCGGGCAACCTATCACACAGCAGTAGCGTGTGTCACCCCCTTGTGGGCCGTTGGAGACAAATTGAATAAATTTATTTATGACATTATATCACCCGACGGATTAATTCAATACCTTTGACTTGATAGTCCCCATATTGGGATAGTTTGAACCTGATCACTCAGGGCACTCCGGTGGTCTAGTGGTTATGACACTGGTCTGGTAATCCAGAGGTCGCGGGTTCGAATCCCGCCCGGTTCCGCCTGTGATTTTTTTCACAGCACCCGGGCAACCTATCACACAGCAGTAGCGTGTGTCACCCCCTTGTGGGCCGTTGGAGACAAATTGAATAAATTTATTTATGACATTATATCACCCGACGGATTAATTCAATACCTTTGACTTGATAGTCCCCATATTGGGATAGTTTGAACATGATCACTCAGGGCACTCCGGTGGTCTAGTGGTTATGACACTGGTCTGGTAATCCAGAGGTCGCGGGTTCGAATCCCGCCCGGTTCCGCCTGTGATTTTTTTCACAGCACCCGGGCAACCTATCACACAGCAGTAGCGTGTGTCACCCCCTTGTGGGCCGTTGGAGACAAATTGAATAAATTTATTCATGACATTATATCACCCGACGGATTAATTCAATACCTTTGACTTGATAGTCCCCATATTGGGATAGTTTGAACCTGATCACTCAGGGCACTCCGGTGGTCTAGTGGTTATGACACTGGTCTGGTAATCCAGAGGTCGCGGGTTCGAATCCCGCCCGGTTCCGCCTGTGATTTTTTTTCACAGCACCCGGGCAACCTATCACACAGCAGTAGCGTGTGTCACCCCCTTGTGGGCCGTTGGAGACAAATTGAATAAATTTATTCATGACATTATATCACCCGACGGATTAATTCAATACCTTTGACTTGATAGTCCCCATATTGGGATAGTTTGAACCTGATCACTCAGGGCACTCCGGTGGTCTAGTGGTTATGACACTGGTCTAGTAATCCAGAGGTCGCGGGTTCGAATCCCGCCCGGTTCCGCCTGTGATTTTTTTCACAGCACCCGGGCAACCTATCACACAGCAGTAGCGTGTGTCACCCCCTTGTGGGCCGTTGGAGACAAATTGAATAAATTTATTTATGACATTATATCACCCGACGGATTAATTTCAATACCTTGACTTGATAGTCCCCATATTGGGATAGTTTGAACCTGATCACTCAGGGCACTCCGGTGGTCTAGTGGTTATGACACTGGTCTAGTAATCCAGAGGTCGCGGGTTCGAATCCCGCCCGGTTCCGCCTGTGATTTTTTTCACAGCACCCGGGCAACCTATCACACAGCACTAGCGTGTGTCACCCCCTTGTGGGCCGTTGGAGACAAATTGAATAAATTTATTTATGACATTATATCACCCGACGGATTAATTCAATACCTTTGACTTGATAGTCCCCATATTGGGATAGTTTGAACCTGATCACTCAGGGCACTCCGGTGGTCTAGTGGTTATGACACTGGTCTGGTAATCCAGAGGTCGCGGGTTCGAATCCCGCCCGGTTCCGCCTGTGATTTTTTTCACAGCACCCGGGCAACCTATCACACAGCAGTAGCGTGTGTCACCCCCTTGTGGGCCGTTGGAGACAAATTGAATAAATTTATTTATGACATTATATCACCCGACGGATTAATTCAATACCTTTGACTTGATAGTCCCCATATTGGGATAATTTGAACCTGATCACTCAGGGCACTCCGGTGGTCTAGTGGTTATGACACTGGTTTGGTAATCCAGAGGTCGCGGGTTCGAATCCCGCCCGGTTCCGCCTGTGATTTTTTTCACAGCACCCGGGCAACCTATCACACAGCAGTAGCGTGTGTCACCCCCTTGTGGGCCGTTGGAGACAAATTGAATACATTTATTTATGACATTATATCACCCGACGGATTAATTCAATACCTTTGACTTGATAGTCCCCATATTGGGATAGTTTGAACATGATCACTCAGGGCACTCCGGTGGTCTAGTGGTTATGACACTGGTCTAGTAATCCAGAGGTCGCGGGTTCGAATCCCGCCCGGTTCCGCCTGTGATTTTTTTCACAGCACCCGGGCAACCTATCACACAGCAGTAGCGTGTGTCACCCCCTTGTGGGCCGTTGGAGACAAATTGAATAAATTTATTCATGACATTATATCACCCGACGGATTAATTCAATACCTTTGACTTGATAGTCCCCATATTGGGATAGTTTGAACCTGATCACTCAGGGCACTCCGGTGGTCTAGTGGTTATGACACTGGTCTGGTAATCCAGAGGTCGCGGGTTCGAATCCCGCCCGGTTCCGCCTGTGATTTTTTTCACAGCACCCGGGCAACCTATCACACAGCAGTAGCGTGTGTCACCCCCTTGTGGGCCGTTGGAGACAAATTGAATAAATTTATTTATGACATTATATCACCCGACGGATTAATTCAATACCTTTGACTTGATAGTCCCCATATTGGGATAGTTTGAACCTGATCACTCAGGGCACTCCGGTGGTCTAGTGGTTATGACACTGGTCTAGTAATCCAGAGGTCGCGGGTTCGAATCCCGCCCGGTTCCGCCTGTGATTTTTTTTCACAGCACCCGGGCAACCTATCACACAGCAGTAGCGTGTGTCACCCCCTTGTGGGCCGTTGGAGACAAATTGAATAAATTTATTTATGACATTATATCACCCGACGGATTAATTTCAATACCTTTGACTTGATAGTCCCCATATGGGGATAGTTTGAACCTGATCACTCAGGGCACTCCGGTGGTCTAGTGGTTATGACACTGGTCTAGTAATCCAGAGGTCGCGGGTTCGAATCCCGCCCGGTTCCGCCTGTGATTTTTTTCACAGCACCCGGGCAACCTATCACACAGCAGTAGCGTGTGTCACCCCCTTGTGGGCCGTTGGAGACAAATTGAATAAATTTATTCATGACATTATATCACCCGACGGATTAATTCAATACCTTTGACTTGATAGTCCCCATATGGGGATAGTTTGAACCTGATCACTCAGGGCACTCCGGTGGTCTAGTGGTTATGACACTGGTCTGGTAATCCAGAGGTCGCGGGTTCGAATCCCGCCCGGTTCCGCCTGTGATTTTTTTCACAGCACCCGGGCAACCTATCACACAGCAGTAGCGTGTGTCACCCCCTTGTGGGCCGTTGGAGACAAATTGAATAAATTTATTCATGACATTATATCACCCGACGGATTAATTCAATACCTTTGACTTGATAGTCCCCATATTGGGATAGTTTGAACCTGATCACTCAGGGCACTCCGGTGGTCTAGTGGTTATGACACTGGTCTAGTAATCCAGAGGTCGCGGGTTCGAATCCCGCCCGGTTCCGCCTGTGATTTTTTTCACAGCACCCGGGCAACCTATCACACAGCAGTAGCGTGTGTCACCCCCTTGTGGGCCGTTGGGGCTTTTGCTAAACAGTCGGGTAACGTCGCGTCGCGTTGGTAGAAATTTTCGAACATTTTTCAGGAAGGTGTCTTCAAGGGGACAAATTGAAAAAGAGTCCATCTCAGTATGATTTTCCCGTTTTCAGGCTAAAAACGACAAACAAGGGAATAAAGAAAAACAATAGGATAATGCAAAGAAAAACATGAACTATAAAGCGAGAATAGAAGGGTAGGAAGGATGGAAGAAAATATGATGAAAGGAAACAAAGAATACAACAAAAGGAAAGTTGGAAAGTAAAAATAAGTGGAAAAAACAAAGAATAACATAAAGAAAGATAGAGACATAAATGATAGAAGGATAAAGATATTAAGAGTAACATAAGGAAAGATAGAAGAGAAGATGATAATTTGAATAAAGGAATAACATAACGAAAGAAAAGATGAAAGGAAAACAAAATGATAGCCTTAAAGCAAAGAATGTTTTAAGGAAAGTAAGTAAAGATGGGAAGCAGAAAATGATTTTAAAAAGAATAATATGAAAGATAGAGAGAGAAATGATAGGATAAAAAAAAGTTTAACTTATATAAAGAAAGACAGAGAGAGAAATGATAGAAGGATAAAGATTAATGTGAGGAAGGTGGGGGGGGGGAGAAAATGATAACTGGAAACAAAGAATATCATATAGGATACGCCATTTTGTTTCAAAGAAAATATTAACAATGTTATATAATGCTTTTATTCTGCCTCACATTATTTATGGATTAGAAGTTTGGGGAGCTGCAAACAAAACATTTTTAAATCCTTTATTGATCCTTCAAAAACGAATTGTACGAATGATATCTTTCAAAGGTTTATGGCACCACACAGCTCAGTTATTCATTAATTTACAGATTCTAGATATATTTAAACAATATAGATATGTAATCGGAATGCTTATATTTGATCTCATAAATGATCGACTGCCTCATAAATTTTCAGATTATTTTTCATTTATCAATCATTCTTATCAAACACGATGTAGGGAAAATTGTAACCTCAAAGTAATAAAAATTAGAATAAATGTGGGGAAACAATCTATTTCATATTCAGGCCCTATTACTTGGAATCAGCTGCTAACAGGTTTAAGAAGTATAAATTCCAGAAGATCATTTAGTAGACAATTAAAAAAGATAATCCTCTGTCAATGAATTTCAACTATATATGAATAACAAAAAAGTAATTAGTATTAATGCTTTTTCATGTAAATATTGTAAATTGTAAATATATGTATCAATTGTAAATTGTAAATATGTTTGAATGTAAAATGAGTAATATGTATAATAGTGATAATGGGCTAACCTCGATTAGCATTATGCTATTTTGTTAGCTCATTTTACCATAGTATTTCGATCTGTATTTATGCACTGTATATTCGTTGTATTCTTGTATTCTTGGTAATAAATAAATATTCTAATTCTATTCTAATTCTAATATTCTAATAACGAGAGGAAGGATGGAAAGATAATTGATAGAAGGATAAAAGCAAGAAATGACAAAGCGAGAGATAGAGAGAAAAATTATAAAAAGATAAATATAAACATGAAGAGAGGTGGAAGAGAAGATGATAAAAGGGAACAAAGAACAACAAAGTGAAGATGGAAAGCAATAAAAAAGAGGATAAAAAGAATAAATATAAACAGTAACATTATGAAAGATGGAAAACAAAATGATAAAAGCAATAAAAGAATAACGTAATGAAAGGAAAGGTGGAAAGAAAAAATTAATAAAAGGATTAAAAACAACTGAATTAGTAATTACGCGATGCGTAATATATGTCCCCGCCAGAAGTGTAGATCTGTGGAATGGCAGTTAATTTATGTAATTTCTGATAGAACCTTGAAGATAAATGTGAGAAATGAATTATCAAATTAATGTTTTATGATTATAAATGCATTTTCTGTTGATTTTGAATAAATTACAATAAATTTGCATAATTAATGAATTTCAAAATTCTTTGTTCCCTTTTATCCTTCTATCAAGTATCTTTCCATCCTTCCTCTCGTTATGATATTCTTTGTTTCCTGTTATCATTTTCTCCCCCACCTTCCTCACGTTAATCTTTATCCTTCTATCATTTCTCTCTCTGTCTTTCTTTATATAAGTTAAACTTTTTTTATCCTATCATTTCTCTCTCTGTCTTTCATATTATTCTTTTTAAAATCATTTTCTGCTTCCCATCTTTACTTACTTTCCTTAAAACATTCTTTGCTTTTATCCTATCATTTTGCTTTCCTTTCATCTTTTCTTTCGTTATGTTATTCCTTTATTCAAATTATCATCTTCTCTTCTATCTTTCCTTATGTTACTCTTAATATCTTTATCCTTCTATCATTTATGTCTCTATCTTTCTTTATGTTATTGTTTTTATCCACTTTTTACTTTCCAACTTTCCTTTTGTTGTATTCTTTGTTTCCTTTCATCATATTTTCTTCCATCCTTCCTACCCTTCTATTCTCTCTTTATAGTTCATGTTTTTCTTTGCATTATCCTTCTATTGTTTTCTTTATTCCCTTGTTTGTCGTTTTTAGCCTGAAAACGGGAAAAATCATACTGAGATGGACTCTTTTTCAATTTGTCCCCTTGAAGACACCTTCCTGAAAAATGTTCGAAAATTTCTACCAACGCGACGCGACGTTACCCGACTGTTTAGCAAAAGCCGCCGTTGGAGACAAATTGAATAAATTTATTTATGACATTATATCACCCGACGGATTAATTTCAATACCTTTGACTTGATAGTCCCCATATTGGGATAGTTTGAACCTGATCACTCAGGGCACTCCGGTGGTCTAGTGGTTATGACACTGGTCTAGTAATCCAGAGATCGCGGGTTCGAATCCCGCCCGGTTCCGCCTGTGATTTTTTTCACAGCACCCGGGCAACCTATCACACAGCAGTAGCGTGTGTCACCCCCTTGTGGGCCGTTGGAGACAAATTGAATAAATTTATTTATGACATTATATCACCCGACGGATTAATTCAATACCTTTGACTTGATAGTCCCCATATTGGGATAGTTTGAACCTGATCACTCAGGGCACTCCGGTGGTCTAGTGGTTATGACACTGGTCTGGTAATCCAGAGGTCGCGGGTTCGAATCCCGCCCGGTTCCGCCTGTGATTTTTTTCACAGCACCCGGGCAACCTATCACACAGCAGTAGCGTGTGTCACCCCCTTGTGGGCCGTTGGAGACAAATTGAATAAATTTATTTATGACATTATATCACCCGACGGATTAATTCAATACCTTTGACTTGATAGTCCCCATATTGAGATAATTTGAACCTGATCACTCAGGGCACTCCGGTGGTCTAGTGGTTATGACACTGGTTTGGTAATCCAGAGGTCGCGGGTTCGAATCCCGCCCGGTTCCGCCTGTGATTTTTTTCACAGCACCCGGGCAACCTATCACACAGCAGTAGCGTGTGTCACCCCCTTGTGGGCCGTTGGAGACAAATTGAATACATTTATTTATGACATTATATCACCCGACGGATTAATTCAATACCTTTGACTTGATAGTCCCCATATTGGGATAGTTTGAACCTGATCACTCAGGGCACTCCGGTGGTCTAGTGGTTATGACACTGGTCTAGTAATCCAGAGGTCGCGGGTTCGAATCCCGCCCGGTTCCGCCTGTGATTTTTTTCACAGCACCCGGGCAACCTATCACACAGCAGTAGCGTGTGTCACCCCCTTGTGGGCCGTTGGAGACAAATTGAATAAATTTATTCATGACATTATATCACCCGACGGATTAATTCAATACCTTTGACTTGATAGTCCCCATATTGGGATAGTTTGAACCTGATCACTCAGGGCACTCCGGTGGTCTAGTGGTTATGACACTGGTCTGGTAATCCAGAGGTCGCGGGTTCGAATCCCGCCCGGTTCCGCCTGTGATTTTTTTCACAGCACCCGGGCAACCTATCACACAGCAGTAGCGTGTGTCACCCCCTTGTGGGCCGTTGGAGACAAATTGAATAAATTTATTTATGACATTATATCACCCGACGGATTAATTCAATACCTTTGACTTGACAGTCCCCATATTGGGATAGTTTGAACCTGATCACTCAGGGCACTCCGGTGGTCTAGTGGTTATGACACTGGTCTAGTAATCCAGAGGTCGCGGGTTCGAATCCCGCCCGGTTCCGCCTGTGATTTTTTTTCACAGCACCCGGGCAACCTATCACACAGCAGTAGCGTGTGTCACCCCCTTGTGGGCCGTTGGAGACAAATTGAATAAATTTATTTATGACATTATATCACCCGACGGATTAATTCAATACCTTTGACTTGATAGTCCCCATATTGGGATAGTTTGAACCTGATCACTCAGGGCACTCCGGTGGTCTAGTGGTTATGACACTGGTCTAGTAATCCAGAGGTCGCGGGTTCGAATCCCGCCCGGTTCCGCCTGTGATTTTTTTCACAGCACCCGGGCAACCTATCACACAGCAGTAGCGTGTGTCACCCCCTTGTGGGCCGTTGGAGACAAATTGAATAAATTTATTTATGACATTATATCACCCGACGGATTAATTTCAATACCTTTGACTTGATAGTCCCCATATGGGGATAGTTTGAACCTGATCACTCAGGGCACTCCGGTGGTCTAGTGGTTATGACACTGGTCTAGTAATCCAGAGGTCGCGGGTTCGAATCCCGCCCGGTTCCGCCTGTGATTTTTTTCACAGCACCCGGGCAACCTATCACACAGCAGTAGCGTGTGTCACCCCCTTGTGGGCCGTTGGAGACAAATTGAATAAATTTATTCATGACATTATATCACCCGACGGATTAATTCAATACCTTTGACTTGATAGTCCCCATATGGGGATAATTTGAACCTGATCACTCAGGGCACTCCGGTGGTCTAGTGGTTATGACACTGGTCTAGTAATCCAGAGGTCGCGGGTTCGAATCCCGCCCGGTTCCGCCTGTGATTTTTTTCACAGCACCCGGGCAACCTATCACACAGCAGTAGCGTGTGTCACCCCCTTGTGGGCCGTTGGAGACAAATTGAATAAATTTATTTATGACATTATATCACCCGACGGATTAATTCAATACCTTTGACTTGATAGTCCCCATATTGGGATAGTTTGAACCTGATCACTCAGGGCACTCCGGTGGTCTAGTGGTTATGACACTGCTCTAGTAATCCAGAGGTCGCGGGTTCGAATCCCGCCCGGTTCCGCCTGTGATTTTTTTCACAGCACCCGGGCAACCTATCACACAGCAGTAGCGTGTGTCACCCCCTTGTGGGCCGTTGGAGACAAATTGAATAAATTTATTCATGACATTATATCACCCGACGGATTAATTCAATACCTTTGACTTGATAGTCCCCATATTGGGATAGTTTGAACCTGATCACTCAGGGCACTCCGGTGGTCTAGTGGTTATGACACTGGTCTAGTAATCCAGAGGTCGCGGGTTCGAATCCCGCCCGGTTCCGCCTGTGATTTTTTTCACAGCACCCGGGCAACCTATCACACAGCAGTAGCGTGTGTCACCCCCTTGTGGGCCGTTGGAGACAAATTGAATAAATTTATTTATGACATTATATCACCCGACGGATTAATTCAATACCTTTGACTTGATAGTCCCCATATTGGGATAGTTTGAACCTGATCACTCAGGGCACTCCGGTGGTCTAGTGGTTATGACACTGGTCTGGTAATCCAGAGGTCGCGGGTTCGAATCCCGCCCGGTTCCGCCTGTGATTTTTTTCACAGCACCCGGGCAACCTATCACACAACAGTAGCGTGTGTCACCCCCTTGTGGGCCGTTGGAGACAAATTGAATAAATTTATTCATGACATTATATCACCCGACGGATTAATTCAATACCTTTGACTTGATAGTCCCCATATTGGGATAGTTTGAACCTGATCACTCAGGGCACTCCGGTGGTCTAGTGGTTATGACACTGGTCTGGTAATCCAGAGGTCGCGGGTTCGAATCCCGCCCGGTTCCGCCTGTGATTTTTTTTCACAGCACCCGGGCAACCTATCACACAGCAGTAGCGCGTGTCACCCCCTTGTGGGCCGTTGGAGACAAATTGAATAAATTTATTCATGACATTATATCACCCGACGGATTAATTCAATACCTTTGACTTGATAGTCCCCATATTGGGATAGTTTGAACCTGATCACTCAGGGCACTCCGGTGGTCTAGTGGTTATGACACTGGTCTAGTAATCCAGAGGTCGCGGGTTCGAATCCCGCCCGGTTCCGCCTGTGATTTTTTTTCACAGCACCCGGGCAACCTATCACACAGCAGTAGCGTGTGTCACCCCCTTGTGGGCCGTTGGAGACAAATTGAATAAATTTATTTATGACATTATATCACCCGACGGATTAATTCAATACCTTTGACTTGATAGTCCCCATATTGGGATAGTTTGAACCTGATCACTCAGGGCACTCCGGTGGTCTAGTGGTTATGACACTGGTCTGGTAATCCAGAGGTCGCGGGTTCGAATCCCGCCCGGTTCCGCCTGTGATTTTTTTCACAGCACCCGGGCAACCTATCACACAGCAGTAGCGTGTGTCACCCCCTTGTGGGCCGTTGGAGACAAATTGAATAAATTTATTTATGACATTATATCACCCGACGGATTAATTCAATACCTTTGACTTGATAGTCCCCATATTGGGATAGTTTGAACCTGATCACTCAGGGCACTCCGGTGGTCTAGTGGTTATGACACTGGTCTAGTAATCCAGAGGTCGCGGGTTCGAATCCCGCCCGGTTCCGCCTGTGATTTTTTTCACAGCACCCGGGCAACCTATCACACAGCAGTAGCGTGTGTCACCCCCTTGTGGGCCGTTGGAGACAAATTGAATAAATTTATTTATGACATTATATCACCCGACGGATTAATTTCAATACCTTTGACTTGATAGTCCCCATATTGGGATAGTTTGAACCTGATCATTCAGGGCACTCCGGTGGTCTAGTGGTTATGACACTGGTCTAGTAATCCAGAGGTCGCGGGTTCGAATCCCGCCCGGTTCCGCCTGTGATTTTTTTCACAGCACCCGGGCAACCTATCACACAGCAGTAGCGTGTGTCACCCCCTTGTGGGCCGTTGGAGACAAATTGAATAAATTTATTCATGACATTATATCACCCGACGGATTAATTCAATACCTTTGACTTGATAGTCCCCATATTGGGATAGTTTGAACCTGATCACTCAGGGCACTCCGGTGGTCTAGTGGTTATGACACTGGTCTAGTAATCCAGAGGTCGCGGGTTCGAATCCCGCCCGGTTCCGCCTGTGATTTTTTTTTACAGCACCCGGGCAACCTATCACACAGCAGTAGCGTGTGTCACCCCCTTGTGGGCCGTTGGAGACAAATTGAATAAATTTATTTATGACATTATATCACCCGACGGATTAATTCAATACCTTTGACTTGATAGTCCCCATATTGGGATAGTTTGAACCTGATCACTCAGGGCACTCCGGTGGTCTAGTGGTTATGACACTGGTCTGGTAATCCAGAGGTCGCGGGTTCGAATCCCGCCCGGTTCCGCCTGTGATTTTTTTCACAGCACCCGGGCAACCTATCACACAGCAGTAGCGTGTGTCACCCCCTTGTGGGCCGTTGGAGACAAATTGAATAAATTTATTTATGACATTATATCACCCGACGGATTAATTCAATACCTTTGACTTGATAGTCCCCATATTGGGATAGTTTGAACCTGATCACTCAGGGCACTCCGGTGGTCTAGTGGTTATGACACTGGTCTAGTAATCCAGAGGTCGCGGGTTCGAATCCCGCCCGGTTCCGCCTGTGATTTTTTTCACAGCACCCGGGCAACCTATCACACAGCAGTAGCGTGTGTCACCCCCTTGTGGGCCGTTGGAGACAAATTGAATAAATTTATTTATGACATTATATCACCCGACGGATTAATTTCAATACCTTTGACTTGATAGTCCCCATATTGGGATAGTTTGAACCTGATCATTCAGGGCACTCCGGTGGTCTAGTGGTTATGACACTGGTCTAGTAATCCAGAGGTCGCGGGTTCGAATCCCGCCCGGTTCCGCCTGTGATTTTTTTCACAGCACCCGGGCAACCTATCACACAGCAGTAGCGTGTGTCACCCCCTTGTGGGCCGTTGGAGACAAATTGAATAAATTTATTCATGACATTATATCACCCGACGGATTAATTCAATACCTTTGACTTGATAGTCCCCATATTGGGATAGTTTGAACCTGATCACTCAGGGCACTCCGGTGGTCTAGTGGTTATGACACTGGTCTAGTAATCCAGAGGTCGCGGGTTCGAATCCCGCCCGGTTCCGCCTGTGATTTTTTTTTACAGCACCCGGGCAACCTATCACACAGCAGTAGCGTGTGTCACCCCCTTGTGGGCCGTTGGAGACAAATTGAATAAATTTATTTATGACATTATATCACCCGACGGATTAATTCAATACCTTTGACTTGATAGTCCCCATATTGGGATAGTTTGAACCTGATCACTCAGGGCACTCCGGTGGTCTAGTGGTTATGACACTGGTCTAGTAATCCAGAGGTCGCGGGTTCGAATCCCGCCCGGTTCCGCCTGTGATTTTTTTCACAGCACCCGGGCAACCTATCACACAACAGTAGCGTGTGTCACCCCCTTGTGGGCCGTTGGAGACAAATTGAATAAATTTATTCATGACATTATATCACCCGACGGATTAATTCAATACCTTTGACGAAAGATAATGTTAGCGATGATATGTTTTTATAAAGTTAATTTCTGACTGTACTGCTAACTGTAATTAAAGGTCGCCGGTTTCAATGGGGAAAAATCTGTGTTTTCTGATGCTGCAAAATAGTTCTTGCGCATACGAAACTAGGTCTAGTTTAAAGTATATTGAGGATCAGCGAAATGTCTTTCTCCTGGGCAAAAATCCGCATAGATCGCTGTGATATGTTTAAGTTGTACTGAATAGCGAACGAATACATGTTTTGCGCTATGTGTATCCTGCAATCTGCTGTCTGACGCCATACCATTATAGAACAAAGCAATTTCATCTTTATTATGGATCATGACACTTTCAGTATTTCGGAGTTAGCGACAGATATCTCAATTCTAAACGTGGAGGGAGATTTGGAGCCGACTGCCTGTAAATGTTCAGGAAGCTAGCTGCTGCTATAGATCATTATCGCAGCCTACCCTGATAGCAGACGGACGTCTTAAAGACGTCGTATATTGGTCGTATTCTGGTCAACTGGTCATACGTCGTATGAACGACGTTATCACGACGTCTTCGTGACGACTTTCTAAGACGAGTATGTATTGTCTTATTTGGATGACTAGTTTATGACGTGATTTTGACGTCAATTATTTACCACTTATATGATTGATTATTCAAGACCAAAAACGACGTAATTATTACGTCACTTCATTGCCAGCTCACGACCAGTTACGACTTGCATCATCCATGACCATTTCTTGACGTGATTTTGACGTCAATTATTTACCACTTATAAACGATTATTCAAGACCCCCAAAAAGACGTAATTATCAGGTCACTTCATTGCCAACTCACGACCAGTTAAGAATTGCACTATCCATGACTAGTTCATGACGTGATTTTGACGTCAATTATTTACCACTTATTTGAACGATTATTCAAGACCAAAAGACGACGTAATTATTACGTCACTTCATTGCCAACACACGACGAATTAAGAATCGCACTATCCATTACTATTTCATGACGTGATTTTGACGTCAATTATTTACCACTTATATGAACGATTATTCAAGACCAAAAAACGACGTAATTATTACGTGACTTCATTTCCAACTCACGACCAGCTAAGAATGACTAGTTCATGACGTGATTTTGACGTCAGTTATTTTCCACTTATATGAACTATTCAAGACCAAAAACGACGTAATTATTACGTCACTTCATTGCCAACTCACGACCAGCTACGAATGACTAGTTCATGACGTGATTTTGACGTCACTTATTTACCACTTATATGAACGATTATTCAAGACCAAAAGACGACGTAATTATTACACACTATCCATTACTATTTCATGACGTGGTTTTGACGTCAATTATTTACCACTTATATGAACGATTATTCAAGACCAAAAAACGACGTAATTATTACGTCACTTCATTTCCAACTCACGACCAGCTACGAATGCCTAGTTCATGACGTGATTTGGACGTCAAGTATTTACCACCTGTTTAACGATTATTCAAGACCAAAAATAGACGTTAATATTATGTGACTTCAATTCCAACTCACGATCAGCTAAGAATGACTAGTTCATGACGTGATTTTGACGTCAGTTATTTTCCACTTATATGAACAATTTAAGACCAAAAAACGACGTAATTATTACGTCACTTCATTGCAAGCTGACGATCAGCTATTTCACCATCCATGACTAATCCCTGACGTGATGTTGACGTCAATTATTTACCACTTACGAACGATTATTCGAAACCAAAAACGACGCAGTTATCACGTCATGTCACTGCCAACCCACGACCAGTTAAGAATCGCATTATCCATTACTATTTCATGACGTGATTTTAGCGTAAATTATTTACCACTTACATGAACGATTATTCAAGACCAAAAAACGACGTAATTATTACGTGACTTCAATTCCAACTCACGACCAGCTAAGAATGACTAGTTCATGACGTGATTTTGACGTCAATTATTTACCACACTGCAAAAACCAGGGTGTTAATTTAACACGATCTCGGTATCTATATTGGGCTACACCATATAAGTGTTAAAACAACACCAGTTTCGAATCAAACTGGCGTTGTTTTAACACTAACTGGTGTTGTTTTGACACTTATCTGGTGTAGACCAATATCAAACTGGTGTTGTTTTAACACTAGCTGGTGATGTTTTGACACTTATCTGGTGTAGCCCAATATGGATACCGAGATGGTGTTAAATTAACACCCTGGTTTTTGCAGTGCACTTATGAACGATTATTCAAGACCAAAAGACGACGTAATTATTACGCACTATTCATTACTATTTCATGACGTGGTTTTGACGTCAATTATTTACCACTTATATGAACGATTATTCAAGACCAAAAAACGACGTAATTATTACGTCACTGCATTGACCACTCGCGACCAGCTACAATCATGACTAGTTAATGACGTGATTTTGACGTCAAGTATTTACCACTTATATGAAGGATTTTTCAAGACCAAAAACGACGTAATGATTACGTCACTTCATTGCCAGCTCACGACCAGTTACGACTTGCATCATCCATGACCATTTCTTGACGTGATTTTGACGTCAATTATTTACCACTTATAAACGATTATTCAAGACCCCCCAAAAGACGTAATTATCAGGTCACTTCATTGCCAACTCACGACCAGTTAAGAATTGCACTATCCATGACTAGTTCATGACGTGATTTTGACGTCAATTATTTACCACTTATTTGAACGATTATTCAAGACCAAAAGACGACGTAATTATTACGTCACTTCATTGCCAACACACGACGAATTAAGAATCGCACTATCCATTACTATTTCATGACGTGATTTTGACGTCAATTATTTACCACTTATATGAACGATTATTCAAGACCAAAAAACGACGTAATTACAGTGTTTGAACTGGTGCCTTTTGAAGTTCGTTATGCTTCTAGCATTCTGTTTTTAATTGAAAAACAGCTTTACTCAGGGGTGGATACAGGATTTTCAGAAAGGGGGCGCATTTCAGAAAGGGGGCGCACACTGAGGAACCCTCCGTTTGACGAAGCCAAACGGCCATCTAGGGGGTCCGGGGGCATACTTTGTCAGACAAAATGGGCGGGGGCGCACGCCCCTTGCGCCCCCCCCCCCCGGATCCGCGCCTGTTACTGCCAAAGTTTCCTAGAAGTGAACTCGCCATCTCCCGTGATACAAAAAGAAAAAAAAGAAAGGTCTACAAAACAATTTTAGTGGTCAGTATATGTGTACAAAGATGCCAGTTTCCAGGCAAAAGCCTGAATTCAGGCCATTGCAGTTTATTTTCAGGCCATGTATTTCAGGTATTTGCTAAATGTGAGACATAAAAGAAGTGAAACAATACAGTATCTTTCGGATCTGAGAGGTAATATTTAAATTTTTAATTATTTTTTCCTTTCACATTCTATTTCTTTTCCAGCGACTGTGAGGGGACAAGATCTGCTCCGCTTGACGAGGTGGAAAGTGGCATTCAATACTACTTGAAGTACATTTATTAAAACGTACCAAAGAATGATCTGGAGCTTCGGAGGCCTGTAACTCCAGAACTGCAGGAGGAAGAAGAAGCCTTGCCAATGGACACAGAGGAATACTCAAATAATCTGTAAAAAGGTGTAGTTACAACTGGCAATAATTAAAGAAAGAATCCTCTCTACAGGTTTAAAACATACAGAAACAAATTAAATATGAAACAATGCTAAAAGATATTGGATAAGAAATAAGGAAGTTATGACATTATGAAAGTTCATATTTGGGGGAAAAACACTTTTTGACCAGTCCTTAGTGTTTTAATGAGCGAGGTGATGATATCATTGCCTCACAATTTGTTATCCTTTTCATATACAGAAATGACAAAAGTTTCATATTTCAGCTATGAGAATCTAAAACTTGTCCTATCACCGCCCGAAATAAAGGAGAAATAATACATTTTGCTATGGGGATATGTGTTACGAGTGTGAGCTTAAAGTTTTTTTAGAAATCCATATACAGTGTATTTGAAAAAAATTATGAGGTGATGACATCTACTCGCCCATTTAAATATTTGCAAGGACTGGTCAAGAAAATAAAAATGAAATTTTGAAATGTCATATCTTCCTGTATGAGATTTGTGTGACATTTGTACTGTTCTGTATGATGTTTTCTCATGAAATAAGAAGAATAATTTCTGGAGTGGATTTCTTCTATATTTCAAACAACTATCTGTTTTTTAGGATGCTCTTAAGAATTCCACAGATGCTTGCATGTATTTCATATACAATTTCGGTGGCTCTATCTCCATAAGGAGCGCTAAATGTTTTATTCACATAAAATGTAAATGTTCTACTTGTTTCGTGATTGCATGACATGAAACTTAAACTTATACTAAACTGCAGTTAGTTCTGTCCATAAATGTACATTTAAATGTCATCTGGAGTATTGGTAATGCATGGAAGAAAATGGAGAGAGTTCCCATCCATTTGTATCCAACCTAAAAGCATTTTATGAATACATTCCATGAAAATAAAGCACCTAAAATGCCCTAAATATTTGTAGAATTTGAAGTTAAAACATGGCAATTGACAAGCAATTCAAAAGTAATCATACCCGGGTCGCTATACACACCCTTCCTTGACTTTTGTATTTTCTTGTATTCTCTCATTCCTGCGTTGTGACCCGATGAGTGCAGGTCGAAAAGCTTCGTCACTATGAATTTGTTAAATGTTATCTAAAAGTAAAGTTAGTGTCAAACTGAAATCACACTTCAAGTACTCCTGATAACCTTTAAACATATGACAAAGTTTTATTTGATATAAAATATTAGAAACTAAAATAAAATTGAACTGAATTGAAACTGTGTATGCAATTTTCAGCACTTTCATACTTTTTGCAGAATATATTGGTAGATGTAAAAGGGTATTTTTACCAATAGCGCATTTTCTTTAGGAGAAGAGCTTGATAGATTTTGTCAATATGCCATATCTTGCAATGATTGAGAGTTGCAGTTTTCATAACTCAAAATCTTTTATTTTATTATTCCTAAGACTATATTCGTCTGCCAATCCACAGGACAGAGAATTCATTAGTTATACATGTACATCAATTATTCAAAGAGCCACTATGAAGTTTATGTTAATAATGGACTTTTCATAGTCACCAAGTTGTGCGTATTTATTTCTTATGAACTGGACTGAAATGCTACGTACAATTAATATGCTTCATTCAGGCATTTTTCCTTGTGAAAAATATATTTGTTAAAGAAATTCAAGGGTAAATCAACTTGCATTATTTTGAACCAACTTATTCTGATTACAGTTCCACCATTTGGTTTGTTGTCTTACATAGATTCCTAGCATTTCGTTCCATAATTAACTTTCTTTATTTTTCCTTGTTCTTGTATAAAACATTGTTCTGGTGCAAGATCTAGATTCAAACCCAAATTGAAAAAAAATGCTTTGCAAATAATTCAGCATTTTGAGTATCTACTTTATGCCAATGAGGCAAAACATTCTTAACAAAATCTTATACTCATGCTATTTCATGAGTTAGTAATTCATGTACATTCAACATTACCATTTTTGAGACCATAGAAATCAGGTACTTTCCCCTCCAATTTTGTCAGTGATGCTGTTTTTTGGTAAATGTTCAAATACTTAATGTACAGGACGTAAAATAGACGTAAACTATGACTTAAATATCACGTCATTTTTTACCACCCGCAAGACGTCTAAAAACGTCATAAAGTGGTCATTTAATGACCTGCAAGACGTCAAAAAGACGTCCCAAACTAGTCATTTGGTGATTTGCAAGACGTCATGAAGTTGTCATTCACTGACCTGGAAGACGTAAAGATGACGTCAAAATAAGACGTCCTCATAATGTCTTGCGTTGGTGCAAGTTGTCGTCTTATTGACGTAATTACAGGACGTAAAAAAGACGTAAACCACGACGTAAATATCACGTCAATATCACGTCATTTTTACCACTCTCTGCTATCAGGGTATCTCTTAACAAACAACATAAAAATATAATGTTAGTGATGAAGTGTATCAATTTCAGGCTACCCGTTCAATTAAAATCAAAATCAGTTGTCAAAGGTCATATGTTATGCTCAAAATGGGCCGTTGCTATGGTAACGCCTAATTTTTTCAGAAAATAGCATATTTCTGCAATAAAAACATAAAAACATAATAGAAGTGTTTAAATATATCTATGACCCCGTTTACACAGAGACTGAAGTCGACTTTAGTCGAATTTGAACTCGAGTTCATTTGTGTGTAAACAGGGTAGTCGCAATTAGAACTCGAGTTCAAAACTCGAATTCGAATGACGACCCAGAGCAACATTTATCGAATTCAAACTCGACTTTTATCGAATTTAAATTCGCTATTTGCTGTGTGAACGGACACGTAATTGAAATTCGACTAGCAAATATCCAGCCAGTGACCCCGTCATACGTCACTTCCGGTATTGCTAAGCAACGCGTCAGTAAATAAGCGTCATCCAACAAGTGAACCACAACGCACGAACGATCCTACAAAACCCGCCGAAGTCACCAGGACAATTCAGACAATACATCCAAATCAATAGAAAAAGCTGGCTATTTGAGCAATTTAGCTACAAGCAAATCTTTAAAATAACATTTTATCCATTACGGCAGGTTTGTCGGAGCGGGTCACATATCGATTCTGACCCATGTACAAAAGGTAAATGTGTGAAAAACTGACATGGAGGCTTAACAGAGTTGTCAAGTTTATAGGTTTATTCAGGCAAAGATATTGGAAAATTACACTATGAATGAAGCATTGCGTTGCATAGCTCAAACTATTTTAATGTTAAACAATATTTAACCAGTAAAACACTGAAGTATCTTGTAAATTCTACCTTTTGCAGTCTTTCGCCCCCCTCCCCCCCCCCCCCCCAAAAAAAGAAGCGGCTGGATTGAAGAAAAAAATCTTCCCGCCATCTTCTTAAACGGTCTGCTCGACGAGCAGATCTGACACGTTACTGTCGCATATACAATGTTGGTCATAATGGTAGCATAATTCGTTTTTTCATAGTCATCCGTTGATTTAATCATATTTAAAAGCCTAAATAGATAATATTGACCAGGTTCATTGATTACATAATGATTTTGTATTGTCGCGGTAAAAGTCGGTCAAGTGAAACATTCCATCACGTGGACAATCTTATTGTTTGGTGCTATGAAAGGCAGAGCCTCCTTTCTGCTATTGTTTTGCTGTCCATTTCGTGCAGAAAGCCTACGTGTGTTAACAGCCCGTTTTCAGAGTTAGCTTGATCAATTCCTATCAAATTTGGTACACTGATTCCTTACACTATGCCTCGCCCAACGGCACTTGCAATTCGTCAGAGGGTCCTTGCACTCCAACGGAATGGACGGACACAGGCCCAGATTGCAGATATTCGTGGACTATCGAAGAGTTGTGTGTACCGCATCCTCAGAAGACATCGAAAGGCGGGTACTTTGAGTGCAGAGAGATCTACAGGTCGACCACGAAGAACATCCGCACGGGATGACCGTCAACTGCTGAACATGTGCCGTATGAACCGAGAATGCCAGCGAGTCGTCTTTGCCACTTGTGGAGGAGGCACTTCGGAGTGAACGTTTCACGGGAAACCGTAAACAGGAGACTTGCCCAACATGGCTACAGAGCTCGGCGAATGACCAAGGTTCCACGTCTCACTGCTCGCCACCGGGTTGCTCGACTCCAGTGGGCTAGGAGGCACATGAGATGGCAGCTTGGTCACTGGCGCCATGTAATCTTCACTGATGAAAGCCTGGACATCCTTGACCGCACCGATGGGAGGCAGAGGGTTCGACGATTGCGTGGCGAGAACCTCCGTAATGACTGTGTCCAGGAAACCAATCAAGCGGGTGGAGGCTCAGTGATGGTATGGGTCGGAATACATTATGGCGGAAAAACGCCATTGGCTGCACCTGAAGGAAACGTCAACGCCGTCGTGTACCGCGATATCCTGGAACGCCATTGTCTTCCATACGCGAGAAGAGTATATGGCAATAACTTTCAGCTCCAAGACGACAACGCTCGATCACATAGGGCACGTCTGGTGAGGGAATTCCTTGACGCAGAGACGTGCAGCAGATGCCTTGGCCTGCCTGTTCACCACATGAACCCCCACTGAGCACGCTGGGACATTGTGCCATGAGCACACGTGCAGGAGTGCCCAGGCACTGACCAAAGAGTGGGATGCACTGTTGCACCATCAGTGGACAGTATGCCACGGCGTGTGGAGGCACTGGTGCGTGCCAGAGGTGGCCATACCAGGTACTAAGTGACCCAACAAGATTAAAAAGAGGAACACTTCCCTTCAATCATAAAAAGATCCCAAGATTTTATTTTTCACGATAAAATTATCATTGTTAAACATTTACCAAAAAAGGTACATTTTTTCAAGGAATCCAAGGTCTGGATGATTGTGTTTGTCAAAAGTGGTTTAAACCAGTGTATAAAGTTTGTATGAATTAATTTTGTCTTATATTTTTTATTTCATATGTTGAGAACAGATTTATCAATAAAATCGGTGAAGATATAAGCTTTATTTTGCAGAAAAATGACTCGTATTGTTGTCAATAATAGTTTACGAAAGGTAGAAAAAAATTATGCTACCATTATGACCAACAGTGTGATTATTGATCAGGATATTCCTATTCCGACGTAAAATCATACGAAACCAGATCAAAATGACTGCGCTTTCAATACTCGCTACCGCCATTTTGAACTCACTCGCGGGGTTTTCACAAATTTAACCCGGAAGTTGATAATCACGATATTCCCAGCAAGCGAGGGCGTAATCAAGTCGAATTCACTTTCCTTCTGATTTCGAGTTCGTCCAACGCTTGGTGTAAACAGCCCACCGAAAAATAATTTATGCTAATCCAAGGTTGCAATTGAATTCGCTGTCGAATTTGAACTCGAGTTCACTCTGTGTAAACGTGGTCTATTTCATGCCAAAACTTTGATTTCCATCAAAATATTGGTCTTGCAAAGTCATATATGTGCCACAACATGGTCGTTGCTATGGCAACAATATGGTTGAAATTGGTATTTTAAGAAAAAATATAGCATTTCTGTATCAAAACAAAACATACAACATAATAAGAAATGCCTAAGTACACATACTGTCCACTCTCTGATTCTTTTCAGTCTAGATGTAAATTTTGAAGTAATAGTCATGCCTGATAGGACAGTTGCTATGGCAACAAATGATGCAAAAGTTAAAGTACATGTAGGTATGCGTAGCTTATGAAATTAATTTCAGTGCATTTGTTAACATACCTAAAATCTACCCCCTCCCCTTGGACATATTTTTTTTCCTCACTCTGTTCTTTCTTATTACCTAGTTGTCATTATCTGCCTCTTTGCCATAAAAAAGGGATGGTGGATAAACGTGCCAGAGGCGTTGCCACGGTAACAAATTAATTTCATAAAATAAAATGTCTTTGAGTAAACCACTTAAAGGCATAAAGTTAATATCTAAGAACATCTCTCCAGCTACTAGTTAGGCCGCAATTAACATCTGAATTATCCCAGTTCATGGTTATGCTCAAAAATGGCCGTTGCTATGGTAACGTCTGAATATTCAGAAAAGCATGTATTTGTAATGGAACAATCAATCAAGTCAGGTAGATAAGTTCTTTCCAGCAACCTTTGTCATTCATAAGTTCAGCGATGTCTCGCGTCTCCTGGAGACCAGCGTCCATCGTTAATGAATCGACATGTCCTCCTATGTCTCCCTCTTCTTGCTTCTCCATGAAGGGGTTTCCACAGGACCACTCAGTGTAGTGTGAGCTCTGGATGCCTTTGATCATGCCCTGAAAGCTTCAATCTCCTCTGGGTTACTTTGGAGCTGACCTTTGGAAGGTTTCCCTACAGCTCCGATTTCCTCAATCTTGTTGCGAATTGGTTGACGTTCAGAGCCATCCTTTAACATTCTAGTGTAGCACCCATCAACCATCTGAGTAAGTCTCTTTGTAAGGGTCCAGGTCTCTGACCCATACAACAAAACATACTCCACCGTAGCTGTGAAGAGACTTATCTTTAGGACTTTACGGAGGTCTGATTCCCATACCGACTTCAAGCTGTAGCATGCTGCCAGGCGTTCTTCACCCTGTCCACAACGTCATCCTCTGTGTTCCTGATCTTTGCTCCCAAGTACAGGAAGTCATCCACCAATTCAACTGGCTTCCCACCAGCACTCACGATTCCCTCTGGCTCCAAGACGTTCTCCAGCAGATAGTCTTACTCTCATTTATCCGCAGTCCTACATTCATAGATACCTCCTCCACCTCTCCTAGTAACTCCTCTGCCTCCTTTACTGTGTTTGCCAACAGAACTATGTCGTCAGCAAACTCAGCATCTGATATCTTCTTAGCCTTAACTCTCCTGCTCCAAGGCGGAGTTACAGTGAAGCCAGAGTCATGGTGTTTCTCCAGCGCCAGGGTCAATTACGATCACAAAAAGATATGGAGCTAATATATTACCCTGGAGTACTCCAGTCTGTATCTCGAACTCTGTCAGTCCATCGGGTGTGATAACCTGGGCTTTGGTGTTTGTGTACAGCAGGGATATCAGGTCCATCTTCTTGGGGATTCCATAAGCCCATACAATGTTCATCAGGCAGTTTCGGTCTACTGAATCAAAAGCTTTTCTAAAGTCATTGAACACCATGACAGCAGGGAGGCTCTTTGCTCTGGCACCCTCAAGAATGCTCCTGACTAGTGGCGGATCTTCCCTCTCTAAAGCCATTCTGGCTGTCTCTGAGCTGCTTCTCAATCTCTGGCTGGATTCGGTTCAGAATCATCCTGTTGAGGGTCTTTGCAGCAATGCAAGTAACGTTAGTGAAATGCCCCTGTAGTTGTTGGTGTTAGTGAGGTCACCTTTCTTTGGTACTGGGACAGTGTTACTTATCCTCCATTGATCTGGGAAAACACTCTTCTCAAGTGCCTGATTACAGAACTCCAGGCTGATATCACTAAAATCACATCTCTTCATCACCTCCCTCCATCATATCCATACCTCTTACCCTCCTTGATCCCCCCCCCCCCCCCCCCCCCCGCTGGCTCTCTTAAGCTCTTCACTGGTAAAGGGCCTGTCTCGATATCCATTTCTTTGAATAGCTGCCTGATCACCCTGGTGTTCTGATATGTGGGAGGGGTTTGTCCTCGTAAGGTCTTAAAATGGTCCAGCCACTTCCCCTTCCTACTCAAGGCCTGTTCTTTGATCTGACTCGAACTCCCTCTCTTCCTCCCCGTGATCCCGTTGATGATCGTCCAACTCCCTATGCTCTTACAACTGTCTGCTGCTCTCTCAACTCTCCAGATCTTCTCAATCAGCAAAGACTCCTCCCTAGCTTTAGTGTAGTTGGCACGAGTTCTTCCTTCCTATCCTCAACACACTTCTTCTTCTCTCCGAAGGATCAGCACAGAACTCGTCCATAGCAGCTCTTAGGTGTTCTCTGGCTGCACACACCCTGGGATCTTCAGAGTAGTCATCTGTCATCTTCCTCTTCCTCTTCCTCTTCAGCAACAAGGCCTCTCCAGCTTCTGATACTGCAGTGGTGAAGTGGTTCGAAACGCGTAGCAATATTTGTCTCAGAGCCCCCCCCCCCCCCCCCCCCCACAGTACAAAGGGTTAATTACCCAGGTCTCAGCTGTTATGATATAACTGTTTGGCATTAAACAGATGATGGGTGTTGAATATTGGAATTTAAAAAAAACATACACTTTCTGGCCTGGCTGACATCATGAAAATTGAAAATCAGAGTCTAACGTTAAATGTGCTTTTCTGCAAGATTCCCAGTCGATAAAGGCATTGGTTATGCCAGACAAGGGTCATTGCTATAACAAACCTGTGATAGACAAAGAGAATGTGTAACAAGATTATTTTTGAATAATTGACAACATTTGGTAATGGATTTGTAGCTGAATCTGGACTGTGCCGAACAACGTTCAGCTGCAAAAAAGGGGGGAGTTAAAAGTATGCGTGCTAGGTCTACAAAATTAATGGGTATAAACGTAATATTGGCTGCTTCAAAATGTTATCCTCCTGCCTCTCCTATGTAACATCTTAATGCATGTTGTAGGATATGAACTTGTAGATCTTGCCCATCAATAGAGGCTTTTCAGTTCCTGCAGATTATTGAAATGGCCTAGAGGATGATTATTGCATGTTCCAGCTAGCAAGGTCTTATCTGCAACTAATAGGTGCCATTTCAAGGTCACAACTGAGTTCTACAAAGTGTTAAACTAAGTATCAATGAACACAGGAGGAAAACTGCTAGAGGAACTCGTAGATCTAGTCTCCCTTCTGGGCCTGACTTGATCTGGATCTAGTTTATATGCATTTAGCTAGGTCAGAGCAGAATTGGAGACCTCATAGGGTGCCTCCAGACTTCCAGGTTCATGTAAGCATCTGAGAATGCAGTCTTCGAAGATCAGAGTAACAACCGCTGCATGCAGGGCTGGGTGACATCTACTCAGACATTAGAGGCAGAGTTGTCTGCTATTTTCAAGGGAGGTTGAAGCTGGAGTTCCAGAAAAAGGATTTGTTGGCATTATTTGCGTTTGCCCAGATATTTTCAAAACTGGCATCGGAAACTGGTTTCATTTTACCATTCTTTTTTTTTTTTTTTAAACCACGATCTACGTATTTAATGTTTTCAAATTGCTATAAATATTGTAAATATTGAAATGTATTACCTCTTGTTATTAGTAAGTAATAATACAATCATATCACATCAATCATATCAAAAGAGCCTCCTTTGAAGCCCACACTATCTACATGTAGGCAGGCTGTTCAATTCATGGATATTTTCATAACAAACAGGCAGATGGTAGCTACAAAAGGCTTATAGGCTTATAGAAGAAGAAAAAGAAGGGAAAAGGTGTCTAATACGACAGGGTAGTATTGCAGTAGATGTACTCCGTTTGTTTTCAGTGTATTTGTTTACTATCACCATTGAGTTTGATGTCCTTTTGAGGGAGGATTGCGTTTATTCGTTGGAGTGTGACCTTCGCCCCTTTTGGCCAGTATCTTGTTAGTGTAAGTATGATCAAATAAACGGTTGGTAGACATGATTGTGGCTGGTAGTCGTTCAATGATGTCATGGTTGCAGCGGCGGGATGCCATAGCAACGGCCATGTTTTGCCATAAAGCTGCCTATGAATAACTAACAATTTAATGAATATCAAAGAGGTACGTTGAACTACATTTGATATATTCTTGGACACCTGTATTATGATATACATGTATGTAAAGGCTATACATTTTTCTTTCAAAATTTCAAAATTTTACTGATCGATTACCATGGCAATGTCTCTGGAATGTTTGGATTTATCACTCACCACCAGTTTAACAGCAATCAGGGAAGATTATCACAAAGAGTCTGTTGGTAGATCCCATTAGAGAAAACTGTGTCACGGGTGGGAGTACACTTTCTACATATTAGCCCATGCACTTTTATTATTGATTTCATAAGTCGAGCATACTTTCTTTATTTTTTACATCAATGTGTTGTCGTAGCAACTATTCTATCAGACATGACTGTTACCTTAAAAATATATCAAAAATACATCTTTATTGAAAATAATTGCAGAGTTGGAAATTTGTGACATTTTTACTACTTTCTTGGACAATGTTTTTTGTGTTAGTGTTAAGATAGAGAAATACCATATTTTACCTCAAAATATCAGTCTCAACCTGGTCGTTGCCATAGTAACGACCATATTATGGTATAAATACATTGTTGTAAGACTTTGCATGACCAATATTTTGATGGCAATCAAATTTGGAGCATGAAACGGACAAACGAAGACACTTGTTGTTTATACGTTGTTGCATCACAAATATATGGCATTTTCTAGAAATTCAGATATTACCATAGCAACGGCCAATTTGGAGCATAACCATGACCTTTGATAAGCCAGATGTTAACTGCAAGGTAATGTGCAGCTTGAAAGAGAGATTCTGAGACATTAACGACATGTATTTATGTTGTATGTATTTATATTTATGAAAAATATGTTATTATCTGAAAAGTAATTTGTTACCATGGCAACGTCTTTAGCACTTTCATCCACCACCAAATTGATGGCAAATAGGCACATAATGATGACTGATTCATCTGGGTAACCAAAAATAACAGAATGGATGAAACTGTGTCTAAGAGGATGGGGTACGTTTTGGGTATATTAGCCTATACACTTTTGTTATTGCTTTCATCAGCCATTCATACCTACTTTAACTTTTGCATCATTTTGTTGCCATAGCAACTGTCAAATCAGGCATGACTGTTACCTGAAAATCTTCATCTAGACCTAAAAGAATTTGAAAGTGGAAAGTATGTGTACTTAGACATTTTTATTATGTTTTCTTTTTTGTTTTGATACAAAAAAGCTATATTTTTTCTTAAAATACCAATTTCTTCCATGTCGTTGCCATAGCAACGACCATGTTGTGGCATAAATATGACTTTGCACGACCAAGACTGATGGAAATCAAAGTTTTGGCATGAAATAGATATATTTATACACTTCCAATTTGTTTATGATTTTTCATTACAGAACTATGCTATTTTCTGAACAATTTTAGGTGTTACCATAGCAACGGCCCTTTTTGAGCGTAACCATGCCCTTTGACAACTGAGATTTTGATTTTAATCAAACGGGTAGCTTGAAATTGATATACTTCACCACTAACATTATATTTTTATGTTGTTTGTTAAGAGATATATGTTATTTTTAGAAAATATTTCGTTACCATGGCAACGGCCGAAGACGTCATTTAGAAAAATGGCAACAAGTAAATTCATGTTCAGCACCCCCAAAATAGGGGATATAGCACAAAAAAATCAGATTCTACAGAAAATTTTAAGTATCCCTTAAAATTGTGACGAGGAGCCGTGTACTAGTAGTAGGGAAAAGTCAATCCGTCGGTCCTCCCAAGGGCGGCTATAATCCCCATGAAAAGAAAATGACAATAAACTCGTTTTCCCCTCATTTTTGCATCCTTTACCAGGGACGTACGGCTAATTATGCACGTTATGTTTTCATGGCCTTAATTTCTCTGAGTATTAAACCACAGAAACATGGCAAGATCAAATCGCTCCCTCTAGGTCTATATTTTACTCGAACATAATTATATCCATATAATTTAGTTTTCATCAATATGAACAGGCCCGTAACTAAGGGGGGGGGGGGGGTCAGGGAGTTCGAACGAACCCCCCCTCGTTGGCGAGCAGAGGTCCGCTTGAAAAAAAAGATTAAAAAAGAAGCGAGGGGAGAGATGATGAAAAGGGAAAATAACAAGATATCGATCTTTCTATTTTAATACATTTCATTTCGATTTTGTCCCGTAAAATTTGGCAATTCTATAATATTAATCAATGTCGTCTTTCACCATTCATTTTCGAAGTTTGTACGCTACACCATGTTGCAAAGCGTCATTCGAAGAATTATTAAGTAGGTCCATGACAGGCCTGTAACGGGGGGGGGGGGGGGGTTCAGAGGGTTCGAATACCCCCCCCCCCCCCTTGCTTGAACAACAACAAAAAAAGAATCATAAGGCGAGAAAAAAAATCCAAAGTGACATCAGAATAGTGAAATTTTGGTTAAAATTTTTCCATTCCAACTGGCTTAGATCTGGCTTAGATGGGGAGGGGCACACAAGGGTCACGTGAAAGGGGAGAGCGGAAAGAATGTGGAAAATAATGTGAGATAATACGGTTTCCAATCAATTTTATTTGCTTTTGTCCTGCAATTTCATAACATTGCACAGCCATTTCTAAGGCCTATACTGTAGTCAATATATGTCTTTGGCCATTCATTTCGGAATTTATTTTTTATTTTGCTATCGATTTTGTCAAAGACTGAAAGAGGTCAAAGACTGACAATTTCTTGAAATCAACTTCCCAAACATGGATTTGATAATAAAATTTTGCAGCGGATTGCCAGGTCGGACGAATTCGAATGAAATCTGACGAAAATGCACGGAGATATGTTGAAGTTGATTGACCATTGAACCTGTTGAATGACATTTTAATTATTAAACTATCTTTGACATCTGATATTTGGATGATTATTGATTCCTATCAGACTATAGGACGAAAGCGAAGTGCTCAATGATGCATTTTAATCTTTAAGAAGTGTTAGACTGGACAGGAAATCCTATACAAGGAGATAGATTGCTTAAACATCATACAAAGATAACATGGGAAGATAAACAGTGATAAGCATGATAAGACTCAAATGAAATCTGTGGTAATGGAATATAATAGTGAAACAGAGAAACTATACTGGAAAAGAGAGAGAGAGGGGTATTGAATGTGTCTGTTCACTTCAAAATGGAAAATTTTCCCGCTCTCAAGTTGCATGGAGTACTCCAGGTGGACCCGGTCAAGTCATTCAGGCCCTTAAATTGTGGCCCTCTAATACAGCCTGTTCAACCGGAGTGCCATGAGAGTAGTTTATAATACATCGACTTCTTGGAAACTATAATGAGAAATAACAAGATACCCCTATATGACACTTGGGGTGTTTTGGAAATATTACTTGGGAGATAATAAAGTACGTTTTCCGTCGCTCGCTTCGCTTAATCACAAAACTTTGAAATAATTTCAGGCAGCGAGGACCGTCCGACCATGAATATTTCCATTGTATTTAATATTGTAATATGTCCATAAATGTTCAATGTTGTGACAATTTTAGGGCACGTCACTGCCTTATATTATCGCCATGACGCCCAGATATTAGGGTTACCTTACTTTCTATATTGAAATTACCAACAGCAAATTAAAGTTCATTTTTTTTCGCTCGCTCGCGAATCTTAGAAATTAGATAGTTTCAGGCAGCGAGGTGCATGAATATTTCCATAAGTTGCTACTGCATTATTCAGATACGTCGCTGCACTATCGCCATGGCACCCGAATACTCGTTAGGTCCACTTTCTATGAGCAGCAGCAAAGTAAAGAGCATCTTTCCTCGCTCGCTTCGCTCGCTCGCAAACCTTATAAACGGGATAATTCCATGCAGCGACTCCGAGGCCATGAATATTCATGTTACGAGTATGACACTTTTCAGGCACGTCACTGCCCTATCGCCATGGCGCCCAGATAAGGGTTCAAGTTACCTTTCTATAAAAGAACAACAGAATGTGCCCCCCCCCCCCCCGCTTCACTTCCTAAAAACTTCAGTACTTTGAAAACATATTTTTTTTGCCAGTTTTTTTTGTGAACCCAGTGCATTTTTCCTTTTCTTGTACAAACATCTCGTTTTCTATTCTTAAAGTGCATAGAGACATGCAAATTTGCCTATGTGTTATGCGCTATATAAAAATGTTTAATTATTATTATTATTATTTTTATTACTATTATGAATGATTCCTGGCAACAAGATGACCGGAGATATAGCTTTACATTTCACCTATTGGTGACTAATGAAATAAAAGTTTGCCACTTATAAGTACATTTTTATTTTTCTTACGATTGCTTTGCTCGCTCGCAAAAATCTGGAACCCTACACAGTGGTAGTATATGTCCGGGCTTCATATTTTGACCCACCCCTGTCAAATAATCTGACTACATAATTATACGCTCGTGCCCTTTGAGGGGCACGCCCCCTGATCCCGCCACCCGCCACCCCTAGCTACTCGGTCGCTTCGCTCATAGAGTCCATTTTTTCCAAAGTTGAACCCCCCGCAAAAATCCTAGTTACGGGCCTGATGAAAATGTATTTTCTTCAGAACTCATGCAAGCTTTGGATAAATAACACATACTCACATGTTGTAAATACTTCTTGGTAAAAATAACTTTACCCGGGTTTTTTTATTCACTTGATTATTGTGACAAATATACGATACTGTGATTAAAACACAGCTAGCGCCCGTGGATGTCCACGGACTGCTTCTGCTAGTAATCCTATATTATGTCAGGATTCTGTTTCAATAAATTTGAATTTGAATTTGGCAAGAGAGAGAGAGGGTGTTTGAGGAAAGGAAAAAGACATGACACCCTATAGATACAACACAATCGCTCAGTCTCTTTGACGGTGCACCCTAAAAACTCAAAGGTTAACTCTACATTTAAAAGGTTGGAGGAGTGACAACATTTTTAAAATGCTAAATTAACACTTTTAACATGCTGGATCTAATAGTTTAAAGGTTGGATGCAGCATGTTAAAAGTGTTCATTTATCATTTTGAAAATGTTGTCACTCCTCCTCCATGTACATGACAATAAATTATGAATATAATTATGTTGCTGGGTAGTTTTTCTTAGAAAGGGTAGTTATCTGGGAGGGCCGGGTGATTGTCAGTGTTCGGGGATTTCGGTATATTTGTCCAGGGATGTTAATCCAGGATGATAAAACACCAATGAGTATAAGATCCTGGGTTTTCAGTAAATGTAGGTGTGTTTTATGGCAACATTCTGATAGGCCTATATTCATACTCTCTATTATAGAATCGATGTATAAAAGGCAAATGTGTATATAGGCTCGGCGGCCGGGGGGGAGGGGGGGGGGATTTTTGCTTTCAAGCATCAATCGTTTATATTCAGAGAACTTTATAGGTTTTTTTAATGCAATTCCCCCAATTTGCTTCCATAAAATGCAGAACGAAACGGTATACTGAAACAAGTTAGTATCATTATTTTATTGCTGCCCGACGTTAAACTGACACCATAGTGTAGAAAATAATAATGATATATGAATGAAGAAGTAGAAAGGTTTATTTTCTCTCTCTACTAAAACGATAATATCAGTTTTGTTGTGATGGCCATTTTCAAGTGTTTACATCTCTCTTTATAATTATTCATAGTATTCTTTTCGTTCCGTTTCTACAGGTAAGCTCTATATTATTCCTCTCCCATGCGTGAATGAACACAGTTTTGTTGGTTTTTATGCGCACTTTGTACATCTATAGTACACCACCATACTAACGGAAGGAAAACCACACTCAACACAACCACAACGCACGGATTCTTCAACGAACCGAACTACGAAGTTTCATTACATACTAGTAATCATGTATCAGCATACTATGATTGCTTTACTACGCGTTGCATTGTTGTGCTAGTCTTGCAGACGACTCTTTTCAGCAGTACATCCTTTTCCGACCAAGCTAACCGGGGCTGCATTTTATCTTTTAACCCCGCCCAGTTTCCTGACAGCAGCCTTCATAATCATCTCACAATGGTAAGTGTTATCTCAGAAGTAATTACTCTCAATAATACGTAAAAACAGAAAGGGAGTGTTAGTTACGTGATATTTTGCAGATACTGAGATAGTTAGGCCTATAAAGGGAATGAAAAATACCATCTTTGACGCGTTATGTCTGTCGTGCTTGATAACAACTAAAAGTGCAAGTCATGCATGCTGCAACTGTTTAATCAAAAGTGATGTTATGTAATTAGTGTTCAAGTCCAACTTTGAAAATCTTAAGTCGCATATATCACAAATATGCCGTTTTTCGTTGTTATGACTTTTAATTTTACGTTATATCAAACATATTTTCTTGCACTTTGCATTAGAGACAATTAACTTGCCCACAGTGAGAGCAATAATTAATGGCGTTATATTTGGTGTGGGTTTTTTTTTTTTACCGTGATATTTTCTGAGACTTTGCATGGGGATTAAAAATAACATAATGATATCATTCAGTAGCACACAGGCG